>CAUJNA010003222.1:533973-676851 GCA_963377175.1 Effrenium voratum
TGCGCAAGTGCTCGGCCCAAGTGTTCAGCGCAAGTTGCTCTGCGGGCGCAAGTGCTCTGAGCAAGTTGCGATGCGCAAGCGCTACGCAAAAGTATGCTAAGCTCGGGACAAGTTTCTATGAGCAAGTTCTCCGAGCAAGTTCTTTGCGTGCAGCGCTGACCGCAACATGGCAACCTTTCGATATGAGCCGAAGCTGCGAATGCACCCTTTTGTGAGCCACTTTCGCGCTGCTGACTTTCTAAGTTGAAGGCCGCGGAGACCAAGCAGGATTCGAGCCCGGGGCCGGTCACTGCCAAGAGCAGCGCGCAACCACGAGACAAACTCTCAAGCCCGCGTTCCGACTTGAAAAAGTAGCATTTTACTATCATTTTGTGTGATCCACCACGCCAGCCCTCGCAGAAGGTCGCTCGGGGCAAGTCAGAACTCGTAAAAAGTCCTCAGGTTTTTCGACCACGCCAATCCCCGCAGAGGGTCGCGCGAGCACCTCAGAAATCGTAAAAAGTCTACAGTTTTTGCACATCGACCACGCCAATCGTCGCGGAGGGTTGCGCGGGCAAGTCAGAAGTCGTAAAAAGTCTACAGTTTTTGCGCATCGACCACGCCAATCCCCGCAGAGGGTTGCGCGCGCAGATCAGAAATCGTCTACAGTCTACAGGTTTTGCACATCGACCACGCAAATCCCCGCAGAGGGTTGCGCGCGCAGATGAGAAATCGTAAAGCGTCCTCAGTTTTTGCACATCGACCACGCCAATCCCCGCAGAGGGTCGCGCGCGCAGATGAGAAATCGTAAAAAGTCATCAGGTTTTGCACATCAACCACGCAAATCCCCGCAGAGGGTCGCGCGGGCAGATGAGAAATCGTAAAACGTCCTCAGTTTTTGCACATCGACCACGCCAATCCCCGCAGAGGGTTGCGCGCGCAGATCAGAAATCGTAAAAAGTCTACAGTTTTTGCACATCGACCAAGCCAATCCCCCGCAGAGGGCAGATCAGAAATCGTAAGAAGTCTACAGTTTTTGCGCATCGACCACGCCAATCCCCGCAGAGGGTTGCGCGCGCAGATCAGAAATCGTCTACAGTCTACAGGTTTTGCACATCGACCACGCAAATCCCCGCAGAGGGTCGCGCGGGCAGATGAGAAATCGTAAAACGTCCTCAGTTTTTGCACATCGAGCACGCCAATCCCCACAGAGGGTTGCGCGCGCAGATCAGAAATCGTAAAAAGTCTACAGTTTTTGCGCATCGACCACGTCAATCTCCGCAGAGGGTCGCGCGCGCAGATCAGAAATCGTAAAAAGTCTACAATTTTTGCACATCGACCGCGCCAATCCCCGCAGAGGGTCGCGCGCGCAGATGAGAAATCCACAGTTTTTGCACATCGACCACGCCAATCCCCGCAGAGGGTGTCATTTTCGCAGGGTGGGTCTCGTGCAAGTTTGGCTGCGTGATATCTCGTGCAAGTTGTTCTCGTGCAAGTTGGCTCGTGTAAGTTGGCTCGCGCAAGTTGACTCATGCAAGTTGGCTCGGGCAAGTTGGCTCGTGCAAGTTGGCTCGTGCAAGTTGGCTCGTGCAAGTTGGCTGTGCAAGTTGGCTCGTGCAAGTTGGCTCGTGCAAGTTGGCTCGTGCAAGTTGGCTCGTGTAAGTTGGCTCGTGTAAGTTTGGCTGTGCGATAAGGCTGGTGCAAGTTGGCTCGTGCAAGTTTAGCTGTGTGATAAGGCTGGCGATTTTACCGGAATAACCCTTCGCAATGCTTTCTCGGAGATACACCTCTACCTTGTTTGCTTCTGTTTCTGCCGCACTTGCTTTGTGTTTTGTCTATACATGCTTCTGAGTTTGCTGCTTTTACTGCTGCTGCCGTTCGCTCCTGTCATGTCCCTTGCTGCATTGGCACTTTCAGTCGGATTCATGGTGGTGCTGCTTCGCTGGACTTTGCAGTTGCTTTGTGTACCCTTCGAACTTTGCCTTGGAACAATCTTTGCAGTTGCCAGGATGGGCTCTCTACCAGGGAGGGGACAATCGAGGTGATGCCCCAGTCACAGTCAGAGGATGAGATGAAAGACGGCGTGTCCGCGTTCCAGGAACCACTTACTGCTTAGGCCAGACCTCGCGACTCTGGCGAAGACCGAAAAGGCCTATGCCAGAGTGCCCTGCCAATGGCAGAGGTCTGCCAATGCTTCAAGTGGAAATACAACATGGCGAAAACACGGCAGAGCTATGCGTCTATGCACTGTTCACTTTGTTTACAGTTCTCCATTGTGTTGCTCAGGCCAACGACACTCATAGGGCCTAAGTATCAGTTGTAACCACGGAGATGTGAGCCGTTCTTCGAAAGCCAATCATGCTAAGTGGTTTGAACGCGGTGAGTGCTGCTGCCACAAGACACCTACACCGCTGCCTAGCGCTTGAAATTATTTGATGCCCTCCAGGAACTTCATTGCCTGTGAAGTCAAGTGTTTGGATACACGGATGGGGGCGAAAACCACCGAAATATTTCGAATGTGTATGGCTAGATTGCCATTTGGTGTTTCATTCAAGGCGCCAGGCCTCCTTAGGTGAGGCACACGCAAACGTTAAAGCGCAAGCGTGGCACTTTTAAGCCAGCCCACTGCAGATCCGCCACGGAGACATCTCAAGTTGTCAAGCTTCAGCTGGTAGCGGCAGCTGCTTACACTGGGCTTTGTGCTATGGTGGATTGCATTTGAGCCCCTGTC
Organism: Effrenium voratum; assembly: GCA_963377175.1. NCBI lineage: Eukaryota > Dinophyceae > Suessiales > Symbiodiniaceae > Effrenium > Effrenium voratum. The sequence goes on from CAUJNA010003222.1 coordinate 536,684, forward strand.
AGCCTGGTTCTGTCCTGGCTGTCACCACTGCTAGTCAAACACGAAGAACATGAGGTGAAGCCTTCTCCGCGCTTTTCTTTGTTGCAATCTGAATTGCCAGGGCTCAGTTGGCTGGAATCTCCAGCCTGGAGAATCCCAGTGTCTTTTTTGAAGCCTTTGCCTTGGGATCTGTCGAGGGGGTTTGGTGAAACCAAATCGTTCGACATAAACTTTGAGAGCAACGGAGCGCAAGTTTCAAAAGTCTGAGCTTGATGGCAGGCGGACCTCAGAACTCACCCGACAAACCTGTTCTTGGCTACCAGCGTGATGCGAAGCAGCCATTTCTTGATGTGCTTGGTGGCTTCATACTTAATACTGTAACATACTGCAGCGCTTCCACCTTGCAAAGGGTTTGCATTTGCCTAGTTTTGCTGTGCCTACCCTTTTGCATCGGGTCACCGGCCACACCAAATGGCCGCTTGCGGTGAATGTCCCCTTGCCAGAGGCGTGTGAGCAAGAGGCTAAGCTCTCTCATCTAGAGATATGTCTTCTGACAAGTGTCAGAAATCTTCAGGAACGATATAGTGAAACCCCCCAAATACATAACTCCCATTCGAAATCGCGCAAAGTAGTTTTAGGTTTTGCCGCTATGTCTTCTGGCGTGATTCTGCCGCCTTCCGTCTACTGTCTACAGGTATACGAAGATCCCATTCCAAATCAAGCAAATCAAGCGCGGGGAATCCACTAAGAACACATTGCTGATGCGTGCTGCTTCCCCGAACTGACATCCAGCCACAAAAGGATTTTTAAAATGCTGAACATCTAAGAATCTGCAGACCTTGGCTCTCGCATTTCAGAATTGGCACTATCGTTTTAGCAGCTAGGATGCACGTCCGTCCCCCTCACTGAGTACAGACGAGGATAAGGCATCCAAGTTCACAGCAGCCAGAAGCGAGGTTTGGACGGACATGTCTCGCTTGGTTTCAATACGTATCCCCTTCGACCAGGTGGCTTGATTCATTGGAACATAGCAACTAATACTGGATGCCGTGACCATATGAGCGTCCCACATTCTTTTCTGAGCTGTTTGACGGTGCCGTGTAGCTTACACCGGCGCCTTTGCAACTGAGATGCATCTTTTGCTTCACGTTTGGGTTCCAGTCATTTGTTTCGGGAGCACTGTATATGGTCGAATGCCTGAGCATCCCAGTATGCAGGAAAAAATCAACCTCTCCAGCGTCAGCGTGCGCTTCCCTACGCCAGGAACTTGGCGGGGAAGGGAAGCGTTTTGGTGCCCCACTGGCCACTGTCGTAAAGGCTTCCAATGCCATTGCCGTGTGCTGGCTTGGCTCCACGTATCCAATGGCCATTTGGGTGGAGCCAAAGCTTTGGGACGCTGCTTAGTCAAGGGGCTGGGCTGTGGCAGACTCCCGTGCAGCTGCCGGTGCCCAAATGTAAGCCAGGTGGAAAACACTGCACACCTGCCCAAGCCAACCCATCACTTGCACGATTCACTGACAAACAGCCCGTTTCTGAAACAACCTTGACCACCCAAGCACCCCTAAAACAATCTGACACTTATCCCAAGCTCACCGTACACCCCACGTGTGTGCAGCTTGCCCTACACTGGTCCTAGCCAATCCCAAACCCAGCAAAGCCCATCCCGCTCCCGAGACCGTTCCTACACTTGCAATTCTCGAGACTGTCCAGATGCTGCACTTGGTGGGAAATCAACCGCAAACGAACCTGACATTGAACCCTCAGCCCATCTCAACATCAGCCCTGAAGGCACCAACTTCAATCCAACGTCCGCCCCTCAACACAGCTTGGTCCGCTCTAGTTTTGCAATTGTGCATGTTTGCTTTCAACAATGTCCAATAAACAAGATAGATTTAGCTTCCCGTAGACTGAAATTGTAACATTACGGCAGCTTCCAAAAGCTGAGTTGGCTTGCTTTATAATTATGTTCTCCTGGGCTGAAGCTGCCCACAAATCACATATGTCACCCACAAGATTAGTTGCTGCTTGTGTTTCCGGTTAAAAGTTCACTTGGGTTACAACTTAGGGTTTTGGATCTAGCGTTTTAGGATCTTGGCTTTTGTTCAGTGTTTGTTTGTTAGGATGTACGGTTTAGGGTAGCTTGTGCAATCCGAGGGTAAAATGAGCTTTCAGAGCCTCTCGTACACCAAGACAGCAACGGCAGCCCGGAGCAGTTCACGAACCCTGCCGGAACCCTTCCGGAACCCTAGCCCACACCTCCTTAACCTATTTGGGCAGAGATCCTAAAGCTTTTAGCTGTCGAGGAAAAATAGCAATCACACCTGCAAAGATCGCGAGGCCATTAAGAGTCTACGGTTCACTGGGGCACCACGCAGATACCAAATGGGACGACTGCAACTGCAAATCCATTCTGGCTTTCAAGGGCGCATTTCCGTCATGCGGATTTTGTCGCAGAGATTCAGGGCAGCCCGATAGGGAAGCGCTCAGGACAGCTTGTTTTGCTACAACCGGTCTAAATCGGAAATAGCTGACAAGACAGGAAGGGGTGTTTCAGCACACGAGTCACACCTGGTTGAGGGACTCAAAAACAGTTGCTTCTCGAAGTTGATCTTATCTCCTGACCATCCAAGACTTCCTTTTGCATCCTTAAATCAGCTTAGCTTCTCCTCCGGATTCATAATCTGGCATGGACAAGCCAACACAACTTGTTGCTCAGCGATACCGCCAATCAATTCTTGGCACATGAACAGTATGACAATTGTCTCAGACACTCTGAACACGTTCTGAAAGTGTCACTGTTTTTAGACCGCAAAGAAGAAAAAACGAGGCAGGGCTGTAGACCTGCCGGCTGAGGGCTCCCAAGGATGAGGAGGAGACGTGCGCTTCCGAGATGGAGTGATACAATGTCCGGATGCGATTCTGCAGCACTCTTGCCAGCTTAACAAACCCGGGGCAAACAAATTCACCCTTGAACGGTTGCTGTCCTGGCGATCCCGAAGTGTTTGGTCGGGTTCATGTTGATTGAGCCAAATTTGTGAATATGACCACCAAGCAACGACGCAGCTAACATGAACCCGAGAAAATAGGAGATGTGCCAAGCTCTGCGTATACAAGCTGCGTCGCTGAATCCACTTCACAGCGATTCCGAGTAGCTAAGTAATACGCGAGGGAATGGAACAGTGGGATCCCTTATTCGAAAGGCTTGAGAAACACAAGCATGGGAGGGTGCCAATCGCAGACACGTTTCTTGGCATATACCGACGGAGAGTTGTTTGGCGCGAAACCCCCTTTTGGTTGGTATTGAAAGGAATTTAGCAGCAACCAAGGCAATTTACCTGCATTGTATAAGGGTTTAGATTCCAGAGTGAGGCGCTTGCATGTCTGGCTACGTATGTGAAGGTACTCCAAGCCGCGGTTGCTGAAGCTCTTTTGCAACCATGAAGGCAGTGGCGCTGCGCTTGTGCTTCTCTTGTTGCTTGCACTTGTTGTGTGTTCTTGTGCGGGGCTTACGACTGAACCTTGGCTGGAGTGCAGAAAGGTTAAAGAAGTGACCCGTGTCACCTTGCATTTGAAGGATTTTGCAGAAAGGAGTTCATGGATCATGGCGACCAGATCGAACTTCGTCCCACAGCATGTCAATCATGGCTTGAGTACCCTCCTACGCAGATTTGGACTTCAGTGACGTCGAGGAGCTGAGATGCCGTCTGCATTTTTCGCACAGTTCTGTGCTTGCAAAAGTGTGTTTTCATATGTTTATCTTGCTGAAAACCAACAATACCAATGTTTCTTCCGCTGGGGTCACAAATCCTGCTTGAGAGAGACAGAGAGATGCCGTCGATCGTTTGGTCTGCAGCCTGTACATCCTGCAACTTAACAGCTTGTGGTGGATCACTCTCATTCGAGGAGGACTAAGTCGATTGTTGGTGTGTGTGTGTGTGTTCTTTTCTCAGGGTCGCTGGCAACAAAACGTGTGATTGACAAGTGATCAGTGGGGATTCACTTGGCCTGTTACATTGGGTGCTTCTTTATCTTCAAGTCACGGCCAAACTCAATCACGTTTGTTTCTAGTCTGCCTTTGGTGGGCAAGGCGATCAGCCAGGCTGGTGCTTCCCTGCGCCTTCCCTGCCAAACAGTCCTCGCCCTGAAATCCTTTTTGTTTATATAAGAGGGTAATCCATCATCGCGCCGGGACGTGCATACTGCATACCCTTCTGATTCACATGGTGATACGTTCTTGCCACCATGTATCAATGAAGCCAACGCAAGCATTTTTCTGGCCACTTGCTTGCGATGACGAAAATGCCTGAACTTGCTGCTATCCTGCCCCTTGACTTGGCTCGTAATTTTATGTCACAATTTCCAACAATTTCTCGCACAGTTTGTTTTGTCCAACGCATTGGCGTCCGATATTCGGAGGCCTGGTGTCAGGACCCGGCGTTCCGTGCGGTCCACGTGTTCTGTGCCTCCCGGGCGTCCCACGTAGGAGATGCCGGCGAGCGCACAGTTCATTGTGACAGATCCGGAGGCCACAGAGGTGCCCTCGGGGTTCTACCGAAGTGGGGGCCATTGCCGAGCATCGGCGCGTTGCGTTTGGTGTTTGACCAGTCCTCTATGCAGCCATGTAGGAGCACTTGTGCAGTCGTTGCACTTGCATTCGTGCAAAGCATCAGTGCGGCACCCCCTTGAGATGGAGTTTAGTGAATATTGAGACAATGATATGTGAGATACTGTAAATGGACATGACAGAGCTGATACAAACAACAAACAACCGAACAACATCAATTCAAATCAAAACAAGCACAACACAAAAGGAACAAGCAAGCCAACATGCAAGCAACCAAGCAGCCAACAAGATAAACAACCGAGCGAACAAGCATACAAACAAACATGCAAACAAAGACGTAATCCAACAAACAATCAAACAAACAAACAAGCAAACAACAACCAAACAAATCACGAACCAACAAGTGAGCAAACAAACAAGCAAGCAAGCAAACAAACACGGAAGCACACAAACAAACAATCAACCAAGCAAACAAGGAAACCTACAAACCTGCAAGGCTTCTTTCTTTGCTTATGTGTTTGTAGCTTGTTTCTTTGTATTGTGTGTTCGTTATTTGTTGGTTGGTTGGTTGGTTGGCTGGCTGGCTGGCTGGCTGGCTGGTTGGTTGGTTGGTTGGTTGGTTGGTTGATTGGTTGGTTTGTCATTGTTTCTTTGTTTGTTTCTTTGGCTTGTTGCTTTGTGAGTTTGGTTGTTTGTTGATTGATTGTTGGTTGGTTGGTTGGTTGGCTGGCTGGCTGGCTGGTTGGTTGGTTGGTTGTTTGGTGTGATTGTTTGTTTGTTTGATTGTTTGTTTGTTTTTGTGCTTCTATGTTTCTGTGTTTCTGTGTTTGTGTAGGTGTGTGCGTGTGAGTGTGTCTTTTTGTCTCGCCGTTTCTCTGTGTCTTTGTGCCTTTGTATCTCTGTCTCTCTGTCTTTGTGGGTGTGTCTGCCTGTTTGTCCCTTTGTCTGTCTGTCTGTCTGTTTGTCGGTTTATCTGCCTGTTTGTCCCTCTGTGTGTCTGTTTGTCGGTCTGTCTGTCTGTCTGTCTGTCTGTCTGTCTGTCTGTCTGTCTGTCTGTCTCTCTGTCTCTCTGTCTCTCTGTCTCTCTGTCTCTCTGTCTCTCTGTCTCTCTGTCTCTCTGTCTCTCTGTCTGTCTGCCAGTCAGTCAGTCAGTCAGTCAGGTCTGTCTGTCTGTCTGTCTGTCTGTCTGTCTGTCTGTCTGTCTGTCTGTCTGTCTGTCTTTCTGTGTTGCTGTCGCTCTGCCTTTAGGTCTGCCTGTCTCCCTGTCTGTCTGTGTGTGGGTGTGCGGGCCTGGTTCGTTTGTGTGTTTCGTTCACGTGTTGTTCTATCATAAGCGAATCGGCCGAATGGCCGTTTGGCTCAAGTTTTTACCTCCCGTCAAGTGGGGATAGGACTCACGCTCGAGCGCCATTGACTGGCAGCTTTCCTCGTCCTCGAGCCGAAAAGGGTCGGGGCCGCGGGCGGCTGGGTGTAGGAGGTGCTCGGTGGGTCGCGCTGTTCTACTTGGGCTTGGTATTGAACTTAATCCTCTTCAACTTGATTTCAAACATCCCCTTACTTCTCCTTTGTCAACCGTCACTTCCTCAACCCGGTCATCATCCACAGCTTCACCCGAGTTGTGTTTCCGGGTGCTTTGGGTACATCGTGATCTACTTTGTGCTCATTTGCTTCCCTGGGCTACTTCGTGTTCGCCCAAAACCGCAGGTTATCAGCCGTACCAGCTAGAAGCTGGGGCTGGTGATCCGGTTGCGGGACGTGACCCGCTACCTGCTCCCTCACCTACTTGTACGTACAATGGCGTCCCCTGGAGCTTCACATCGTGGGCCAGGCTTCGTGGACGACGAGGCCAACGCCCTTCGCGGCAACGCCGCGCATGCTGCCCCCGGCTTAGACAGCCGGCTGTGGCCCATTCCCCCGATGGTGGGCGCAGAGCCCAATCCCGGGGTGATCACGGACGATTGGATCCTTTCTCAGGTCGTGTTTGATGAGGATGCGGAGGCCCCTATCCCGGCGGCAGTGCTCCAGATCGAGGACGGATCCCCTCTAGAAGAGGCTGTGGTTCCTCCAAATCAGGTGCCCTCGTCGATTTCGCCTACTGTTCCGTTCGTGGCGCTCCAGATCGAAGACCGCGCTGCCCATCATGCTGCTCATCCGGAGCCGGCTCAATCTTGGTCCCTTACATGGGATCAGTTTGACCAGCTCCTCGGCAGTGGATCGCAGGCCACACCGCCTGATTTCGGTCGACTCGACTTCGACTCGGGTGCCCCCATCTCGGTTGGGAATCTGGATGTTCAATCCCTTTTTGATGCTGATTGGAGATCTCAACCTTCCCGAATTGACAGATCTTTCGACGCCCTGCCTACGCATGAGCCTATTCAGGGTTTTCCTCATGATGGAGAAAATGACCCCATTGAAGATTTCTCCCCTTCTCAAGTTGCAGGTTCGGCCCAACCCGAGGCGGGCAAACGGGCGATTGAGGATTGGCCGCAAATAGCTGGCCTTCCTCCTGTCTCAGGTTCATCCGATATTGACATCGTTCATGATCACCCCAGTCCGGCGGATATGGACTTCATCCCTGATGCAGTATCATCTCACTTGTCAGGTACCCGCGACCGGGATGCGGACCGCTACAACGCTGGTCCAAATCCACCGCTCTCCTCAGGTACTCAAGGTCGGGACGCGAACCGCTACAACGCGGGCTCAAATCCGCCAAATCAAGCATCAGGTGCTCATCGATCGGACGCGGGCCGCGAAACAGCAGGCCCAAATCCTTCCTCCGCTTCGTCAAGAAGCCACGCCGGTCTCTTCGCGGCCTTCAATCGGCCCCCCGACGTCATCGACCTCGAGGAGCACCAAAAACAAGGCGAGCCTGGGAACCCAGCCGCGCATGCTCTGAGCTTGTGTCAATTTAAGCTGCTTTTGTAAGTCGCATTATGTAAAGAGGTTTTGCGCTACAAAATGCTACCTACAAATATATAGACCCTAGGCTAATAGCTCGTGTTGCACGGTTTTGCACGGTTTGCCCACGCCAGCCCCGTTTGTTTGATACTGGTTCGCCCAACCCGTTGGTTTCCCGAGGAGCTCGCCCAACGACTCTGAGCACTGGCTCGCCCAACGACTCTGACGGGCTCGCCCAACGACTCTGAGTACGGGCTCGCCCAACCTTGTTTGATGGCTCGCCCAACGTGGAGGCTTCGATACCTAGCGCGCCACCTGCCCGGCATCGGAGCCTAACCCAAAAAGGGCCCGAATTCCCCCAGCCTGCACAGCCTCTTTTTTTGCGCAAAAAAGGGGTCCAATCAGCTTCCTGGACGCAGACCTCAAAAAACCAGTTTTTGAAAAAAAAAAGCTGTCGAGGGCCTGGGCCTCGGAGGCGCCAGGAAGTCGCCAGCTGCCTCACAGCTGCCGGCCTGCCCCGTCTCGTCAGTCGGCCCGCCGCGTTGCCGCTGCCCTGCGGCCGGCAGCGCGAGCTTCAGCAGGGTCTCCCGGCCCTCCGTGCTGCGGACGGTCATGGAGTCCACGGCCCGCAGCTGCCCCGCGTCCTCCATCGTGCGCCGGTCCGTGGCAACGCGACGGAGGTCAAGGCAGACACGACGGCCTCAGCCCTGCTGCTGAAGCACAAGTTCCTCGATGGAGGGGCCGACGACGTCACGCTGGCCACCCTGGGAGAGGTGCTGCTGCCTGGAACATCGTGCGCACCTACACCCTGACGCCCAGCCGACAACGACTACGCGGGCGTCACCGGCACCTTCCTCGGCACGCCCTCGCAGGGTGTCTGGAGCACGGCGCGCCTGGACTTCTTGGTGCCGCCGGGCGGAGCAAAGCTGCACTTCGGAGCCTTCGGTGGGTCGATCCCCGGGCTGGTGCAGCAGTCGGCGGGACCTGTGCAGCATGCAGATCAGGGCCTCAGCCTTTGCGGGAGCCCCCGGTCCGCGCCGCAAGTTCAGCACGACGGCTCCATCCGCCCCCGTGCGAGCCCGGGCGCCGCCGTCCGCGGCCTCCCTCCGTGATCTGTTGTCGTTGTCTTGCCCAACTTGCCATTCTTTTTTTACGGGTCCAGTTTTTTTGCTCGGCCGCGCCGCACTCTCCCCGACCATCTGTGTGCGTGGCGAAGAAGCGCGGTCTGGCGCTGGGGGAGTCTCCAAGCAGGCGTGTAGGAAGGCTAGGAGTGCCGAGCAGGCGCAGTGCCGGGCAAGACCACCCAGCAAAATGCGTCTCTTGCCTGGAACGCATTGAAACGAACCCACTTCGAAAACACAAGTGCCACTTGTGTTTTCGAGCATCGCTTTCCAGGGCAGCGAGGACGAGCCACGGAGGTCGTGGACATCCCCACGGCGCTGCAGATTATCATGGTGCTCCCGGCAAGACCGCGGCGCGCGTGCGCCTCCGCGCCTCGGTGCTCCTGGTCCGCTACCTCGCGGGGGATCTCAGCCTCGTGGGCGAAGTCTACTCCATGAATTCTCTGCAGGAGTACTTGCAGCAGCACCTCTGGGGCGAGTCAGCTTCCGGGGGTGCGAAGGGGGAATGGGGGCGAGTCAGCTTTGGGGTTGGGTGTGTTGCTGTTGTTGTCTGCTTTCTTTTTTTCGGGGGCGGGGGGCGAGTCAGCTTCCGGGGGTGCGAAGGGGGAATGGGGGCGAGTCAGCTTTGGGGTTGGGTGTGTTGCTGTTGTTGTCTGCTTTCTTTTTTTCGGGGGCGGGGGGCGAGTCAGCTTCCGGGTTGGGTGTGTTGTCTTCTGCGGGGGATGGAGGCGAGTCAGCTTCCGGGTTGGGTGTGTTGTCTTCTGCGGGGAATGGAGGCGAGTCAGCTTCCGGGGGTGCGAAGGGGGAATGGGGGCGAGTCAGCTTTGGGGTTGGGTGTGTTGCTGTTGTTGTCTGCTTTCTTTTTTTGGGGGGGCGGGGGGCGAGTCAGCTTCCGGGTTGGGTGTGTTGTCTTCTGCGGGGAATGGAGGCGAGTCAGCTTCCGGGGGTGCGAAGGGGGAATGGGGGCGAGTCAGCTTTGGGGTTGTGTGTGTTGCTGTTGTTGTCTGCTTTCTTTTTGGGGTTGGGTGTGTTGCTGTTGTTGTCTGCTTTCTTTTTTTTTGGGGGGCGGGGGGCGAGTCAGCTTCCCGGGGTGCGGAAGGGGTGCAGAGCACTCTTCTTTGCAGAGCACGCTTCTTTGCAGAGCACACTTCTTTGCAGAGTCCAGCCACCGTACCAGCGATGGATCCGAGCAGGATACACCTGGTATTGGGTCTACTCCCTTCGACCTTCTCGACATTCCCTTCCATCAGCCACCCAGGAGAGGAAATGAAGATGATGAAACCATCCCTGGGATCCTCGATGTAATCGATGAGGCCGAGGTCACACCAGAGAGACGAACGACATCGCTCCCGCCGAGCCGCGTTGCCAAAGTACTTTCCCCTAAGCCATTCAATGATGACGTTGCTCAACGGCTTGATCTCACTCAACCTGATCCAGATCAAGCTCAACATCGCAGATCGTCATCATTCGATAACATGTCGGGACAAACCGGCACTGACTCGCGAGCCACAAAGAGGAGCTCTGAGTCACCCGAAAGACGTGAAGCTGCCCTCCGATTGCGATCTAATCCCCCCGCTCATCACGACCCTGTTGACGTTCCTATCCACTCCGGGCTCAGCTCCAATGCCCCGATGTCTGAAAAGGAGACTGATGACGGGATCAACTCTACGCCCAGGAACCGGAGACCTGGACTTAGCACCGTTGCCCCTGGAAATGGAGGGCTTCCATCAAACCAACCGGTCGACAACTCCCTCATCCCTACATTCTTTCAAATCGGAACTCCGGGCTGCACTCCTGACAGGAAAGAAAATAGGCGCGGAGCTCATGACGCTGATGGTCGTCCTGCCCCGTCTGCATCCACAAGAGACGGCCATCCGGTTGCATCTGAGCTTCAGCGACTGCTTCTCGCGATCCACAACGAGGTCAAGGGATGCAAGGCCGAAATCCAGGGGTGCAGAACTGAGATTCGTTCATGCAGGGATGATATCAACGTTTGCGTCGGTGAAATCAAGAAGATCAATAACCGTGTTGACACCTTCGAGAAGAAGGTTGAATCATCTTTCTCTGCCGTCGCCGGAACGCTCTCAAGACACGAGGCCAAGTTCCGTGATTTCCACGAGTGGGTCGCCCGAAGCGAGAAGGAGATGAATGAGCGCTTCAAGATGTATGATGAGAGGTCCAACTCGATCGTCATATCTGCTGCTGAACTTCGCGAGCGGGCCGAGTCACTTGAGAACGTCAAGGTCCAGCTCCTTAGGGCCCTTGAGGCTGAAGTTCGAAGAATCAAGGACGAAGTTGAGGCGAACTCTCGCAGTGTCATTGACATTGAGGGAACCATCTCAAGGGAAAGAACCATCCGTGGGAACGTCGAGACGTACATCCAGCACCTCGTTCCTGCGACCGACCTGAAGCAGTTCAGTGATAGGATGTCCGGAGCCCTCAACGAGAGCTCACAGAAACAGGAAGAGTTCAAGCTTCAATTGTCCCGTATTGCTAGGTGCGTCAAGGACCTTCATGATAAAAGCCTAGGCCCCTATCCGAGGGACATGCAAGAGCAGTTTATGAAACTTGTGTTGAGGGTCAATGAGATCAACATGCAGATCGCTGAATTGAGGGAACAACCTCCTGCTGCCTGCGCATCTTCAAGTGCTGGCGCTGCTTCGGTCGCCGGGACGGGGCCCTGGGAGAAATCTGGAGACACGGATCCCTTAACCCAGGGAAGGGCTCCTAGAGGTTCTCCTCCTCGCGATGCTCGCATCGTCAGTTCGGCGAGACCTCCTCCACCTCCTCCTCCTTCAGGGCCACCCCCACCGTCACCATCAGCCCCCATCTTTGGCAGGGATCCCTCTAGAACGAGGGCCGTTGCTCGGGCTGCTGGTGCTGCCCCTGATAACCGGGCCAGATGTGCTCATGAGGAGCCCGGGCATCCACAGCATCGGGAACCTCGCTATCCATGCCGAAGCTGCGGCAAGTCAGTCTGCGAAGACTGCTTTGATCATGATTGTAACTCATGTTTCAAGTGTAGCGATCAGTTTCCTAGATGCCGCGCATGCAGAGGAAGAGGAGGGAGACACGGACTTGTGACGTGTCTCATATGCAAGGATGAGTACTGCGATCAACACATCGCTTCACCCGACGATGTACGCCGTTTTGGGTCAAATGTTCGACCTATTTGCCTCGGCTGCCTGAGAGCTGACCCCGATGGGAAAACCAAGCATCGTGGTCCCAGTGCGGGGCCTGGAGGACCTGGTTACATTCCGCGGGATGGCACTGCTCCTGATCCTGGGTCCGGGCCATCACGTGGAGATCCGTCACATCGGAGTCCTGAACCGCAACAAGGAAACTCTGGCTTCTGTTCCCACGCCGGAGCCGCCGGTCCGATGCCGCCAAGGGCAATGTCATCGCCCGTAGTCGGGCGAGCAGCTCCGAGGGGGACCATCGGCACGTATCCCGGATGTTCCCCTACGGGGGGAATTTTCACTGGTCAGGTTGAGCATGGAACGTCTCAGGGAGTCATTCGTGGAAGGTACGGGCCTGACACTGCTGTGACAAATCAGCAGAATCCACAGTCTCATCACGGAGTACAGGATAACTCTGGCGGGCCAGCTGGTTTCTCTCTTCCACCAGGACTCGGTAAGGGTGTGCATGGCGCCGGTGGCGTCGGCGGTATTGGGGCTCCCGACCTTCGCCGATCTTCTGCTGAAGAAAGAGTCTGCCCTCGGTGCAACATCAATGTCAAGTCCAGCATCCCCGGGACACCTCCATGCTTCCAAACTTGTTCTTTGTGCCGCACTTCTTTGTGTTCCGCATGCTGCCCACCGTCGTCTGGGAGTTGCTCTCTTTGTGCCATATCCATTGGCAGAGACGGCGTTCTACCTCCCCATGTTTTTGGGCAGGCTACTCGGCCGCCCTTAACTTCGTTGCCATCTGAGGCGAACAAGTGCGCCAACATAGAGCTCGAGAAAGAGCCTGCGCCGCACGAATTGCGAGACTGGATCATTTCCACGAGAGAAATCGTGAGCAACGCATTCAGCTATGACTTGCCACATGCCATGTCTTGGGTCATGAGTGTTGAGAACGCCAGCACAATAGAGGAACTTGATGAAGAGTGCCTCTACCCGATCCTTGACAATAGGTTCAATGCTGCACTGAGAAAATGCATCACATCAAAACCTATAGTTGCCAAGATCAGCAGGCTAACTGAAGAGGCTCAGGTAAAAAGGGGAACGAGGCTGAAAAGCCGCCAGATCCTATTCTGTCTGATTGAGTACCTTCGTCCTGATGAAGTCGGGAGTCAGTCTATCCGCACGAATGAACTTCTTCGCCTATCCCTCGGCAGAGCTGCCGGGTCTGGCGAACCTCAACTCGAGAAATTCCTTGATAAATGGGAAGGACTCCTGGGCGGAATCACCGCACCGATTGATCACCACGTTCTTCAGCATGTTTTCTTTGAGCAAGTACGACATTCACCATGCTTGATGCCTGACGTGCAACACTGGGATCGTAATCCAGACGTACAAAATTACGACTGGATCATGAGGGCCGCTCGCAACGCTGTATCGAGGTGGAGGACAAGGTACAATGTCTCTGAGATAAAGGATCGGATGTACTCCCGATCGCCACATGCTGATCGCAACCCGAATGCCGCCGCTCCTGGGGTACGCCGTCCTTCGCCTTTTGGGGATACTCGCAAAACAGGAGACGAGAGATCAGGTGACCGTGATCGCGGAAAAACGCGGTCTGATGACCCCAGGCGAAATAGCAGGGAGCGTCCTTCTCCAGGAAGAGATCGCCGCCATGAGCATCCTGCCACCCCTGGAGTTTGTCACGATTGGCAGAAGGGGCAATGTAGGCGCGGTTCTGACTGCCGTTTTGCGCACCATGAGGAGAAACCGAAATCTCCCCGCGATGACGACGGTCCCATATACCCAGGGTACTGCAGAGAGTGGCTAAACGCCGGCAAATGCACGCGTCCGAAGTGTACATACAAGCATGAGAAGCCCCCTCCTGACCTAGCTCCGCTTCCCAGGAAGCCCGGTGCCCCTGCTACTGAGCAAGGGGGTGATTCGTCGAATCCCTATCCTGATGGGCGAATTGACAGTCCGGCACCTGGGGTTGACGAGGGTTTCTGAGAGGGGCGGGCCGTTACCCACAGGCCTCGCCGGGAATATCTATCGCGTGCCCAGCGACCAAGTGCGGACATGGTGGCCTGATTGGTGCCCTTTCTGACAAGACACCTGGCCGCTCTCCTCCCATTGATGCACAGGAGTGGTCTAGAACCGATCACCTTGCATGTTTCAGGGACCCACAGGTGGAGGCCCCGACTTACAGCATGTGGTGTGGAGACGGACCGTTTCCATCCTTGATGGACGGGTTATCCAGGACCTTCCCATCACTTCTGACACTTCGCGGAATAGAATGTTCTGCCCTATCGGTTTTACCGGCGACGTGAAAACTACTTTTTGGTCATATACTGATCCTGTTAAGCGTGCCGCCTGGAATGCTACTATGCGTCCGAACGTCTACAACGACGATCGCAGCCGGACAGTTCAAATCAATGACTCCGCCATGATTGAGTATATCGTCGTTGCTGATAACATTCTCATGAAGCAGATATCTCATGTTTCTCAGAAGTCTCGAAATCCATCCTATACTCACTCCGGGGAATTCAAGAATGCTTCAAAGATCACCATTGAGCGCCAAAGTGAGAAGGCCATTCTCCGCGCGCTATCCATGCAGGAGCAGGTCGCTATTGATCAGGAGGGCGAATACCTCGAATCTAAACCGATTCGACGATGCATGATGTATAGAGCATCGCGCATGTCCTCTACTCCATCCGCTCCTGGACACGAACGATCGATCCGTTGGCTTGCTGATACAGGCTGTCCCATCGATCTTGTTGGACTGAACGAACTTAGCGCCGGAGAGCAGAGTCTGGTGAAGAAAACTGGACGTACCCACGCTCTGCAGACCGCCAACGGTACGGCATCGACCCTCGGAAGCATGGCTGCTGATATGCAGGACATTGACGAGGTGATCGATGCCCACGTCATGCAGAACACGCCATCTCTCATCTCAATCGGTAAACGCTGTATGGAGCAAGGTTATACCTTCACCTGGCCCGCAGGTGAGCTTCCCGTCCTTCAAGGACCTGGTGGCAAGGAGATCGTACTCGACGTGCTGAACAACGTCCCGTACTTGCCTGCCTCACGTTGTAACTTCAGTTCTCCGGTGACTGACCAGTACCCTGACATCCCTGCTGTTCCCGCTCCTTCTGCTCTTTCCGGGGATGTCATCCCAGAGGCAACAAAGGACATGCCTGCGGCATCCGAAGGCCATCCTGGTTCACCTGACCCTGATCCTCCTGCCTCTGATCCAAATGAAGATACCGTCGAGCTTGAAGGCCACGGCCCTCTGCGTAGCGCCGAAGACTGGAGAGCTGATGCCTTGACCCTCCGCCACATGATGACTCATCTTCCCAAGAACCCCTTTTGCTCTCACTGCCAGCGTGCCAAGATGGAGAATGTTAGACTGTTCCGGAAGAAGGGCGCGGCTGGTCACGGAGCCGAGGATTTTGGCGACCTAGTCACCGCCGACACAATGGTTCTGCAAGGCCTACGAGACAGAGGCATCAACGGCGAGGCCGATGCCATCGTCTTCTACGATCTCGCCACTTCGTGGATTGACGTCATGCCTGTCATGAGCCGCTCTGATGCGAACACTGTTGACGCTTTTAACCGCTTCGCAGGGCCTCAGAACGACATCAAGATGATGCACACTGATCAAGCTAAAGAACTTGTCAGTGCTTGCAAAGAACTGCGCTGGATACATGAATGGTCTACTCCGGGGATGCCAAAGACCAACGGCATCATTGAAAACAAAGTCAAATTAGTCCTTCATGGTGCACGTGTGCTTTTACGTCAAGCCGGGTTAGAAGCCCGATGGTGGCCCTACGCAACAAAGTACTTTGCCGTCGCTAGGAACATCGAGAATCGGGGAGGTGGAAGCGCGTGGTCCAAAAGACACGCCCCCCGGCAAGCTTCTTCCCTTCGGTTGCTTGGTTGATTTCTTCCCCGTCGCTCCCAAACCGCGTCGAGTTGAAAGGGGGGGGATCAAAAACGCTCCCGAAGATCAAAATAAGTCTGCTGACGATGACTATTGGAGCAAAGACGAAGAGAATGAGTGCGTTATCCGTATACACCGGACACCCAGAAAGAAACTCTTCGATCCAAGGGGCTCCAACTGTCCAATCGACGTTGATTTCCTCGCTGACGAAACTCTCACCATCATTAAGTATCTCAACGGTGAAAATGACTCCATTCAGTCAACCACGTGGAGAAACCTGAGTGATCATAGAGATGATCAATCGCAAGATTGGATTGGCGAAACCTATTTTCAGGTCGACGTCCACGCTCTCGAGAGATGGGGCGAAACCTCAAAGGAAGGCGCACCCCTTTCTGATGATGAATATGAACCCATGTCAGCCGAAGAAATCGAGGAAGCTCTGCGTGACTGCGACTACGATCCCCTTGCTGACTTTGCTGAAGAAGAATCTAGTATCGCTCCCGCTGTTCCCGGTGAAGAGCACGATCAATATAAGGCTCCCAAGTTCGCTCCTGTCGCCAAACCTGGTGTTTTCCTTGGTTACCGTTTCGAACCTGGAGGGAAATGGAAGGGCGACTACTATGTTGCCGACCTCGAGCACTTTCAGGCTGGAGTTGTTCGACCCAGTATCCACCAAGTGAAGCAGATCTACCACAATGCTGAAGAACCGTACGTCTTTCCTCTGCTAAAAGCATATGAGGCTCGTACCCGTGAAATTGCATCATATAAGCATGATCGCCTGTCAAGCCCTGATCACTTCAGCGGGAAGAATCTGCCCCGAAAAGACGAGTCGTTCAGCTTCGACGAGGGACGCTTTGACCCTGAAGACGACGAGGGTGATCGTCAAAATCATCGACAGAATGACGACTTCGACAATGTTCCTAAGACTGACCTCATAGATCGTCACATCTCGGACGGTTCTTCCCCTGACAAAAGGGATGATTACTGGGTGCGCTTTGAGGAAGAAAGGTCCTGGCATCGATACCACGTCAAGGCGAGAAAGGACTTCTTTGGAGACGACACCCGTCCTCTGCCTTCAGGGGGGCCGATCCAAGCTGATCTCGACGACGTGAGGATCACCCATTGCACCTTCCTCGACTCCAGAGACGAGGTCTATCGCGATTCCCGTGATGTATATGCCAGCGGCCATCGGGTTAGAACACACAAGTTCTGGACCGGGGTTACCATCCTCTTTGACAAGGGCTGCGCGCCCAAGAGGAGGCGTCCCTCTCCCAAGAAACCGCTCTGCGAAGACGTGTCACCGGGAGGTAAAGAGGATATTGATTATCCTCAATCCTCCAAACGCAAAGAACGTCCCTACACCGGGACGGGAAAACCCAACTCCATCTCTTCCGATGATTGGAGAGCCATGTCGCTCACTGCGCGAAGGATCTATGTCAGCACTGAGAGGGAGCTTGAGGTTGAGAAGTCTCGCTCCAAGTCCGGCGACGATCCCCCTGGCGCACCGGCCACCTCCAATAAATCACTCCTCATTGAATTTGCGTGCGAAGCCGATTCCGCACTTTCCGCCACGATGTTCGAATATGGTGGAGATGCCATTCGCGTGCACAAGGACTCCTTTGATATCCTTAAGGGTAAGGATGTTAGGAGGCTGATCGAGATTGTTAGGAAGAATCCTAAATGCGATCTTTGGTCTTCTATTCCCTGTGGACCTTGGAGTACCTGGCAATACGTTAACCTTTCTCAGTACGGACCCGAGTTCGCTGCCGAGCTCAACGACGCTCGAAGACAGTCCCAAATCATGTTCGCGGCCTTCATTCGTGTTTCTCGTGAAGTGCGGAAGGGTGGCGGACGAATTGCCTATGAATGGCCACGTCATTGCCTTGGATGGTCTCAACCCTTCATGAAAAAGTTTCTTGACGACCCTGAGATTCTCACTGTCAATATTGACGGATGCGACTGAAGGACAAAAACGGGACGCCCATCCGGAAGCATTGGAGAATCGCGACGAACTCTCCCGACCTCGCCGCCGCGCTTGGGGGCCGAACATGTCACAATGAAAAGGGGTTTGCGCACGCCAGGGTTGAGGGATCCCTCACTCCGCTCACTGCCCTCTATCCGAAGCAGATGTGCCAGACAATCATCAAATCCTGGTACAAAGGGAGGACTGAGAGGTCTACGATTCCTGTCGCTGTCGCCGAGCCCAACAACCGTGCTGCATGGAAGAGAGACCCCCATGCACTCTACATCCACCCTCTTCGGGAAGGGGTCACTGTCCCTAATCGCGGGACTCCTGAAAGCGTTGGTCTGGATGTTCGCTCGGCCGATGATCACAAAGTTCCTGCTGGCGACAAAGCCACCATCGGGACTGGCTTCGCCATCACCATTCCCGAGGGGGTCTACGGGAGAATAGCCCCCCGCTCTGGCCTTGCGGCCAAGCACATGATTGACATCGGTGCCGGCGTTATTGACCCCGACTATACCGGAGAGATCAAGGTTGTAATCTTCAACCATTCACACAGCGACTTCCTCATCAAAAAGGGAGACAAAATCGCGCAACTCATTCTTGAGCGCGTCTCTATTCTTGAGCCCGTCATATGCGTGCAAAAGCCGCGTGCCACCGAAAGAGGGGGGCAAGGATTCGGCAGCACTGACAAAGGTGCCCCCGCTGCATCTGCTACTTTCCCATCACATTTGTGGTCCTCCACCGGAAACACCGAGTGGTTTGCCATGCCTCGTGGGGCCGATGGATCCGGTCACAGTCCATTTCTCGGGCTTCCTCCGTTCAGCGCCTGCGTTGCTCGCCCTGTGCCTCGGAAGGAGGCAAAGCTCAATCCCAAGGCCTTTGCCGCCCTAGAAAAGGAGTGGAAGAAGCTTAGGGATCTTGGTTGTTGGGACCAATCCAGGGTGCGTGAGTGGCGTGACGTCGCTGCTGAGGCAAAACGAGAAGGGACCAAAGTTCATGTCGGCCGAATCTTTGACATATGCGTCGAAAAGAATCACGAACTCGGCGAGGATGACCCGAACAGGAAGTTCAAGGGCCGTGTTGTCTTCGAGGGGTGTCATGTTAGAGACGAATCCAATGCCTGGGCACTGTTTTCCGAAATCACTTCGTGCCCTGCCACCATGGCGGCGGGAAAGGTTGCTGACGCATACGGACTATTGCCAGGAAACTCGCTTGAGGTTAGCGACGGAGAATCCGCGTATACGCAGGCGTTGCTCGGCGGAACCAAGACCTGGATACGCCTCCCCCGTGACCAATGGCCGAAGGAGTGGGAGACCATGCAGGACCCAGTATGCCCCCTTGTTCTTGCGCTCTATGGACATCCCGACGCTGGAGGTTTCTGGGAACAGCACTGCGAGACCCAACTTAAAAAGGTTGGCTTCGTGCCCATTCCCGACTGGCCCAGCGTTTTTCGTCACCCTGCACTTGAGACCTTTCTCGTAGTCTATGTTGACGATTTCAAGCAAAGTGGCCCATCGGCTAACCTCGCCGAGGGATGGAGACTCATAGGTTCCGTCATCAACATGGAGGAGCCCCGTCCTCTCAAGAGATATCTCGGCTGTGAACACGAATTCAGATCAGCCACCGTTGATGGGCCCTTCGATCCAAGAACTGCTTGGACGGTTGGACATCCTCCCTCAAAGCCTATACCCGAGATGCGTTTTGGGCCGGACCGAAGACCTGCTGCCGACGCATGTCGCTGCAAAGTCAAGATCAACCTCATCAAATACAACGAATCTTGCTTCATGCAGGCATGTGTAGAACGTTACCTCGAACTATGCCAGTCGAAATTTCCCAAGGCTCTTCAGACTGTCGAGACCCCGTTCCTCGACGAGAGCAAGCCCGAATTTGACGAGAACCCGGTAAACCCGGAGTTTGACAAACTCGTTGACCAGAAAGAAGACATCGAGATTATCTCTGCCAGGCCTGGCGTCCTAGGCGACGCAGCAGCACAAGTCTTAATGAAGATCCTGTATGGTGCTCGAATGGGCCGATATGATTTAATCCGACCTGTGCAAGCGCTTGCCAGCAGAATCACGAAGTGGAACCAATTGTGCGACAAGAAGCTTCACAGGCTCGTGTCATACATTAACTCCACCATTGAGTTACACCTCTATGGATGGTTTGGCGATCGATCTGATATGATTGAAGTCGTCACCTACTGCGATGCTGATCTCGCCGGTGATCGAACCGACGCGAAAAGCACATCCGGGGTCCTCGTGTGTCTCGTTGGCCCCCGCACCTACATGCCCATCACCGCCGTGAGCAAGAAACAGACATCTGTTTCGAAGTCTACTCCCGAGGCCGAAATTGTCGCCCTCGATCACGGCATTTCTAAGGAGGCCATGATGCTCGCCGCTCTCTGGCACTTTGCCATCGGTCACGGCTCCTCTGACTCAATCGTGTGTAAGTGCAAAATCAAATATGACGCTTCGATCCCACAACCTATCAGCGTCCTTGAGGACAATGAAGCCGCTTGCAGAATAATCGTCACAGGCAACAACCCGAACATGCGGTACATGTCACGTACCCAACGGGTTGATGTCGCGTGGCTCAATGAGCGATATAATGACAAGATATTCCGTTTCGTAGCATGCCCTTCGGACTATCAGGGAGCCGACATCCTCACCAAGGCGTGTGTCGACAAGATCGTATGGAGCAAAAATCTCCACACCCTTGGGATGTTCAAGCAGGGGTTTCTGCAATCATATCTCTCCCATCCCACCCAACCCGTGCATATTCCCCCTGCCGCTCCTGCTCTTCCACCAATCAGGGGGGTTCGCATTGAATCCGATCATGACTCAAAGTTCAACGCCTTCATCAACGACGCCAACATCTCAGATTGCAGGATGTCAATCAACGAGATTAGGGCGTCTGAGAATGACAGCCTGACCGTCGTCATTGACTCCTCTGTGTTGCCACTCCTGCCCCATCAGCGCGGGCACAGAGTCGTAAAAATCGATCTCGATGATGGAGGTACCGGAGGGATCTCTACGTATCCCGGGTTAAAAGGAAAAAGAGATAATTTTGCCATCTTCAATATTTTCCTTCATGCCCGGATTCCTGCAAAAGGGATTGGTCCAAGATCAGGAAGTTCCGACAGAAGTGCGACGCGCTTACTGCCTCTACTCTTACCTTTGCCCTGAATGCCATTCATCACGATTTTGGCATTGTTATTGGATTTGGTGGTGACCTACCCGGACTCTGTGTTCAGAAAATCCGTCAATTTATTGATGACCATGACCTATACAGGTCTAATCTGTGCAGTTGCCAGGTTGGAGCTTACGGTCACGCCACTGTTATTACCGTTGCCGTGAACAAACGGACAAATGATCGATTGCGCTTTGTACCATGCTCCATATCGCTTCGAAACGGGAAGGATGATTTCTCTTTTCACGATGTTGCCTGGGAAAAGATTTTCGATGGAGTTTTCGGTTGATGTGTTCGATCTCTTTTGAACCATTGCACACATGTTGCTCGCCATGCAGTATGGGATGATTCTAAGCGTATTACATGCCGCTTTTTGGCTCTCCCAGCTGACTACGACTTCCTCGGAAGTCGACATCGGCAAGCGACGTACATTACTGATCACTTCAGGACCTTATGGAACTCCCCTACACGCGGGGCTTTGACTTTTTATTCATTCTTGATGGTACTGTCGATCTTGAGAATGTGTATGATTCCTCATTTGATCTAATTGAGCTTCTCTACCTCTTTTATTTGTGTGAACCTGAGTGTTGCACGTAGCCGCCCCGCCTCGCGCTCTGGGCCGCTGCTGCGACATTCCCTGGCCCGGGTGACGTGTCCTAGACGGACTTTCCACCCCGGCCTTGGCCGCCGGTCGGCTGCTGGTGATCTTCACCACCTTCACGCACCGCTGCTGTGCGGCCATTGGCGATCTCCATCGCCTTCCTGCACCGCCGCCGGCGGTCGCCTTGAACCACTTCCTACTTCCGCTGCATCAACGCGGGTTCTGTGATATGGCTTCCGCGGAGAGCGGGTCGATCACAAGGGCTGGGGCTGAGAAAAGCCTCCCCACACCTCGCAGCGCATCCTCGTTGCAGTTTCCCTACACTGTCACCGGCCGCGTCAAAGCCGTGGCCAACATCCTGCAAAACAGCTTCAACGGCTGGGTTTCCAAGCTCAACGGTCGCGCGGCTTTAAAGGCTGCCCGTTTGAGCGATGTGATCACCGGAGAGCAGGTGGAGACTATGATCAATGGTCTCGTCAAGTGCGACAGTTACGATTCCTTTCCCGAGGATGTTAGGACCAAGATCCTAAATTACCGAAGAGGTAGGGCGGCTAACATCGTCGCCCTGCTCAAGGATTCTGGTTTTGTAGCAACCGAGCACAATGCCCTGACAGCTGCGGCAATTCTGTGCGATGCGATCCCTGTCCGTGGCTCTGCCACCCATTACATCCCTGATGCCCGCATAGCGCCGCTCGGGATTGATGAGGCGAATGACGTCGACCCGGCAGTATACCCCTGCTGTCGACCATCCGGAGGAGGGTGGTCTTCGTCCATCACGAACGCCGACGGGGAATTGAAGAAAAGATGGAGGACTGAGTACTCGGCGGTCAGGCAGAACCAGTACAGAAGCTACGTCGGCTTCACGCACGACTGCTATGACATGGGTGATCCGCGTCGTTCCCAACACACGGGAGGCATCAGCAGCTTCACTCAGTACGAGCCCTCCATAGTGAGAAAGTGGCTACAGATGCGCCCCCTTGCTATGTTTGTACCCCCAGAGATCGTTGTTGACGGCATCTCCCTCATTAAGGATAGAACCTTGGAGGACATCATCAACATGTGTCAGGGCAGGGCCGCTAGCAGATCGATCGACCATCTGCCGTCTATGGAGGCCTACAGCGGGTTTGGTGCATTTGCGGAGCACATGACCTCTGAGCTGAAGGTCGCTACCGTGCTTGACCAATTCTTCCTGTGGGAAAAGGTTGAGAGGCTCGCCACCCCCGGGGTGACCAACGTGGCCCACGACAACGGCATCACGGCCGGCGAGGGGTACTGGATCGTACCTTCTCTCTCTCTCTCGTCCATCATTGACGCGGAATCCCCGAATTGGAACCACTGGCAGCAGGGGAGCATTGAGAACAAGCTCTGGGCTCACGGACTCAGCCAATTTTTTGTCTGGGCCTCCATCGCCCATGAAGAAGTGGTGAGTTCAGAGTCCGAGGACAAACTCGGGATTTGGACGTCGCTGATCTACAGCCAAGCGCTCGGGTACACCCCGTGGGCGCACTACGGCCAAGGAATCTGGGCCCACCTTTCCTTCATGCTCCCCGTGGACGCTGCCAACGGCGACAACCCCCGCGCAAACAAAACGCGGCGTCTCATGTTGGCTCGGGCACCTATCTTTGCTCTCGCCATCAAGTTCTCCCATGACCTGGAGTTGATCACGGGTGGTGAGGGGTTCTCCACATGTTATTCGAATGGAGACAGTGAGTTGCAACGGTTCAACCCTTACATTGAGGTTAACCCCTGCTCTCCATCGCTCTCCTGGAGGAAGCGCGCCTTCTTTCAGCCTAATGCCATCGGGGAGATCGGCGCGACCAAGCGCGAACTGGAGCGATTGGCTGCTCCTAGCACCCCTACGAAGACCGGTGGATTCAGCCCGGAGTTCGCCAGGCATCGCCTTGTCAGCAACACCTACGCTGTGAAGGTGCAGGAGGCTGGGTCATCGATCCCATTTGCACTTGAAAATGAGTACCCGAAATATCCGGGTTACATCATGGAAGAGCATCTGGCGCCATCTACCATGTTCCTCGACATCGACAAGATGATCGGAAAGTACAAACAGGAGTGGATCACGAACCCCGAGAGTGATGTGCTTCCTAGCCTGAGCAGGCCCAAGACCTCTCACCTGACTACGTATGACCAGAACGCCCTCGAAAAAGAGTGGGTAGGTTGGGGAAACCAAATGTTCAGGAACGTCATCCTGACCGTATTCCCGGAGTTCGCCCTCACATGCATCGATTCTGATGTTCCGACCATACCGTCGGTGTTGAAGGGCCTCCTGCCTATGAGCACAACTGGAATCACTGGTATCCTCGCCGCAATGGCGGCGGGATGGGGGCCTCCCACATATCTGGAGGAGCCAACGATCAAGGCCAACGCCCAGGTGCTTGTCGCGGGAAGACCAAGAAGGGCTCGTACATCACGGCGGATGAATTCAGTGCGCAATTGGACATTCTCCGGTCCACTGACAGTGGGCCGCGAAAAGGATCCACCCCGAAGGTCCAGTTCCACTGCCCATATGGGGATCATGATTACCACATCCCCATCGCCACCCTGGTCGAAGAGGCCACACGGCTCATTCATGACCGCGAGAAAGCGGTTGGAAGGGAGGCCATGGAGTATGACATCTTTGCGACCCGCCTCCATGACCTGGCCGATTGGGATGAGAAAAAGCAGGTGTCGGTCATCAAGAGCAACGCGCAGACCCTCATCCACCTCACCCTGGAAAGGCTGAGGAGGGCTGGATCGAATGTGGTGATCCTCATTTCGGTTGCGTCGTGGCTTCAGCCCGCACGTAATACAAACATGCTCGGCGTCATCACGACCTTCATCAGGGCAGCGATGAAGAGGAACCTGATCGTGGTTCCTGCGGATTTCGCTTTCTGGGGCGACCACTGTGTAGGCAGTTCCGGCGCCCCCGCGAACAAGTACAGAGCTGCGTTAGCGCTCCCGGCACTCGCCAGCGCGGCCGTGGACATCTCGTGGACGCTACACCGCGTCATGAGTACGGCCAATGCTGCGAAAACGTTGGGCTTGCTGTACAAGAAGACCATGTACCCACCCGACGAGGACGCGAAGGTGAAGGCGGAGAGGATTCTGCAGACCAAGGTCTGGGATGATTCACTGACTTACTCTACCGCCCCGTCAGCGAAGATCGCCGGGACAGATAGTTCTGGCCAATCGCATGACGTGGAGATGACTGATGCGGCATCCGAGGTGACGCCCCCCGCACAGGTGGCGGCTCCCTCTGAAGCGAAGGCCCCAGCCCGTCAGGCCGAGCCCAAAGGCCCCACACCGAAAGCCTCGCCCAGCAAGGCCAAGGCGAAGGGGCCCATTGACATTAGAAGTGTCCCCAAGGCCCCTGCCCCTACCGTGCCCGCAAAGGGTGGCATGCCAGCTAGATCGCCGGATCCCGGTTCTACGGCTGCCAAGGGTGCCCCTCCCGCTCGGGCGTCGAATACCCGCACTTCCAGGGGAAGTTGCCAGCTGACCCACCAAAGGCCCCCCGTTGAGGGGGCCCATTGCCCAAATCTGTGCTGACTCCGCCCGGGAAGGACGAGAGCAACTTCCCGCGCCTTGCTACGTCTGAGGCATCTCGTAAGGCTGCAGTGGCCAAGAAGAAGGCTGAGGAGCTGAAGAAACCAACGGGCAGTGAAAAGAAGGATGTTCCCGCGCTCCCTACCGTCGAGGAGAAGGATGACGACATGGATGTTGACGCTGAGAAGGCATATTGGCGCGGCACGCCGGTAGAACCGGCCGCCCCCGCCACTGCCCCCACCCCTGCCCCTGGAGGCGCGCCGCCCGCGGCGCCAGTGGCCAGGCCGGTCGATCTCAGTGGTGTGGAGAACTTTGAGGACCTCATGGAGACCCTTGATCAGACGACTGACGATGTACCAGACGTCGATTCCTATCCTGCTGCGTCAATGGAAGTAGGGGGGAGCACCGGATCGGGGGGGCTTCCGACAAAGGAGGATCTCTCAGAGTTCGATGAGGTAGACCCCGATGCCCGCACCTCCACCGGGGACCCGGGGGTCTCCGTTGAGGGATATGTCATCACCCCCGGTGAGTATTTTGATCCTGACTCGCAGGAGACCTTTCAGACGCTTGAGGCGTGGAAAGCTCAGCGGAGATCGTCCCGACATAGGGTGGTCCGGGCTAGCGCCACAGAGTCGACGGACCCGGTACACGGTGGCCTCGAGGAACCCGAAGAACGGAATCCCAACTACTTATATGGCGAGGACACGGAGCCGAAGAGAGGATCAATCCCCCTTGACGAAGCATTCACCCGGCCCGACAAGTTTGTACTTCATCACATCGCCGCTCGAGAGAAAAATTTCGAGCCGATCGTGGCCAGCTACGCAAACAAGGCGAGGAACTCGGACCAGGTGACTAAAGAGCAGGGTGATCAATCGAGGACGCTGAACGCTGCCATCGCCAGTGATCGCCATGGGCAACGTGAAATGGCCAAACGTGCCACACTGGTTGACTGGGCCCACGCATATGCGGACAAATGCACTGTGCATGGCCCCAGGCAACTCCAGTATGTCCACTTCGGAAAGGAGGCCACGGATAGAACCGAGGCTGACGAGTGGACGAAGGTTATGGAAACGATCGTTCCCCCTGAGTACCCGCCGGAGATTCGTGATCAGATTGACTCCAAGTTCGTAACCCGAAAGGGCGAGTCCGGCGACCACCACACCGGCATCTTCGGAAAAGCCAAGCAGCCGCTTGGGAATTCCAATTCGTACCCAAACAGGACTCGGTGCGATGCAATGGTGCACGACGGAACCCGACTTGGGATGGTCGATTCCCGGAATGGCGAGGTCATCCCCTTGGATGACGCCTTTTGGACAGCAGAGTACATGAACGCCTATGACCTTAACTCTCAGCTCTCCGCGGTCCGTGCCGGCCTTGATATGGCTTTGGCGACCGCCTGGAGGATGGGGCACGTCCACCCGCACGTGGCCGGTGCCGTGGCTGGGTTGCAGAAGATCAGGACATTCTATGACTGCCTCCACGCCGCTCACCGCAAGACCCGGCTAGGTTCGCTGCCCTTTCACCAGATCGTAGGTGAACTTGATCGGGTTGACGACCGTGGCAACAAGCTGGAGCCGAACATCCCTGATACATGGCGAACCACCGCGCTCAGAGGGGAGTATCCGGACTGCCTGGCGCAATCGGTCGCGCAGGTCTTCCGATCCATGTGCGGCGCTTTGGCCATGTCTGGATCACGAGAGGATCGGGCGGTTATCATTCGCAGAGATGAATCCGCCTTTACCCGTGGTGACAAAATCATGGGCATCCCCTGGCCGGCTTATCGACGTCCTACAGCACGTGAGATCAAGGAGTCCAGGGAGAAGGCGGAGAAAGAAGGTCACAAACCCGGTGATGACGTTGACATGAATGAACCCCGGGACAAACCGGTGGTGACTGGAGAGGAGGCAGCGGGAACAACCGCCACGGAGGCCTCCGACCACAAGAAGGACGACCCTGTTCCGCTTGCTACTCAAGCTCCTGACGCTCCTGCCAAGCCCGCCCATCCTCCTGCGGGTGCACTCCCTAGCCAGGCCGAGGCGAGAAGCACTCTGCTGGGTGTTCACGACACTGCAGGGCCATTCGCCGCGCCCAGGGACCTGCATACCGGCCAGTTCATATACGTCGACTGCACGGAGGAGGAGAGGGCCATGCTGCCCACGACCATCGGCTCACAGTTCGAGGCGGAGCGTGCTCTGGCCGAGCTGAGGGCCGTGAGTCGCGTCGTTGGCGACCCGCGTGATTCCGAGGAGTACACGTATTGGGAGACATCTTCGCATGACACTCTCTCCTACGCCTTTTACAGCGTGCCGGGTCAGTATAGGAACGTTCCAGCAGTGAAATCCGCCTCGCGTATCTTTGACCAGATTCCCGACGGCCAGCTCGTGCGACCGGACAAACCAGAGCCTGCTGTTCTCCGCCTCAGCGCGGTGAAGGGCACTGAGGCCACCCGGCGAAACCTCGAGAAGCTGAAGGAAGAATCCATCAAGAAGAATGTGGTCATTCTCGGCGCCAGGAGAGGCGAAGATATCGCCCCCAGGATCGGAAACACGGTCGCTACTCTGTGCGCTAAAGTCGGGGATATTGCCCGATTCCTGGAGATGGGAGTGAGATCCAGAGCAGGACCTATCCTCCCGACCAGGAGTGACCCTGACCTAATGATCCAGGCCATTGTTCCCGCCCCCACGGAGCTTCTGGATTACTTCGCCGACGAGATCCGTCAGAAGGTGGAGAATAGGGCGGGCGCCTCTTCGCACTATTACAGGAGAGCATGCGCGGAAATACGCGACGCGCTCCGTGGAACAGCCGTGCAGCCTGGAAATGCAGGCGCGGTCAAGGACCCAGCGTTGGAGGCCTCGTCTGCCAGCGGGCAAGGGAACGTCACTTCGGTGATACAACTGAAGAAGTACCTGAGCCACTACTTCGGGACCAGCATCGAGTCCGACGATGCCTTTTCATTGTACCTCTTGTCTTCTTTCCTCGAAGACGGGGTGGGAATGTTCGAGATCATCATCACCGTCATTCGTGACAAGGAGCGTCGATTGCTGCCTGGTTCCGCCCGCATAGCGGCGGTAAGGTCGCTTGAGATCGGATCTGACACTGATTACCGAGCATTTCGTGAACGATATCAATACTTGCTCTACGAGAGCCCTGTTTGTCTTCCTATCACCTCTAAGGTGGTTCCCAAGACACTCTACAAGGTGGTGCCACTCCGGATGTATCGGCTCTACGTAGAACGTGGAGCGATCATTCGGGGTGGGCGAGCCATGATTGAGCTCCTCCCTTCCAGGCCGGATGAGTACCAACCCATCCGCGATCACGGTGAATGCCCAACGACACTGTCGACCGCATCACTGACAGCAATGTGACGGAGCTGCACACCTCGGGTCGACGCCAGAGGAGCGATCCCCGATATGTGGTCATGGCTATCGATGCACGTTTCTTCTCCATGGAAAATGGGGGCATGCATATTACTCGTCAGGGTACCTTTGCATCGCGCGAGAACATCGCGATCGGGTACTGGAGATGCGTCTACTTCAAGGAGGACTGCTCCATCATTTACTTGAGGCCATGGTGCTATCCGCCCAACTTCCTCAGCTCCGTGAGTGAGAACCCGAGGAAGTGTCGGGACGAGATGGAGAAGACTCACCAGATCACCAAGGCGGAGCATGTCCGCGAGGTGCTGTCTGTTCCATGCCATAGGTGCATGACGACCCATCCGATCGGCGCTCACCTGTGCACTGCCTGCTACCTTCCCATCTTCTATGAGGGTGTCCTGCCCACCGGAGACACGGACGGCGGCCCTCGCACGGTAGCGAGCACTGACGGGGTGATTCCCAGCTGGTTGGGGAAATACGGGGGCGTCGTCCCAGCTCTGTGGAACAACGCAGACGCCAACGCCATCGGAATGGCCCTCTACTCACAGAGTCCCGCCGTTGACGCCCGGTCCTTGCTGATGTCTGGGATGCGACCTCCTAAGTACCTCGACAAAGAGGACGTGGACGGCATTTTCCAGAAACTCCACGACTCGCTCCGAGACGAGGTTCTTGACGGCAAATACCGTGACACTGTTGACCACAATGTGGAAGAGTGGGTCGCAAAGGCGATCTTGGTAAGGGGTCTTGCTTTCAATTCGAAGAATATGAAGGGTATGCGGCTGAGTGGGGCAGACGCCTAACCGCTGCAGCTTTTACACGTCTTACTACATGGTCGAAGCTCATATCATTGGGCTGAGATCCGGGCATCTTTCTCCAATACTCCCGAACGATGTGTCCGGGGAGACGTTCAAGGCCCAGGTGGAACTGCTCGCACAACACTGTGGGGTAATGCAAGCCATGCGGAGGAGGGCCGGCTTCGATCCCGCCGCGCGTCTCAAGCAGGCTATGGAAGGCGTAAAGAAGGGCTACGCCTACACGCTCAACGACCTCAGCAGTATGGATGAGCTGATCTACCGGACGTCCACCGTTGCCTACGACACGTGCTTGGCCGACCGTCCGCAAACCCAGGACGACATCAAACAGGAGCTGGCCGATCCTGCACCCAGGAAATACCGCTTCCGACCCCGCGATCGCCATCGACCCGGAATCCGCCTTACACCAGGCCCCGGCGTGAAAGACGAAGAAGAGCCCGACTTTGCTGGATCAGCGGAGGATGAGCTGGGATCGGATGGATCTTCGCACGAAGACGATGAGAAGCCTGATGACCTTGACGAGCCCATGGGCGACGATGAGGAGGAGATCCCTCCCCCTCCGCCACCGCCCCCGGCTCCTCCCGCGCCGCCTGTCCCGGTAGAACCGGAGACTCCCGTGGTATCCCACACAGGCGTCGGTTCTGGCGGAGCTGTGCCACTTCCTCCTCCTCCTCCTCCCCCCGTTCCTATTACTGCGGGCGTTACGTTAACGGCTGGGGATCCGTTTGAGGAAGAGGACATGGCCGTCAATACTCGTGTCCCTGACACCGAGTCCGAGCTGGAGGCTGACACCGACCAACCCAAGGCCAGGAGGACATCTCGTGGTCGGGTCCCTGCGCCCGAGAAAGGGCAGGGGGGCGTTCATGGCGGGCAACCCAGCTCCAAGAGCATGGCCCAGCCTGCCCGTCCGTCCCCGGTCCCCGCGAGAAGCGGTGCGGAAGAAGGGGAGAGAAGGGGCAGGACCAAGGGGTTCTACACCCAGCAGGATCCTTTTACCGGCGAGGACGCGACTCCCCGGGTTCGTCTTCGATCTGGCGGTCCCGGAACTCCTGCGTCCCCACCACGGGATGCCACTGGTTCCTTGGGCGGCCGTGGCGGCTATGACCCGCGCGATGACGACGACGAAGAATGGGAGCTTCCTCCGGGCGTGCCTCGGACCACTCGTGCGGCCAATGAGTCGCGACCCCACCGAGATGACGATCGATCAAGGACCGCGCTTGGGGCCCGCGAGGATCGTCGCGGCCCTAAGGGTGAGGCGAAGGTCGAGGGAGACACCGACCTGGCAAAGGTGGACGCGAGGATCCTGGCCCGCCCCGACAAAGGGATGATCGTGGCAGGGATACCCGCGGAGGCCGAAGCGATGATCGCCGACCTCCTCCACGCCGTGAGGAGCCCTCCGAGAGGCGCGGTCCGGGGCGAGATGAGCGCCGCGGACGTGATGACCGACGTCACCAATCAGATCCCCCTCCGCCTCGCCGACCCCCGGCTGGCGACCACAGTAGAGATGGTGGTGAGGATCGCCGTCGGGATGGAGGAGGCGATCGAGGTGACCGCGGTGGACGTCGGAGAGATGACGCACCCAGAGACCGGGAAGAACCCGGTTCAGGGTGGTAGGCAGGTACCGCAATCAGCATCCGCCTTAGAAGGGCGAGGATGGCGCACGTGTCGCCGAAAAACGCGACCGCACCGATCCTCCTCTCGCCCATGCGGCACTGCTGGGGGTGATGGTCTCCATTGCCCTGTACCGCTGATCCGGCGTTGTTCGTGCTCCTCCCGCACCGCTGCCGTGCGCGCTGGAGACGGTTCCCCTGGCGATCCTGAGTGAGGCTGTGACCGCACTAGAAGTGCCGGGCCGGCCGTAGCCGGATATTTTTCTCACCAATTTCGGAGCGTCTCTATCCTTTTCCTCCCAACTCGGTACCTCCTCCAACCACATTGCGACATGCTGTGAGGCGCGGTGATCCAGATAGGGTCCCCCTCCGCATGTTGCTGTCCCATGACAATACATGAACGGCACGAGAGGAATCTTCGTCTGGCTCCTCCAATATGTCCTTGTTCACTCACGTGGCCCATTCGTCAAATAACCCTGTCGCCCCGCTAATTCGGGGTGGTGGCGGGATTTTAACTGGGGCCCAGGTGCTGCCGTTTGGCTCACCTCTGAGTTGACACTGGCATTTTTGGTTGGGTCCTTTCGTGAACTCAACTGTCTTGCATCCTTTCTCTCGTCCAGAAATCGGATGAGGGGGGTGTGTTTCGTTCACGTGTTGTTCTATCATAAGCGAATCGGCCGAATGGCCGTTTGGCTCAAGTTTTTACCTCCTGTCAAGTGGGGATAGGACTCACGCTCGAGCGCCATTCACTGGCAGCTTTCCTCGTCCTCGAGCCGAAAAGGGTCGGGGCCGCGGGCGGCTGGGTGTAGGAGGTGCTCGGTGGGTCGCGCTGTTCTACTTGGGCTTGGTATTGAACTTAATCCTCTTCAACTTGATTTCAACCATCCCCTTACTTCTCCTTTGTCAACCGTCACTTCCTCAACCCGGTCATCATCCACAGCTTCACCCGAGTTGTGTTTCCGGGTGCTTTGGGTACATCGTGATCTACTTTGTGCTCATTTGCTTCCCTGGGCTACTTCGTGTTCGCCCAAAACCGCAGTTTGCGTAGATCACTGGGATAGGAAGCAAAGATGCCAATCAGCGTTGGCTCAGTTTGACAATTCTGAGAAGGACAGAGAGCCCCGGACTGACAATTTCACAAGTTGTGGCACGATGTATGCTTGTCTTACTTGTTTTTCTTTTTGTGTTTCTTGAAGGCTATGATTCGTGATTCGTCAGAAGGCCATGCTCTTTCACCTTACGCAATGCATCACAAGCGAGCTCTTCGTAGGTGGGATTCACAGAAGATCCCAACTTGGCAAGCCACCCAATCAGATGATCCCAACTTAGATCTTTGGATTGCGGGAAATATGTTTTGCCGGACGTGGGATGTATCGAAGAAAAATAAGATCCAACTAAATGATTGAGTTTGTCCACCTCCAAGCGCTCAGTAACACTTAACGAGGCCACGAGAAATCTTGGGTGGTTACCTGTGTGACTTCTGCCAGGCCAGGATTTCATGTATTGGCCACAAGTTCCAGCGGCGCTGGGCTCAGTGCGCATGGGCCGCTCTGAATGCCAGCTCCACAAACTCCTGACCTTGGCATGCTCAGTGATGACGTTTTCAGAATTTGTGCATGCATTTCAATGCCTTATCCTCGGCGAGGTGCAAGAAGGCTGAGCTGTCAGATGGCAGGTCTGCTATTTTGAGTTTTGGGCCTGCAGCCATGGACCCATCAGGTTGCAAGGGCCCCGTTTTTCTGTTTTTTTCCCCGAAGAATTGGCTTCGCGGGGCTTTGCAAACAAGGCTTTGAAGGCCACGGGCGCGGAAACCGAGGCTTTCTTCATTGCAGCTATTGGTGGAAGAGTCGATGGACCCAGAGGCAAATGTGCTAAGCATTGCCAAGCTATGAAGAGTTGAACAGTAGCCCTTCTCTCGTGTCCTTATTCCTGCCTTATTTGTTTGAGTCTTTGAGCGGATTGGGCAGTGTTTCAGCGTGCTTGAATTTGATGCCTGAAGCTTGGCATAGGCTGATACCGAACTGCCTACGCTAGTCGATGGTCGATGTTGGGGCGGTGCTTGTAGGCTTCTTGCCTTTGCCGTGTTCATGCCTGCGCTACTTCCGTTCCTTGTTTTTGCCTTTGAAAGCTGTGGCTGGCCTGGGCCAGGCAAGCCGGTCCTACGTGAATCGCATCTCTCTGTGCGGTCACAAGGCGCTGAATGTGCCCCTTGTCAACGAAACCTGCGCAAGAAAACACCCATTTTGGCTTCAGACGTCACAGCTCTGCGGGGGGGGGGGGTGCGGGGAAGATAGTTGGGCAAGAGAAGATGGGCTTCTTTTCTTTTCCCCCGCAGAACCCGGTATGTGCTTATGCATACTTACGAAAAATTGATTCAGAGTAATTAAGTGGAGCAATCCGTGACGGAAGTGAGAATGCCTTGAATAGTGCTGATGACATAACATAGACATAACTTTGTTGTTCAGCTGTCCTGACGTCACTGAGATTGTATGTGCACCTGCACCAGGCGCAGTCCTATCACGCGGAGTATGCAGGTTAGCCCAAGATGCGCGTCTCACCCGGTGCACAAATTGCGGACGTCTGCCATACATGGCAAAGGACAGGCATGCGGCCGTGCAGGGCTCCGGCAGTGCATCTGGCTCGGACTTTGATTCTGTAGGTATGTTGGTGGACATGCTGTGGACATGTTGATGGATGAATCCGTTGATATGCATTGCATGCGGGCGCCTGTGCTCTGGCGTTGTCGGTGGGCGCAGCGTGATAGATGCAAAACGCATGGTGTTTTAATCTGCACTGACCATTCATTGTCCACCACAGCTGGCATTGTAGGAGGAGGGGTTGGCCTAGAATATATGCCAGGCAGTCCTTGATCTTTTAGCATCCTGCTTGGTGAGCCGGTGCTGAATTGATTGACATCACAAGCAACCAACAACATGCTGCTTCTGGTTGAAGATCAAGGTCACCTAGTGGGTGCCTTTTGGTTGCCACTGGAGATAACCAGGGATTACGAATGCCTCTTGTGGCCGTAGCCATTGGTTGGCGCCCAATTTGTGGTTGAATGCCTTCATTGCTTGTTCGAGTGGCAACTGGATTCACCAGGAGATTTTAAGGTTTAGGATAAATTCGTCAGTGCGCTCTCTCCCTGCCAGTACCTTGGGGCTTAGCACCTATGCAGACCTGGGATGCAGCTTGCAAGTCTAAGCGCGTTGGGTCCAATTGCTGGGCCTTCACTTTTTCTGGAGTCAAGATCCTAGTAATGCCTTTCAAAGGGCATCCCAGAGCTCATCCAAGGCTGTCGGATCCGAACGCCGTTCTCCAACTGAGAGTTGCGGGCAAAGCCTTCAAGCTCGGTGTAGCTCGTCACGAACGCGGCGTGACATAGTGAAGAGATCTGAGGAAATCGGGGGGGGTCCAGGTCTCTTGAGCGCATTAGCACTTTCATATTGTTACACTTGTTTGCCTCGGTTGATGTTGATTCTAAGCTTCAATGGCTTTGTGCTACATGCAACTGACGGCGCCATCCTTGCTACTCCACGGCCCACTTTGCACTGCTTCACTGCAAACCGCCTATGCTTGTTGTGTGTTGCGTGTTGTCCTCTTCCCACAATGTCCCTCTTCGTGGGCCGGGTGCCCTATATACCAGTTCTACCGTGGACACGTGGACACGAGGGAGGATCAACTTGAGATGTGACATTCTACAAACTTGGGCCACCGTCAGTTGCTCAACCCTACGTCCATTCATTTGGTGAGTTCAAGGAGGGTTGATTCCGAAGACCGCGGTTGATTCCCAGAAGGTTGACTTCTTGAGTTCAGCTTTGAATTTTGGGGCCGGCAATTGCCGCGAAGTGGGTATGCACGCTTTCAGACGAACAAATCAGGCCGACAGCCACTTGGTATGCAGAGCCTCAATGTGATAATCCGTTCCCCCTATTAATAAATACGCCCCCCCAATCATAAAAAGTCCTCCCAAGAATATATATGTATATTATATATATATATATATACATATTTAATTGGGTTTTTTGGGGTTGGTTTTTTTGGTTTTCCAACAATGTGAGGGTTCACATAGGATTTGGAGGAAATGGATTGAATTGTAAGGTCCGCGAGTAAGCGGTTTAATAAGGAAATTTTATGTATCATTCTATTTGTTTTTAGTTTACTGGTTGTTTGTTTGCAGCCAGGGAGGCTAGGTAATTGTAAACACTGCGCGCTGCCCGCCTCGGCCCAGCCGAGTGTGCAGCGTCTGCTGTTCGATTGCAAGCAGCAGAGCTGGTCCAGTGGCGATTCAGGAACGGACAGGTTCTGGCGTCGCTGGACCAGTGAAGTTGCATCGGCCGAAGTGGCGAAGGAATCGCCGAGGCAAGGGGAAGGCAATGCATAGGTCCGGGAGCGAGTCACGGAGCCAAGAGTCAGCGGCGTGCTGAGGCAGCGGATGTCGTGCGAGGAAGTCACGCAGAAACGCTCGACTACCAAATTTGCGGTAGGTCAGTGTCAGAGCTGCTGCGAGAGGTCAGCGTCAGCGTCAGCGCAGCGTCTGCGCCCGGAGCTGTTGCGTAAGTACGGGTCGGAGTCCATGAGCCAGAGCTGCGGATCCGGGGCCACGCGCCAGAGTTGTGGCAGCGTCTGCGTCCACGGACCGGAGCTGGTACGCTAGCAGGGCGCAACGTACTGCAGTGTCTGAGTCCAAGGACACTTTGATTGGCTGGACGTTGACCAGTGCTGGGATACGCCGTCTATGCTCGTCGTTCATCGCGCCTCTACACTTCGAGGCTTGACGCTGGCGCAACGTTCAGAATTGTTTGCGACATGGTGACCGAGATTCAAAGGTGCGGCGCGCGCGCGAAGGTTACAAACGTAGTCTGTTGGCTGGTGCTGGACGTGTTGGAAACTGGAAGTCAGTATTGCTCGCGAAGCTGTCTGGCTTCTTGCGGACTGTAGAGGTTGGGCTCAAGGACAGCGGGTTTTACACAGAGCGCAGGCCATGCTGCGCGCGCAAATGGCGTACGCCGACTCGACGGCGCGCGGCGCCGCGGAGTCCAGGGCACTGGTTCGAGGCGCGTACCAGGTCGAGCTACCCGGGCAAGAAGGCCCGGCGCGCATGTATGCCTTGCAGACCGTCGGTGACGGAGCGTGCGCGCTACACGCGATGTTTGGAGAAGCCACGGGCGAAGGCTTGCGTTGCCGGAGAGCGAGGCAGCTATACTTGGAATGCGTGACTTTTGCGCGAGATCGTGGCGAGTTCCCAGCGTCGTTGGAAATGCTCGAGTCGATGTTGTGGTTCGAACACGTTGAGGCCGGCTTGCCGCATTGGGAGTCACAATCGTTCCCGGAAGACATGCTGCACTAGCCCGGGTTTTTTGTCAGCTGCTGTCGCCGGACACGTGGCAGTCTTGCGCGGCTATTGTGGAAGTGCACAGCGCTTGGCAGCGGCGGCAAGACGCGCTGCAGCAGCGCCTGGCGGTGTGCTTGCGCGGGCTGTTCGTTCCCTCGCACAAACGTCTGCTCCGGCAGCTTGGAGTTCCTGGATGCGAAGATCCGGATCCGGCTTCGCCGTTCGGCCAGGCTGCCAGGCCACGCAAGCTGGTGGCGACGCTTTGGAAAACCTCTCCACCACGGATGCGCAAAGTAGGGGCCTTCTGCAAGCCCCAGCGTGGGCAAGCCCACGGAGGTGAGGGAAAGTAATGTGCAATTTGGGCCGTCCCTGAAGGGCGCAGACCAGCATTCCCGGTTAGCTCAAAGCAAAGCCAAACAAGTAATTTTGCTGGGACGGCGCAACAGCAATCCCGCATCTGGCTTTGGCAGGCGTCTTGCGCGACCTGTTCTCGGCGCTGGCGCGAGCGCATGAGTGCTCGCTGGGGACAAAGAAGGCCCCCTCCACTGCAACAGTGTAGGCCTTGCGATACTCGCGGACCGTGCATGCCAGGCGGAGCCCCGGAGACTGGAATCCAGAAAGGAAAGCAGCGTGCTGAAAATTTGCGCAACGGCGCAGTGAATGTCACAACCTTGCCACTGCACTGACTTGCTCCGGCGGACGTGGCGCACTTGCGCAGTGTATGTTACAGCCTTGCCACTGCACTGACTTGGAGCGGCAGACGTTGCGCGCAAAGGCCACGTGTCCAGTAAAGCGGCTCGTCCTGGACGCCTGTGCTCCACCGCCTTGCTGAGCGATGTGCTTCCGACAGAACTGAAAGCAAAAGGACGGCGAGGCCGTGTTCGAGCAACCCCTCAAGCTTGTATTGTGTTTACCGAGGCGCCACTGGAGGTACGCAAAGGAACAGCGCTGGCTTTGAGTCCAGGTGGGGTGCAGTCTAACCAAACGCCAAGGCGCCGGTGCGATTCACGAGCAATCAAGAGACTACGACTCAAGTGCTTGAACGCCAAATTTTGGTCAGTTTGGATGAGGCCAGAGTTGGTACTTGTTGCACAGAGGTCTTGACAGGGTCTGACCGCTTCCAGACGGAAACAAGGCTGGACGACCATTTTCTAGGCTGTTGGGTTGGGGCTTTGGTTGTGAGATGAGGAGCTGGTTTCGGGCCACAAAGCTAGACGAACCAAGTGGCGGTTGATCTCGAACCCAAGCAACTAGCGCAGGGATTTTGGCTGCGACCGGGTTAGGGGCGGGTGGACAGACGACAGGGTGGGTCCGGCCACTTCCAGACAGTGTTGGGGTATGCTTTGCGGACCAAAAAACTAGTTTAAAGCGATGTCTGCAATTAACACATTTGCGGCCAAAAGCGGCCCATGGAGCTGGACGTCGAGGAACCTCGAAAATTTCAAGGCCCGCCGGACAGGATCTTAGGCCCAGCAGACATGGGTCAAGGGGGAGGGGGGCCACCAAAACAGATGAAGTGGCGGCGTTCCAGAACAGCGTTGGGGATTTTGGCTTCAGGGAGGAGGAGGTTAAAGATTCTTTCTGGAAAAGAGATCTGAGTGCCTTGCATCCAGTGTCAGAAGCCCGTTCGAGAAAACGATCTGGGTTGGCAGTCACAGACATGTCAGACAGGCCTGGCCTGCGGCAAAAAGCGGAATTGCTGGTTGTTGCTTGTGGACAGCCTGTGTCGGTTGCTTGTTGAGCTCAGCTTTCCTTCTTTCTACCATTTGTAGCACGTTGGCTCGCCGGACACGTAGGGCCAGCAGACATCCAGCAGGAGGCCAGGCTTTTTTTGGACCAAAAAACTGTTGAGTTGGTTGGACGTAGTTTTTGAGCATTTGCGGCCAAAAGCCGATTGGAGCTGGACGCCGAGGAACCTCGAAATGACAAGACCAGCCGGACAGGACAAAGCGCCAGGACATGGGTCAGGCCGCAGAAAGTCTCCGAGGCAAATGTGGCGGTCGCTGGTTGCTGGAATGGGTAGCCTGTGTGAGTTGCTGGTTGAGCTGTGCTTGCTGTCGCAGACACGTCAGACAGGCCTGCGGCAAAAAGCGGAATGTGCTGGCTGGGGGTTGTGGGCAGCCTGTGTGGGTTGCTTGCGGAGCTCGGCTTTCGGAGGTCATGCTTTTTTGGACCAAAACCGCTGGGCTTTGATGTGGCAAAAGAATGTGCTAGCTGGGGGTTGTGGGCAGCTGTGTGTGGTTTGCTTGTGGAGCTCGGCTTTCCTTCTTTCTGCCATTTACAGCGCATTGGCCCGCCGGACAGGATCTTAGGGCCAGCAGACATGGGTAGGCCTGAGGCCAGTCAGACACATCAGGCTTGACCGCTGGCTGAGGTGATGCTTTTTTTGGACCAAAAAGCTTCAGGACGTATTTTGTGGCACGGCCAAAAGTCCACTGGAGCTGGACGCCGAGGAACCTCAAAATGACAAGACGGGTAGTGGGAAAAGCGAAGATTCCTTTTGAGTGGCAAGATCTGAGCGCCCTTGGCCTTGTTGGGCAAGGCAAAGAGAAGGTAAAGCTGAGGTCAGTCTCAGACACGTCAAACAGATTTGCGGCACAAAAGCGGAAGGAACCTCAACAGAGGGGTGGCCAAAAACCCTTCAGAATGGGTAGGTTGCTGGCTTGCTGGGGCCAGGCCTGAGGCCAGTGTCAGACATTGCAGACAGGCCAGCATGGGTTGGGGGGACAGTAAGCGTGGGTGGTGCTTCTTGCTGGGGCCAGGCCTGACTCAGACACGTCAGACAGGCCTGGCCAGCAGGAGGTCACAGTATCCTGAAGCTCGCCGGACAGGATCTTAGGCCAGCAGACATGGGTCAGGGGTGGGTGGGCCGCTGGAGACGGGGAAGGAAACAAGATCTGAGCGCCCTTGGCCTCCTTGGGGCCGAGGCGAATTAATTAGCCAGCATGTACGGGAAGCAACCTTTTGGGGAACCTACCTTTTGAGGAAACAGAACCCATTGGGGAAACAACCTTTTGGGGAACCCACCTTTTTAAAAGTAGGGCTGGAAGCTTGTTAAAAGTGCCCCCTAATAAGGATTCCAAGACTTGAGTAAGGGTTTAGTATTGGCTCAATGAAAAACCAATTGTGCGGAGTGGAAATCTGGTCCCCGGCCCCGGATTTTGTTTTTGTTTTTTAATAGGGCCATTCATGAATAGGGAACGGATTAATAACGACAGAAAGCTGATGCTGGTCCCATGACCGGCGCTTGGCCCATCGATACGCTTTGGAACAAGAAACACTCCCCAACGCCAACGCTCATGTTCTGCATTCCAGAACGTGATTGTTGTTTGTTCAGCATTCTTGCAGGATGGCCAATCGGCTCAGATTGTTTGGACAAATGTTCAAGATTCTGCGGGTTGAAGCTGACTGACGAATGCACTGCCACCTCTGAAGCCAGATTGACAAGACTTCACTCTACAGACGAGCACAGGCAGCATGTGATAGCGGCCACAATGGTCACCTCGATGCCGAGGCTGGAGTCGGGCCTTGTGGGATGGGCGTTTCTTCATTGGCTCTGTGTTATAACTTGGAGTCCTTTCTGTTGCACCGGTATATACCGGTATACTTGAATCAAATACAACATTTGCGTGCTATCGGGCATGTCAATGCACTATGCCGAGCGGCAAGGCATGGGAGTACTGAAAGAGGTGGGTGTGTAGCCATTTATTGTTTCGAGAGGATTGCATGGTTCAATAGACTTTGTTTGCATTGGTGATAATTTATAATCGTGTGTTTCATGTCACTATCAACTGTAGGCAAAGTCACGCTGAGCAGTGACAATTTCTTGGGGTTTCACACACGGCGCCTGTCCGACCCGCTTGCTGCGGAGAATCCTATAGTTGTGCATGCCATTGCCCTTCTGCTCTCTACCAGCACGGCTGAAATCACTGGAGATACCAATATTTTTCCCATACAAACTTTGATCTCGTCACGTTCCCAATTGCAGATGGGTTGATGTGTAGCGGCTTTAAGAATCGCTTTGGCACAAATGCACCAACACAAGCAGACATGTTGGAAAGCTCCTCCAAGGTTACGTTATACGGCAGATGGCTTGATTTTGTTTGAATTCCGATTCGGTGCATCCAAAGCATGTTTGTCCAGTAGCGAAATTGGTCATTGACAATGGCGAAAGTGTCATGCCCCAGTTAACATTTTTAGGCAGAATGAGCACAAAGCCGAATGAGAGGCCTTTTTGTGTGTAACAAAGGCCTTCACAAACTTTCCAAGGTATCACAAGTTCTGTTTGTTGTCTCTCAACCAGTAAATGTATGTGGTTGACAAGCGGAACCTGAACAGGGGCTGCTCCTTTAACAAAAATGGGATGTTTTGTCATTTTAGTCATGTAAGCTGTCATCAGACCCAGTCGTGGTAGGGGACAGTACCTACCGGAAATAGGTGCGGCCGCGGTCTGAAATCTGTACATGGTTTTGGGTCTTTAGTACCAGGTTCAAATTACGACTCATATTAGGCAGCATCGGCATCGGCATGAATTGAAACATTCAATGCCTCGTCCTGTTTCACGTTTTGTCGACCATTTCAAATGATTCGACGGGTTGGGTCCTGCAGCCATGTTGAAACACCGGGTCGCCAAGGTGTCATGGCGAAGCAGCTGCTGTACCTGCGGCCAGGACACGACTTTCCACCTGGGTTGGTGGCTGGCATGGAACATACCTAGAGGGGTAAATGTAGTACTTTTTTCCCAAAAGCATCTCTGATGCTTGGGTTCTGCTTTAGGTTTTCTCTTAAGGTGCCTGGGAGCGATACAAGCTGTGACGACGGAGATAAGAAGGGATTTCCATTTCGTTGTGCTGCAGACCGGGCGTGCGATGCCGGCTGGGGGTGCAGACCGGGCGTACGAGGCTGGCTGGGGGGACGGCGGTGTGGGGCTGGGTGCGCGAGACTGGCGCGGTGGACGCTCGTGACAAGCGGAAACCGCCCCCAAGCGAGACGGGCGCGGGCACGCTCGTGACAGGCGGAAGCCGCCCCCGAGCGAGACTGGCGCGGTGGACGCTCGGGACATGCGGAAACCGCCCGCGAGCGAGACTGGCGCGGTGGACGCTCGTGACAAGCGGAAACCGCCCCCGAGCGAGACGGGCGCGGGGGACGCCCGTGACAGGCCGAAAGCGAGACGGGCGCGGGGGACGCTCGTGACAGGCCGAAACCGCCCCCGAGCGAGACGGGCGCGGGGGACGCTCGTGACAGGCCGAAACCGCCCCCAAGCGAGACGGGCGCGGGGGGCACTCGTGACAGGCCGAAACCGCCCCCGAGCGAGAACGCTCGTGACAGGCCGAAACCGCCCCCCTGCGAGACTGGCGCGGGGGACGCTTGTGACATGCGGAAACGCTCGTGACAGGCCGAAACCGCCCCCGAGCGAGACGGGGAGCGGGGGACGCTCGTGACAAGCGGAAACCGCCCCCGAGCGAGACGGGCGCGGGGGACGCTGGTGACAGGCCGAAGCCGCCCCCGAGCGAGACGGGCGCGGGGAATGCTCGTGACAGGCCGAAACCGCCCCCGAGCGAGACGGGCGCTCGTGACAGGCCGAAACCGCCCCCGAGCGAGACGGGCGCGGGGGACGCTCGTGAAAGGCCGAAGCCGCCCCCGAGCGAGACGGGCGCGGGGGACGCTCGTGACAGGCCGAAACCGCCCCCAAGCAAGACGGGCGCGGCGGACGCTCGTGACAGGCGGAAACCGCCCTCGAGCGAGACTGGCGCGGTGGACGCTCGTGACAGGCCGAAACCGCTCCGAGCGAGACGGGCGCGGGGGACGCTCGTGACAGGCCGAAACCGCCCCCGAGCGAGACGGGGGACGCTCGTGACAGGCCGAAACCGCCCCCAAGCGAGACGGGCGCGGTGGACGCTCGTGACAGGCGGAAACCGCCCTCGAGCGAGACTGGCGCGGTGGACGCTCGTGACATGCGGAAACCGCCCCGACGAGACGGGCGCGGGGACGTCGTGACAGTCCGAGACGTGCGCGCGGGGACGCTCGTGACAGGCCGAAACCGCCCGAGCTGAAGACGGGCGGGGGACGCTCCGTGACAGGCCGAAAAGAGCGGAGACGGCGGGCGGGACGCTCGTGACAGGCCGAAACCGCCCCCGAGCGAGACGGGCGCGGGGGACGCTCGTGACAGGCCAAAACCGCCCCCGAGCGAGACGGGCGCGGGGGACGCGCGTGTAAGGCCGAAACCGCCCCCGAGCGAGACGGGCGCGGGGGACGCTCGTGACAGGCCGAAACCGCCCCCGAGCGAGACTGGCGCGGTGGACGAGACTGGCGCGGGGGACGCTTGTGAGAGGCCGAAACCCCCCCCGAGCGAGACGGGCGCGGGGGACGCTTGTGACAGGCCGAAACCGCCCCCGAGCGAGACTGGCGCGGTGGACGCTCGTGACATGCGGAAACCGCCCGCGAGCGAGACTGGCGCGGTGGACGCTCGTGACAAGCGGAA
This sequence comes from Effrenium voratum, assembly GCA_963377175.1. Classification (NCBI taxonomy): domain Eukaryota; class Dinophyceae; order Suessiales; family Symbiodiniaceae; genus Effrenium; species Effrenium voratum. The sequence goes on from CAUJNA010003222.1 coordinate 579,216, forward strand.
ACCGCCCCCGAGCGAGACGGGCGCGGGGGACGCTCGTGACAGGCCGAAACCGCCCCGAGCGAGACGGGCGCGGGGGACGCTCGTGACAGGCCGAAACCGCCCCCGAGCGAGACTGGCGCGGTGGACGCTTGTGACAAGCGGATACCGCCCGCGAGCGAGACGGGCGCGAGGGACGCTCGTGACAGGCCGAAACCGCCCCCGAGCGAGACGGGGCGCGGGGACGCTCGTGAGAGGCCGAAACCGCCCCCGAGCGAGACGGGCGCGGGGGACGCTCGTGACAGGCAGGAAACCGCCCCCGAGCGAGACGGGCGCGGGGGACACTCGTGACAGGCCGAAACCGCCCCCGAGCAAGACGGGCGCACCCGAGCGAGACGGGCGCGGGGGACGCTCGTCTGAACTGGCAATTGTTCATGTTTTTAAAGTTTTTTTTTGCATTTTGTATTTTTCCAGTTTTTCGCGGGCATTTGTTGCTCGATTTATGTCGCTGAGGTTGACTTTAGAGAAGTTAATTGTTTGGGTTTCAAGTTGTTTTTCGGTGGGAAGGGGGGGGGCAGGACGGGACAATAATAATGCGCCTGTGCGCCCATCGTTGCGAAAGGCTTGATTCCTGCAGCATCGTTTTTCGCTGGCTGCTCGCCTTCGGAGAGTCGGAACGGAATTATCTTTTTTCATCTCGTTTGTTGTTTGAGGGCTCGGTGGCTTGCCCCGCCCCACCCCCCCTCCTCCCAAGCCCATCAATGATTGACGTTGTTGCGTTTGCTTGCGCGGGTTCGGTGGCTTGCCCCGCCCGGCCCCCTTAAACAAATCCTTTCGCTGGTTTTGGCGGCATGCCCCATCCAGCAATAGGGTGCCCAGCTCCCCCTTCCTCCAAAGTGAAGCCCGCCAACGATTGAAGTTGTTGCATGTGCTTGTGCTTGCGGGTTCGGTGGCTTGCCCCGCCCGGCCCCTACGCCTTCTGCAAGCAAGAGGGAAGGCGTCTCAGGGCAAAAGAGTCTCACAGGAAAGCTGTGAGCTGACGAACGGACATGCGTGATGCGACGCAAGAGCCGCCCAAGTCGTATGTTTCTTGCGGATCATATTTTTCAAGCGGATAGATGTGTTTTTGCAGAGCAGATATGCTTGTTGCGGTGTGCGCTTGCGGGTTCGGTGGCTTGCCCCGCCCGGCGCCCACAATGACTTACGCTGGTTTCGGTGGCATGCCCCATCCAGCAGTAAGGATTCAGAAGGGGCGCTTCTGAAACCGCCCTTTTCCGGAAGCGTTCTCAGAAAGGCTTTCGTGTGTAAGGGCGGCTCGAAAAACAAGACTTTCGTGGGAAGTCTGCCTGCAAGCTGCGGGCGCGCGCATTGTTACTACCAGACTTTTAGTGGGGCCTGGCCCCACGCCAAATCTGGACTAGTGACCTTAAAGTTTTCCTGATTGTGCGGTTACACAGACTCAATGGCGACAGCTCAGAAGGCAGTTGTTTTCTATTGCTTCCAAGGTTTGGTCACTGCGGCCCGCTTGCAAAACCATCCGTGCTTGGCAAGTCAAGACGCGCTGTGTTCGCTTGGCGGCTCTTAGACAAGTTAGCAGGCGCGGCCGTGTTTTGGTGGCTTGCCCCATCACTGGCGTGAACGCTGCAGCCATGTCGATTGCGCTCGTTGCTGGCGTCATCGTAGGTTTCTTCATGGGCGTGGTTGTGCCAATTGGCGGGAAGGGCCTCAAAGGCGGCAGCGCGGCGGGCAAGGGTCAGACTGACGAGCAAGGCAGCCGCAGCAGCGACGGCGTTGGCGGCGTACCTCAGCCTGGAAAATAGTCTTCACATGAATGTCGTGCGGCAGTACCTCTTCGGCCGCTTGTGGGCGCACATGCAGAGCCCAAGCAGTCAGCATTACGCTGCAGAGCTGCGCGACGCTCTGCAGGCCAGTGCTTTGTTTTATGCACAGACGCAGTGTTTATTCTGCTGCTTTAATATTTCAAACCAGTCTGAAACCAAGTGGTCTCGCCGTGCCTGCCAACCACGACGCAGGCGGACAGCGGTGACAGCAACTTGACGAGGGGCAAGGCCGGAGGAAAAGCGCCGCCGGTGAGCAAAGCCAGGCTGGGCAGCTTGGCCCAGCGCCTCCTCCTGCCAAGAACGGGGGGGCAGGGCCGCCGAACAGTGGCTCGGCGCTGGTCGACCTGGTGGAGAACATGCTGAAAGCTGCGCCGCCTGCTCCAGGCGCCGGACCAGCCCCCAAGCAGGGCAGACAAGTCAAGGCTAAGGCTGCCGCGCCGCCGGCCACTGAAGACCCAGCCGAGGAAGAGGAGGACGACCCCACGGACAGGGAGCCCAACTGAGCCGCAACGCTGGGCTTTTGCGCGCTCTGCCGCGTAAGTTTGTGAGTTTGGTAACCATGATGTGGCTCAGGCGGCGTGCCCCGGCCCGCGTTGGTGGCTTGCCCCAGCACATTGGATTTGTGTCGGCGGCGTGCCCCCGCTGCTGCTGCAGAGAGATGTCAAACGCAGATCGAACGGTGCTTAAAACATGCGGCCAGCCAAGGACATTGAATCAGGACGTCCGGCGTCATGAAGTGCTGAGGATCAAGGGTTGCCGAGAGACAGTCCGGTCACGTCCATCCAGTTTCCCACATGACACGTACGCTCGCCCGATCAGCTTGGTCCGCGGAAAAAAACTTAAGTTTTTTTCCACAGACCCCATTTGTCCAGAGGGTCTCCGGTTTCCATAAGTTGTCTCCACAAACCACAGCGCTGCGGACCGTCGAGTGGACTACAATTCTTGGATTTCGGGGAACGCAAAATTCCCGGTGTTCGAACGTTTCTAGTTCTTTGGACAGTCCACAGCGCTGCGGCTTGTTGAGTCGACCTTCGGATTCCAGAGGCCCTCTGGACAGGAACTTCGTGCGTAAACTTAAGTTTTTTTCCGCAAGCGCCCTCTGGACAGAGCTCTGGCCCAAGCTGCCCGGAATGTCCGCGCAGAGCGCATGGGCCGGCTTTGGCAGGCGCAGTTCCCGTGGCTGGAGGCTGTGCAGTGGGACACAGGCGACTTCTCCGTCAGCTGTGCTGCCTGCAAAGCTGCTTGGCATGTGTCAGCGGAGTTTCGAACCATTGCTTCATTGCAGGTCAGCCACTTCCGAGACCATGAGAAAACCAAAAGGCACCAGGCCGCAGCAATCAAATGAAGACATCCGACTGCGTCTGATGGCCCCATCTCTCGAAGAGTTCATCGCAGTTCTGCGAGCTACACGCAAGGGAAAAGATGGCGGTGATGATGGGATTGCCTGGTCCGGCGGCAAGATCCTTCGCCGCCGAGCCCAGAAGCTCAAGTTTTGCTTGGCCGAGTCGCTGCGGGCTCGCACGCGACAAACGCTCAACGCTGCCTCCTGCGTCACTGCGCACTCGGACTGCTCAAAGACGATCCTTGTCTTGCGAGGGCAAACGTGCGCAGAGGATTTGCGTCCTCAGCACATGCTTCTGGGCGCACGGAGCTTCATGACTTCTCTGCGGTCGGAGTTGCCACGGCTGTTGTGCATTTGCTTCATGATTTGGCCACCCCTTTTGCTGGTGCAGAAGAATTCAAGGACTGCCTGAAGCCAACTGTGCCAGCTCAGGTGGCTTGTCCCCAGCTGGACGCAGTTGCGTTTCAGCAGTGGCTTGGGCGCGTTGAGGTGTTCAACGCCGACGCAGCAGCCGACGAGCAGCTGGCGGGACAGCTCTTGTCGTCGGAGCACGAAGCTTTTGCTCAGCTATACTGCGATTTGGCAGACATGGGCACGGGCACGCTGCAAGTCTTTCCGAACCTGAAGTTTGTAAACAAAGACAAGCCCCACGCAGCCCGCAGGACCCTTTTTTCCCAAAAGCATCTCTGATGCTTGGGTTCTGCTTTAGGTTTTCTCTTAAGGTGCCTGGGAGCGATACAAGCTGTGACAACGGAGATAAGAAGGGATTTCCATTTCGTTGTGCTGCAGACCGGGCGCGCGATGCTGGCTGGGGGTGCAGACCGGGCGTACGAGGCTGGCTGGGGGGATTGCGGTGTGGTGCAGACTGGGTGCGCAAGACTGGCACGGTGGACGCTCGTGACAAGCGGAAACCGCCCCCGAGCAAGACGGGCGCGGGGGACGAAACCGCCCCCGAGCGAGACCGGCACGGGGGACGCTCGTGACAGGCCGAAACCGCCCCCGAGCGAGACGGGCGCGGGGGACGCTCGTGACAGGCCGAAACCGCCCCCGAGCGAGACGGGCGCGGGGGACGCTCGTGACAGGCCGAAACCGCCCCGAGCGAGACGGGCGCGGGGGACGCTCGTGACAGGCCGAAACCGCCCCCGGAGACGCTCGTGACAGGCCGAAACCGCCCCCGAGCGAGACGGGCGCGGGGGACGCTCGTGAAGGCCGAAACCCCCGAGCGCAAGACGGGCGCGGGGGACGCTCGTGACAGGCCCCGAGCGAGACGGGCGCGGGGGACGCTCGTGACAGGCCGAAACCGCCCCCGAGCGAGACGGGCGCGGGGGACGCTCGTGACAGGCCGAAACCGCCCCCGAGCAAGACGGGCGCGGGGGACGCTCGTGACAGGCCGAAACCGCCCCCGAGCGAGACGGGCGCAGGGGACGCTCGTGACAGGCCGAAACCGCCCCCGAGCGAGACGGGCGCGGGGGACGCTCGTGACAGGACGGGCGCGGGGGACGCTCGTGACAGGCCGAAACCGCCCCCGAGCGAGACGGGCGCGGGGGACGCTCGTGACAGGCCGAAAACCGCCCCCCGAGCGAGACTGGCGCGGGGGACGCTTGTGACAGGCCGAAACCGCCCGCGAGCGAGACGGGCGCGGGGGACGCTCGTGACAGGCCGAAAGCGCCCCCGAGCGAGACGGGCGCGGGGGACGCTCGTGACAGGCCGAAACTTCCCCCGAGAGCGAGACTGGCGCGGTGGACGCTCGTGACAGGCCGAAACCGCCCCGAGCGAGACTGGCGCGGTGGACGCTCGTGACAAGCGGAAACCGCCCCCGAGCGAGACGGGCGCGGGGGACGCTCGTGACAGGCCGAGACGGGCGCGGGGGACGCTCGTGACAGGCCGAAACCGCCCCGAGCGAGACGGGCGCGGGGGACGCGCGTGGGGGACGCTCGTGACATGCGGAAACCGCCCGCGAGCGAGACTGGCGCGGTGGACGCTCGTGACAAGCGGAAACCGCCCCCCGAGCGAGACTGGCGCGGGGGACGCTTGTGACAGGCCGAAACCGCCCGCGAGCGAGACGGGCGCGGGGGACGCTCGTGACAGGCCGAAAGCGCCCCCGAGCGAGACGGGCGCGGGGGACGCTCGTGACAGGCCGAAACTTCCCCCGAGAGCGAGACTGGCGCGGTGGACGCTCGTGACAGGCCGAAACCGCCCCGAGCGAGACTGGCGCGGTGGACGCTCGTGACAAGCGGAAACCGCCCCCGAGCGAGACGGGCGCGGGGGACGCTCGTGGAGAGCCGAAACCGCCTCCGAGCCGAGGAACGGGCCGGTGAAACAGCCCAAACCGCCTGCGCGCGAGTGGACGCTCGTGACATTGGCATGCGGAAACCCGCCCGCGAGCGAGATGGCGCGGTGGATGCCCGTGACAAGCGGGGAAACCGCCCCCGAGGCGAGACGGGCGCGGGGGACGCTCGTGACAGGCCGAAACCCGCCCCGAGCGGAGGCGGGCGCGGGGAACGTCGTGAAGGCCGAAACCGCTCCCGAGCGAGACTGGCGCGGTGGACGCTCGTGACATGCGGAAACCGCCCGTACATGCGGAAACCGCCCGCAAGCAAGACTGGCGGTGAGACTGGCGCGGTGGACGCTCTTGACAGGCGGAAACCGCCTGCGCGCGAGTGGACGCTCGTGACATGCGGAAAGCGCTCGCGAGCGAGACTGGCGCGGTGGACGCTCGTGACATGCGGAAACCGCCCGCGAGCGAGACTGGCGCGGTGGACGCTCGTGACATGCGGAAACCGCCCGCGAGCGAGACTGGCGCGGTGGACGCTCGTGACATGCGGAAACCGCCCGCGAGCGAGACTGGCGCGGCGGACGCTCGTGACATGCGGAATCCGCCCGTGAGCGGAGACTGGCGCGGGGTGGGTGGACGCTCGTGACATGCGGAAAACGCTCGCGCGAGCGAGACTGGCTGCGGAAACCGCCCCCGACATGCGGAAACCGCCCGCGAGCGAGACTGGCGCGGTGGACGCTCGTGGACAGGCGGGAAACTGCCCGCGAGCGAGACTGGCGCGGTGGACGCTCGTGACATGCGGAAACCGCCCGCGAGCGAGACTGGCGCGGTGGACGCTCGTGACATGCGGAAACCGCCTGCGAGCGAGACTGGCGCGGTGGACGCTCGTGACAGGTGGAAACCGCCCGCGAGCGAGACTGGCGCGGTGGACGCTCGTGACATGCTCGTGACAGGCGGAAACCGCCCGCGAGCGAGACTGGCGCGGTGCACGCTTGTGAGAGGCGGAAACCGCCCGCGAGCGAGACTGGCGAAAACCGGCGCGACATGCGGGCGCGGTGGACGCTCGTGACATGCGGAAACCGCCCGCGAGCGAGACTGGCGCGGTGGAGGCTCGTGACATGCGGAAACCGCCCGCGAGCGAGACTGGCGCGGTGGACGCTCGTGACATGCGGAAACCGCCCGCGAGCGACACTGTCGCGGTGGACAATCGTGACATGCGGAAACCGCGTGCGAGCGAGACTGGCGCGGTGGACGCTCGTGACAGGCGGAAACCGCCCGCGAGCGAGACTGGCGCGGTGGACGCTTGTGACAGGCGGAAACCGCCCGCGAGCGAGACTGGCGCGGTGGACGCTTGTGACAGGCGGAAACCGCCCGTGAACGAGACTGGCGCGGTGGACGCTCGTGACATTCTCGTGACAGGCGGAAACCGCCCGCGAGCGAGACTGGCGCGGTGGACGCTCGTGACAGGCGGAAACCGCCCGCGAGCGAGACTGGAGCGGTGGACGCACGTGACATGCGGAAACTGCCTGTGAGCGAGACTGGCGCGGTGGACGCTCGTGACATGCGGAAACCGCCCGCGAGCGAGACTGGCGCGGTGGACGCTTGTGACATTCGGAAACCGCCGGCGAGCGAGACTGGCGCGGACGCTCGCCGCCCGCGAGCGGGCCTGGCGCGGTGGACGCGTGACATGCGGAAGCCGCCCCCGAGCGAGACTGGCGCGGGGGACGCTCGTGACATGCGGAAACCGGCGCGGTGGAGGCTCGTGACATGCGGAAACCGCCCGCAAGCGAGACTGGCGCGGCGGTGGACGCTCGTGACATGCGGAAACCGCCCGCGAGCGAGACTGGCGCGGTGGACGCTTGACATGCGGAAACCGCCCGCGAGCGAGACTGGCGCGGTGGACGCTCGTGACATGCGGAAACCGCCTGCGAGCGAGACTGGCGCAGTGGATGCTCGTGAAAGGCGGAAACCGCCCGCGAGCGAGACTGGCGCGGTGGACGCTCGGACACCGCCCGCGAGCGAGACTGGCGCGGTGGACGCTCGTGACATGCGGAAATCACTCGCGGGCGAGACTGGCGCGGTGGACGCTCGTGACATGCGGAAACCGCCCGCGAGCGAGACTGGCGCGGTGGACGCTTGTGACATGCCGGCGAGCGAGACTGGCGCGGCGGACGCTCGTGACATTCCGGCGAGCAAGACTGGCGCGGTGGACGCTCATGACATGCGGCAACCGCCACGTGCGCGGCTCCATGTGAACAGCCCGGCGCTACCTGACCCGAACAAACGGTGCCAATGTGTTTCTAGGACGAACCCTCTCTTCAGAAGCTGTAGCCTCTTGGGGTTCGCCCTACTTATTTGGAAGCAGCCTGGAAGCACGTTGACATGAATATGCTGAGAACACTCGGCCCAAACAAAATTTAAAGGGCGCATGAACATCCGAACAGCTGACCCCGGTCTACGCAGATCGTGGTAACACTGTGTCTCAGACTTATTTCGGACAAGTGACCGAGGCTTGTCCACACCGAGCCCCCCGCAAAAACGCAGCGCCGGCCCCGTCTCCACACACCTGCGGCGAATCCACCCAAATTGCCATCCACACGCGTGCGCGGCCCTTTCCACAAAGTCACCAGTTGCAATTTGTTGCGAATGGGAAAATAGGTGGAGAAACTAACGAATCCGAGCAAGCTTACCAAGCAAGTTTGTGAAGGCCACGTGCACGGCTCCATGTGAACAGCCCGGCGTTCCAGGTGCGCCAACATTGTCATTTTTGCCGCACACCTGACCCAAACAAATGGTGCCAATGTGTTTCTAGGACGAACCCTCTCTTCAGAAGCTGTAGCCTCTTGGGGTTCGCTCACTTATTTGGAAGCAGCCTGGAAGCACGTTGACATGAATATGCTGAGCACACTCGGCCCAAACAAAAGGGCGCATGAACATCCGAACAGCTGACCCCGGTCTACGCAGATCGTGCTAACACTGTGTCTCAGACTTGTTTCAGACAGGCGTCAGACCCACCAAGTGACCCGAGCCCCCCGCAAAAGCGCAGCGCCGGCCCCGTCTCCACACACCTGCGGCGAATCCACCCAACTTGCCATCCACACGCATCCGATTGACAACGTGCGCGGCCCTTTCCACAAAGTCACCAGTTGCAATTGGTTGCGAATGGGAAAATAGGTGGAGAAACTAACGAATCCAAGCAAGCTTACGAAGCAAGTTTGTGAAGGCCACGTGCGCGGCTCCATGTGAACAGCCGGGCGTTCCAGGTGCGCCAAGATTGTCCTTTTTGCCACACACCTGACCCGAACAAATGGCGCCAATGTGTTTCTAGGACGAACCCTCTCTTCAGAGTCTGTGGCCTCTTGGGGTTCGCCCTACTTATTTGGAAGCAGCCTGGAAGCACGTTGACATGAATATGCTGAGCAGCACACTCAGCCCAAACAAAAGGGCGCATGAACATTCGAACAGCTAACCACGGTCTACTCAGATCGTGTTGTAACACTGTGTCTCAGACTTGTTTCAGATGGGTGTAGAGCGAGCTTATGCCTTGCTTCCAATTTGGGAGTGGTAGTTTGTGCGGATCCATTTCTGCGATTGGTTTTTCATGATGAATCGGATGACTTCGTGCCTTCCATGTAGTGCGGGGCCTGTCATGTTTCACCCGTGCCTTTGCCTGTTTCTCTGTGCTTGAGTCGCGGTTGCTCCCCTTCTTCATCTGTTTTGGGGTTGATTTCCCAACTGTGAACAACTTAAATCTTGTTTGCCTTCGGACCCTTGAGCCGGAAAACAACGGGACCCACATGCCATGGGGAGTGAGGCTGGTTTGCTTTTGGGTTCCCGGGCTCCTCTTGTTTGTTTGTGGCCACGGCCTAGCTCCACCAAGGTTTGAAAAGACTGGCCAGTTGCTGCGTGTCCAGAGCTTCCCTTCCAACGGGTGGAGCTTTTTTCTTTTTCCCAAAAGCATCTCTGATGCTTGGGTTCTGCTTTAGGTTTTCTTTTAAGGTGCCTGGGAGCGATACAAGCTGTGACGACGGAGATAAGAAGGGATTTCCATTTCGTTGTGCTGCAGACCGGGCGTGCGATGCCGGCTGGGGGTGCAGACCGGGCGTACGAGGCTGGCTGGGGGGACGGCGGTGTGGGGCTGGCTGGTGGGACGGCGGTGTGGTGCAGACTGGGTGCGCGAGGCTGGCCCGCGAGCGAGAGAGACTGGCGCGCTCGTGATATGCGGAAACCGCCCGCGAGCGAAAAATGGTGACATGCGAAAACCGCCCGCGAGCGAGACTGGCGCGGTGGACGCTCGTGACATGCGGAAACCGCCCGCGAGCGAGACTGGCGCAGTGGAACATGCGAAAACCGCCCGCGAGCGAGACTGGCGCGGTGGACGCTCGTGACCAGCGGAAACCGCCCGCGAGCGAGACTGGCGCGGTGGACGCTCGTGACATGGAGAAACCGCCCGCGAGCGAGACTGGCGCGGTGGACCCTCGTGACATGCGGACGGTGGAACATGCGGAAACCGCCCGCGAGCGAGACTGGCACGGTGGACGCTCGTCCTTGACTGCGGAAAACGCCGCGAGCGGACTCGGCGTGAGTTGGACGCTTGTGACAGGGCGAAAACCGCCCGCGGCAGAGACTGGCGCGCGTGGACACTGTGACTGCGGACACCGCCCGCGGCGGAGACTGGCGCGGATGACATGCGGAAACCGCCCGCAAGCGAGACTGGCGCGGTGGACGCTCGTGACATGCGGAAAAACGCCCGCGAGCGAGACTGGCGCGGTGGACGCGTGTGACATGCGGAAACCGCCCGCGAGCGAGACTGGCGCGGTGGACGCTCGTGACATGCGATGCGGAAACCGCCCGCGAGCGAGACTGGCGCGGTGGACGCTCGTGACATGCGGAAACCGCCCGCGAGCGAGACTGGCGCGGTGGACGCTCGTGACATGCGGAAACCCCCGAGCGAGACTGGCGCGGTGGACTCGTGACAAGCGGAAACCGCCCCCGAGCGAGACGGGCGCGGGGGACGCTCGTGACAGGCCGAAACCGCCCCCGGGCGAGACGGGCGCAGGGGACGCTCGTGACAGGCCGAAACCGCCCCGAGCGAGACGGGCGCGGGCAGGCCGAAACCCCCCCCGAGCGAGACGGGCGCGGGGGACGCTCGTGACAGGCCGAAACCGCCCCCGAGCGAGACGGGCGCGGGGGACGCTCGTGACAGGCCAAAACCGCCCCCGAGCCAGACGGGCGCGGGGGACGCTCGTGTAAGGCCGAAACCGCCCGAGACGGGCGCGGGGGACTCTCGTGACAAGCGGAAACCGCTTGCGAGCGAGACTGGCGCGGGGGACGCTCGTGAGAGGCCGAAACCGCCCCCGAGCGAGACGGGCGCGGGGGACGCTCGTGACAGGCCGAAACCGCCCCCGAGCGAGACTGGCGCGGTGGACGCTCGTGACATGCGGAAACCGCCCGCGAGCGAGACTGGCGCGGGGGACGCTCGTGACAGGCCGAAACCGCCCCCGAGCGAGACTGGCGCGGCGGACGCTTGTGACAAGCGGATACCGCCCGCGAGCGAGACGGGCGCGGGGGACGCTCGTGACAGGCCGAAACCGCCCCCGAGCGAGACGGGGCGCGGGGGACGCTCGTGAGAGGCCGAAACCGCCCCCGAGCGAGACGGGCGCGGGGGATGCTCGTGACAGGCCGAAACCGCCCCCGAGCGAGACGGGCGCGGGGGACGCTCGTGACCCGAGCAAGACGGGCGCGGGGGACGCTCGTGACAGGCCGAAACCGCCCCCGAGCGAGACTGGCGCGGTGGACGCTCGTGACAAGCGGAAACCGCCCGCGAGCGAGACTGGCGCGGGGGGACGCTCGTGAGAGGCCGAAACCGCCCCCGAGCGACACGGGCGCGGGGGACGCTCGTGACAGGCCGAAACCGCCCCCGGGAAACCGCCCCCGAGCGAGACTGGAGCGAGACTGGCGCCACCCTCGTGACGTGCGGAAACCGCCCGCGAGCGAGACTGGCGCGGTGGACGCTCGTGACAAGCGGAAACCGCCCCCGTGACAGGCCGAAACCGCCCCCGAGCGAGACGGGCGCGGGGGACGCTCGTGACAGGCGGAAACCGCCCTCGAGCGAGACAAATGGCGCCGATGTGTTTCTAGGACGAACCCTCTCTTGAGAAGCTGTGGCCTCTTGGGGTTCGCCCTACTTAATTGGAAGCAGCCGCCAAACAAAAGGGCGTACGAACATCCGAACGGCTGACCCCGGTCTACGCAGATTGTGTCTCAGACTTGTTTCAGACAGGCGTCAGACCCACCAAGTGACCGAGGCTTGTCCACACCGAGCCCCCGCACTTTTTGCCGCACACAGGACCCGAACAAACGCCAATGTGTTTCTAGGACTCTCTTGAGAAGCTGTGGCCTCTTGGGGTTCGCCCTACTTATTTGGAAGCAGCCTGGACGCAGGTTGACATGAATATGCTGAGCACACGCGGCCCAGACAAAAGGGCGCACGAACATCCGAACAGCTAACCCCGGTCTACGCAGATCGTGGTAACACTGTGTCTCAGACTTGTTTCGCCCACCAAGTGACCGAGGCTTGTCCACACCGAGCCCCCCGCAAAAGCACAGCGCCGGCCCCTCCCACCCAACTTGCCATCTACACGCGTCCAATTGACAACGTGCGCGGCTCTTTCCACAAAGTCACCAGTTGCAATTGGTTGCGAATGGGAAAATAGGTGGAGCAACTAACGAATCCAAGCAAGCATACGAAGCAAGTTTGTGAAGGCCACGCGGCTCCATGTGAACAGCCCGGCGTTGCAGGTGCGCCAAAATTGTCCTTTTTGCCGCACACCTGACCCGAACAAAGGGTGCCGATGTGTTTCTAGGACGAACCCTGTCTTGAGAAGCTGTGGCCTCTTGGGGTTCGTCCTACTTATTTTGCCGCACACCTGACCCGAACAAATGGTGCAAATGTGTTTCTAGGACGAACCCTCTCTTCAGAAGGTGTAGCCTCTTGGGGTTCGCCCTACGTATTTGGAAGCAGCCTGGAAGCACGTTGACATGAATATGCTGAGCACGCTCGGCCCAAACAAAAGGGCGCATGAACATCCGAACAGCTGACCCCGGTCTACGCAGATCGTGGCAACACTGTGTCTCAGACTTGTTTCGGACAGACGTCAGACCCACCAAATGACCGAGGATCGTCCACACCGAGCCTCCCCGCAAAAGCGCAGCGCCGGCCCCGTGTCCACACAACTTGCCATCCACACGCATCCAATTGAGAGCGTGCGCGGCCCTTTCCACAAAGTCACCAGTTGCAATTGGTTGCGAATGGGAAAATCGGTGGAGAAACTAGCGAATCCAAGCAAGCTTACAAAGCAAGTTTGTGAAGGCCACGTGCACGGCTCCATGTGAACAGCCCGGCGTTCACCGCGCGCCAAGATTGTCCTTTTTGCCGCACACCTGACCCGAGCAAATGGCGCCAATGTGTTTCTAGGACGAAGCCTCTCTTCAGAGTCTGTGGCCTCTTGGGGTTCGCCCTACTTATTTGGAAGCAGCCTGGAAGCACGTTGACATGAATATGCTGAGCACACTCGACCAAACAAAAGGGCGCACGAACATCCGAACAGAGTCCTAATTTTTTCCCAAAAGCATCTCTGATGCTTGGGTTCTGCTTTAGGTTTTCTCTTAAGGTTCCTGGGAGCGATACAAGCTGTGACGACGGAGATAAGAAGGGATTTCCATTTCGTTGTGCTGCAGACCGGGCGTGCGATGCCGGCTGGGGGTGCAGACCGGGCGTACGAGGCTGGCTGGGGGGACGGCGGTGTGGGGCTGGCTGGTGGGACGGCGGTGTGGTGCAGACTGGGTGCGCGAGGCTGGCCCGCGAGCGAGAGAGACTGGCGCGCTCGTGACATGCGGAAACCGCCCGCGAGCGAAAAATGGTGACATGCAGAAACCGCCCGCGAGCGAGACTGGCGCGGTGGACGCTCGTGACATGCGGAAACCGCCCGCGAGCGAGACTGGCGCGGTGGAACATGCGGAAACCGCCCGCGATAGAGACTGGCGCGGTGGACGCTCGTGACCTGCGGAAACCGCCCGCGAGCGAGACTGGCGGGGTGGACGCTCGTGACATGGAGAAACCGCCCGCGAGCGAGACTGGCGCGGTGGACCCTCGTGACATGCGGACGGTGGAACATGCGGAAACCGCCCGCGAGCCTGGCGTGGTGGACGCTCGTGACATGGAGAAACCGCCCGCGAGCGAGACTGGCGCGGTGGACTGACATGCGGACACCGCCCGCGAGCGAGACTGGACTGGCGCGGTGGACGCTCGTGACATGCGATACTGGCGCGGTGGACGCTCGTGACATGCGGAAACCGCCCGCGAGCGAGACTGGCGCGGTGGACGCTCGTGACATGGGGAAACCGCCCGCGAGCGAGACTGGCGCGGTGGACGCTCGTGACATGCGGAAACCGCCCGCGAGCGAGACTGGCGCGGTGGACGCTCGTGACATGCGGAAACCGCCCGCGAGCGAGACTGGCGCGGTGGACGCTCGTGACATGCGGAAACCGCCCGCGAGCAAGACTGGCGCGGTGGCCGCTCATGACAGGCGGAAACCGCCCGCGAGCGAGACTGGCGCGGTGGACGCTCGTGACATGGGGAAACCGCCCGCGAGCGAGACTGGCGCAGTGGATGCTCGTGACACGCGGAAACCGCCCGCGAGCGAGACCGGCGCGGTGGACGCTCGTGACATGCGGAAAACGCCCGCGCTCGTGACATGCGGAAACCGCCCGCAAGCGAGACTGGCGCGGTGGACGCTCGTGACATTCGGAAACCGCCCGCGAGCGAGACTGGCGCGGTGGAACGCTCGTGACATGCGTAAGCCGCCCGCGAGCGAGACTGGCGTGGTGGACGCTCGTGACATGCGGAAACCGCCCGCGAGCGAGACTGGCGCGGTGGACGCTCGTGACATGCGGAAACCGCCCGCGAGCGAGACTGGCGCGGTGGACGCTCGTGACATGCGGAAGCCGCCTGCGAGCGAGACTGGCGCGGTGGACGCTCGTGACATGCGGAAACCGCCCGCGAGCGAGACTGGCGCGGTGGACGCTCGTGACATGCGGAAACTGCCCGCGGCGAGACTGGCGCGGTGGACGCTCGTGACATGCGGAAACCGCCCGCGAGCGAGACTGGCGCGGTGGACGCTCGTGACATGCGGAAACCGCCCGCGAGCGAGACTGGTGCGGTGGACGCTCGTGACATGCGGAAACCGCCCGCGAGCGAGACTGCCGCGGTGGCTTGTGACAGGCGGAAACCGCCCGCGAGCGAGACTGGCGCGGTGGACGCTCGTGACAGGTTTAAACCGCCCGCGAGCGAGACTGGCGCAGTGGCTCGTGACAGGCGGAAACCGCCCGCGAGCGAGACACTGCCGCGGTGGACGCTCGTGACATGCGGAAACCGCCCGCGAGCGAGACTGGCGCGGTGGACGCTCGTGACATGCGGAAACCGCCCGCGAGCGAGACTGGCGCGGCGGACGCTCGTGACATGCGGAAACGGTTTGCAAGCGAGACTGGCGCGGTGGACGCTCGTGACATGCGGAAACCGCCCGCGAGCGAGACTGGCGCGGTGGAGGCTCGTGACATGCGGAAACCGCACGCGAGCGAGACTGGCGCGGTGGACGCTCGTGACATGCGGAAACCGCCCGCAAGCGAGACTGGCGCGGTGGACGCTCGTGACATGCGGAAACCGCCCGCGAGCGAGACTGGCGCAGTGGACGCTGGTGACATGCGGAAATCGCCCGCGAGCGAGACTGGCGCGGTGGGCGCTCGACACGCGGAAACACCGGCCGCGAGCGAGATCGGCGCGGTGGACGCTTGTGATATGCGAAACCGCTCGCGAGTAGGCGCGCCGAGACTGGCGGTGGACGCCTGCGACAATGCCGGCGAGCGAGATCGGCGCGGTGGAGTCAGGCGCCCATCCGCCTTCGCCATGCGCGGCTCCATGGGCAGTCGGGATCCCCAGCAGTCCTGGGGTTGACATGGAGGTGCGCGCTGAAACGGTGCCAAAACGGCTTTAGGACGGACCTCTTCTTCGCAGCCAGGCGCCTCTTGGTTCGGCCTTACCAGATCTAAAAGCGCCTGGCGCCGACACAGTACGAATTTGCTGAGCACACTCGGCCCAAACAAAAGGGCACATGAACATCCGAACAGCTGACCCCGGTCTACGCAGATCGTGGTAACACTGTGTCCACCAAGTGATCGAGGCTTGTCCACACCGAGCCCCCCGCAAAAGCGCAGCCCCGGCCCCGTCTCCACACACTATAGAATCCACCGAACTTTGGCGATCCACATCCACTGATAACGTGGGTACTATCCACGTGTCACAAAGTTGTAATTATTGCGAATTTGGTTAGGGAGAACCAACGAATCCATAAGTGCTTACGTATGTTTGAGAAGGCTACGGCACGGCTGCATGCTGTGCCTGAGGCTCCTGGTGCGCCAAATTGTCCCCGGCTTACACCTGACCCGAACAAATGGTGCCAATGTGTTTCTAGGACGAACCCTCTCTTCAGAAGCTGTGGCCTCGGGGTTCGCCCTACTTATTTGGAAGCAGCCTGGAAGCACGTTGACATGAATATGCTGAGCACACTTGGCCCAAACAAAAGGGCGCATGAACATCCGAACAGCTGACCCCGGTCTACGCAGATCGTGGTAACACTGTGTCTCAGACTTGTTTCGCCCACCAAGTGACCGAGGCTTGTCCACACCGAGCCCCCCGCAAAAGCGCAGCGCCGGCCCCGTCTCCACACACTTGCGGCGAATCCACCCAACTTGCCATCCACACGCATCCAATTGACAACGTGTGCGGCCCATTCCACAAAGTCACCAGTTGCAATTGGTTGCGAATGGGAAAATAGGTGGAGAAACCAACGAATCCAAGCAAGCATACGAAGCAAGTTTGTGAAGGCCACGTGCACGGCTGCATGTGAACAGCCCGGCGTTCCCGGTGCGCCAAAATTGTCCTTTTTGCCGCACACCTGACCCGAACAAATGGCGCCAATGTGTTTCTAGGACGAACCCTCTCTTCAGAGTCTGTGGCCTCTTGGGACTCGCCCTACTTATTTGGAAGCAGCCTGGAAGCACGTTGACATGAATATGCTGAGCACACTCGGCCCCAACATAAGGGCGCATGAACATCCGAACAGCTGACCCCGGTCTACTCAGATCGTGTTGTAAGACTGTGTCTCAGACTTGTTTCAGATGGGTGTAGAGCGAGCTTATGCCTTGCTTCCAATTTGGGAGTGGTAGTTTGTGCGGATCCATTTTCGGATTTCTGCGATTGGTTCTTCATGATGAATCGGATGACTTCGTGCCTTCCATGTAGTGCGGGGCCTGTCATGTTTCACCCGTGCCTTTGCCTTTTTCTCTGTGCTTGGTCAGAGCACAGGCTGCTGGCTGCCAATCCGGCTTGAGTCGCGGTTGCTCCCTGTTTTGGGGTTGATTTCCCAACTGTGAACAACTTAAATCTTGGTTTGCCTTCGGACCCTTGAGCCGGAAAACAACGGAATCCACATGCCGTGGGGAGTTAGGCTGGTTTGCTTTTGGGTTCCCGGGCTCCTCTTGTTTTGTTGGGAGGGTTCCCGTACTAAAAATGGACTGCAGGAAAAAAGGGTACCAAATTATTCTAAGCTCTCTACTGGAGGACCTAGTTGGGGTATGGCCCCCCAAGATGGAATTCGGTTTTCCTGTTTTCCTAGTGGGTTCCCTTTGAAACCAACCAAAAAGGGGGGGGAGCTCAAAAGAAGATACACCCAAATACCGACCGCATGAGGCTCAGAACCCTTTCTAGGGTTGAAAAGTGAAGCCATGAGCAAAACCACCATCTTGGGGGTCGCCCCAGTGAACACATACCCAGATTTGTCTCTTCAGCCGGATTGAACTTGACCACTTTTAGATGAGTTTCCTGTGTTGAAGTTGGACATATAGGGAGCAATGATGTCCAGAGAGGAATGCATATCAAGAGTTGGATCCACCTAAGTGGTTGATCCCCACCAAAATGGTGTCCAGCCCCTTTAAAAAAAGGAAAAAAAGAAGAGAAACCACTTAACGTTGCTTGCAAGAGTGACATGTGAGCTGTGTTTTCGTTTGCCTCCGGTATTAATTCATACATGCCTTTTGGTTGCCCTTAAAGGCTGGCCCTCATGGGTGTCCTTCACCCTTTACTTCTTTTCACCAGCCAAGGGCAAAAGGTTAACATTGGCTTGGCCACGTTTTCCGCGAAATTCGCCAGCTGAATCTTGTCCACCCCCGAAAGACCACCAAACTTCCAAACCCCCAATTCAGCTCCAACCCATTGGAAGGAAGCTGAGTGCAACCTACTCAAAGGGGCAGGGTACGTAGGAAGTGGTTAGTAAGCCCTCGTTATAACGCACTTAGACTTATAACCATGGGCTTTGGCTTATCTCACCATGGCTCCCCACGCAGCCTGCATAGATCGCAAGGCGGGCTTAGCGCTGAAGCCGCTCTGCGCCTGCTGCGGCGCCTTTTACCTCACCGCCCAAAACGCGCCGCCGGCCGACGGAGGGCGCCGGCAGGGGCTGCTGGCGGGCCTTGGTGCCCCAGCTCACATGGGAGCTGGGTGCCCGAAAGTGCCGAAGTGGGATTTACATAACTTGGTGGCTCCCAGCCATCCCCTTATATAGCCTTTTAGCTTTTGAGTGTTTTGTGGCAGTCTCCATTCAACCTACTAAAAGTTAAACTTTTAGTGGGGGACTGAGGGCAGCCCACGTTGGTACCCTTTTTGGGTTGACTTTAAGTTTAAAGGGAAACCAAAGGCAACACATTTGCTTGGAGGGAGATGGCGGACGAGCTCTCTAGATTTCCCCACGTAAACCAGGGCACGACGTTAAATTGCCTATGTCCTTCAGGACTTCAATTTGAGGAAACGACTATTTGTCTATGTTATTGGCCGGTATTTGGGTGCATCTTGTTTGGAGTTGATTCCCTTTTGGGGCTCGTTTTAAAGGGGAACCAAAGGGAACTACCATCATTTTGAGGGTCTCCAAAAAGAAGACACACCCAGACGGGGGGATTTTCCCTTGTTGGTTTGAAGGGAATCAATTCACTACTGGAAATATGTGTTCGTTTGTTTGTTTTTGTTTGTTTTTTCCCCAGGGGGCTTAAGCAAATGGTAGCTACCCTTGAAAATGGGATTGACTACTAAAATTGCAGGGCGGGCTCCATCAAAAAATCGAGCGTGTCCCCTGAAAAGACTAAAATTAGAGGGCGACCCAAACTTGCAGGGTGGTTAACCCCGTTCTAGGGGTTGTTTGAGGGTCCAGGTTGCCGTTTCCTACCGTGCCAACACCTTGAGCTGGTTCTAGAAAACTCGTTTGTTGGGGGTCACTTGAAGCACGCATTTAGCAGGTATCCAGCCAAGTCTACTCAGCAAAAATTAATGGAAGGAACCCAAACGAGACTTCACCCAACAGGGGATTCCGCTACAAATGGGTCGGCTTGGTGGGGTTTCTGTTCACCTGCAGAGGAGTACGGCAATTTATGGGACGCAAAAATCTCATGAGAAGCTGCCTTCTGAGTCTTGCGCCCCCAATTTCAACGGGACGGACCTCGTGATTTTTCAACCGCGGTCCATATGTCACGCTGAAATGATTCGATCGCCTTTGATTGCCAGGTTCTTTGTTCAAGTGAGTCTTGCGCCTCCAACAAGCCTCGCAGGAACGGTCAATCTCTCTTCATCACCCCCTTTCCCTGCCTTCGCTCGCGGATTGGACATGAGAGCGATAAAGGAAGGTGAGTCAATGCTGTTCCGCTCTTGGCTCGTCCGTCATTATCTTTACACAGCTATCTCATGGACTTTCCTATGAACGATAACTGCTATTCATAAAATGCTTGACATCATATCCACTCCTCCATTCTCGCTTCTTTGTTAGGCGAGAGATGGGGAATCAAGGATATGAATGGAGAGTGAAGGAGAGAGAGAGAGGGAGGGGGAGGGAGGGAGGGAGGGAGGGAGGGAGGGAGGGAGGGAGGGAGGAAAGGAGGAAGGGAGGAGGGAGGGAGAGGGAGAGAGAGAATGGATGGGGAAGGGAACCCATCTCTTCTCTCACCATCTCTTGTCTCCTTTTGTTTTACATCTCTTTCATCTTCTTTATCTCCCCTTCATTCACGTTTCCTTGAGGTAACGTTTGATGGAAAGACAAACATATTAAAAGAGAATGAGAATGGGATGGGAGCATTGGGAATCATCTCCTGTTCCCTTTCCTCGCATCCAAGAATAAAAGATCAAGAATTGTAGAAGCATGTTCTTGTTGCAAAGGGAAGGACAAGGAAAGCATCACCTATTTCCCGTGTCTCAAGCTTCCTACAGGTTCTCCAACCGTGTCACACAAATTGAAACCGTTGGAAGCGTTAGCTTGGGAGAAGACCCTCAGAACTTGGAAGTCAAGCCTTTGGTAGCAGCCTGGCGATACTTGACTTCTCTTTTATTCAGAATTATAGACTCAGGAAGTCTTAACAGCGAGGACAAGGGACGAGGAAAGACAGCGGGGGTTACTAACTCATGTTCATTGACTTTCTGGGCATTGATATAAAAAGATGAATGAAGATGACGTCTTTCCTATCCTTTATTTGCCGATGTGTTTTTGATATATTGTCCTAGGATCAGATTTTGACGGCAATAATCATATGACGGATGGTGAAAGCTTGATCCCATATCTATATCTCTTTCACCTACATGTTTACTATTCTTCTTCTGGGGTCTCCAAAACCCTTATAGGGCTGCCCAAGAAAAAGGGTGTGTCGGTTTCCCTTCCCCACCAAACATATAAACAGCCTCCCTCCAAAAGCCCGAGCATTTTTCACCTATGTCTCGCATGGGTCCCATGGTACTTGGCTCGAGGCAGTTTCAGCGGGCTCTTGTTCCTCTCGCACCTCCGCCTGGGCCTCGTCTTGGCCCCGCTGCACGTCGCGCTCCTCGCGCTCCTCGGCCTCGGCCTCGGCGGCGGAAGCCGCCGGCCGCTTCGGCCGAAGCCGGCAGCGGCGGACGCGGCGGCGCCGAGCTTCGGGCTGGCGGCGGGCGCCAAAGTGATGGAGGCGGGGAGGGTTCAACCCGGAAAATGGGATACAATGGGATACATTACTCCCGAGATCACCGGAAAATTCCCGGATGACGCTGGCCTCCACGCGGCCGAGCAGCGGAAAACCAGCCACCGTGGATTTTTTTTTTTTTTTTTTTTGGGGGGGGGGTTTGTCGGTGTCGTTTTGTTTGGTTTGGGGGGGGGGTTGTTTGGTGTCGTTTTTTTGTTTATTTGGGGTTATTGTGTCTTTTTTTTTTTCTTGGGCTGTCGGATGCACGTGTCGACACCGTTTCCTTGAGAACATGCGCATCAGAGGAGGGCCTCTTCTCTCAGGTCACCGGCCATCTCAGACACGCATGCCACGACACTCCGGCTCGCATGAAGTTGAGACGACACGCGGAGTATCATGACCACGCTACCGGGCATTGAATGCTACCACAGCCTTCGTACGATACGATTAAAGGACCACGCTGGGCTAATCCACCCCAGCTCTCGAGCTGGAGCTCTTCCGATGAAAAAGTAGGCGGTCGCTACGACGGCCAACGCATAACCACACACCTCATCACACGGAAGGGCGGAATAGTCATCCACTGACCAATGCCCTTTCGGCTCAAACCATCGGGGCCGTTGACTCCCGACACTTAGGTGGAAGGAGTCTCCCTGATTGGTACTGAGTCGGCAAGGGAACACGGGTAACCGTCTGGTCGTCGGTTACTCGTCACTGAAGCCACAACACGAGGTTCTCCTATAGGTTGACCCTACGGTGATCATCCCGGTCTTTGTAGGAGGAACCCAAATTCGCGTACCCCCAGAACTGGGGAAGCGAGGAAAGGGCAAAGGGACAATGCCCCAACACCTAAAATACCTGAGGGGGCGGGTCACCGCCCGGGTACGACAGCTACAGGCTGCTCAAAGCGCGGGAGCCAATACGCAAGAGCTGCGACATATCCGGCGAGCATTAGCGCGGAACCGGAAGACTTGGAAGAGAGCTAAGCGGCTTCGAACGGCTCGGGTACAACAAGCCCAAAGGAGGACACAAGCTACACGAACAGAAAGGGAAAAAGACCACAAGCGCAATATCCGATTGGCCACCTGGAATACGCGAGGACTGGGTTCGCGACACAGCGAACACAACCAGGAGATGAAGCTGAAATGTTTCATACATCGCATGGTCCAGCAAAGATGGGGATGCGTAGTGCTGACTGATCTCAAGTACGCTGGCGACCAGGTTCGCAGTTGCGCAGTCCAGGGAGGCACATGGACGCTTGTGGTTCGACAACAAGTTGGGTTTCTGCTCAGCGATACGTGGAGGGGATGGTGGGAAGAGGGAGGAAGTAGAACCTACTCAGGAGGTTCCAGGGTGGCAGGAATACAGTTCCCAAGACGCGGTTGGCGCCGAGGAATCTTCGTGATCGGGGTGTACGCTCCGACGTCTAGCAGCACGGTACAGGAGCGGCACCAGCTTCGGGACCAGGTATCCAACGTGATCAACATGGCGCAGGCCACCAGTATATCCCTCTTGCTGGGAGATATCAACGCAGAGTTGGGTAACAACCAGAACGCAAACACTCTGGGACACACGGTGGTCGGTCGTTTCGCACGTCCCAAGATCACCACGGCCGGACAGGAGTGGCGGCAATGGGCCGAGGCGGAGGGCTTCCGCGACTGTGCCAGCAGATATCAGCTGCGACACCGGACCACCTGGCAACACCCGAGATACCGGTCAGAACACGAATTGGACCACATCTTCATCCGGGAAGAATGCTTGTGGCACCTACAGCACTGCCGAGTGCTACAGGAAGGACCCAACGTAGCGTGGCCCTGGGGAGACTACACGGATCACAACCCAGTAGAGGTCCGACTCCGACACGGGCGCAAGTGGGCCAAGCAACCTGCTAGAGCGACAGGTCCCCCCTGCCCAGATGTGGGTAAACTCCGTGGGGTCTCAGAAGAAAGTGTAGAGCAGCGCAAGCAATGGGTACAGCTAGTCGAAGAACGATTGGCGCAACTACAGGCCAGGGAGGACGCAGACCTCACATCCCGATGGGAAGCAATCTGTGCGGCTTGCCGAGACGCGGCAGTCCAGGTATGCGGGGTCCTTCAGCGCCACAAGGGACAACCGTGGTTCCGCGGGCGAGATGGGGAGGTGCAACAGTTAGATCAGCGCATCCAGCAGGCCAGAGCAGCGGATCGACGGATACAAGGAAACCCAGACGCCCTGCCGGTGGCAGAATTCCACCGCGCCCGGCGCGCAGCGCGACAAGGCCTACGAGCCACAAGACGGACCAAAAAGGTGACACTGGGAGAGTGGGAAACCGCTTGGCTGGATCGCAAAGCGGCGGAAGCAGATGAGGCGGCTGACCAGGGGCGGACAGGAATCGTGTTCCGGGTGATCAAAGAGCTTGTTCAGGACCATCGGACCAGCGGCTTCGGAAATCGACGAGCTGCAGACCCACAGGGGGAGGCTGAGGAATGGAAACAGCATTTCGCGCGTATCCAAGCGGGACGAGGCGAGGTGGCTGACTCCGTATGGATCGATGTGGAGTCCCGGGAAGGAATCGACACGTGGTTGGATGGAGTACCCACTCTAGAGGAAATCCGACGGTCCATTGGAGACATGCAGTGTGGTAAAGCGCCGGGCACGGATTCGTTCATGGCAGAGTACCTGAAGTATGGCGGACCCGCGTTGGAAGCGGAAATAGTGGTTTTGGTCCGCACGGCGTGGCGACGGGCCGCGGAGGCGCCAGCGGGCCGGGAAGCCGAGCCATGGCCAAAAAGATGGCGGGAAGGAGTAATCTGCCCCCTATGGAAACGCAAAGGAGATCGACAGGACAAAAACACGTGGCGCGGTATCACGCTGTTGTCGGTGGGATCGAAGTTGATAGCACGGATCTGCTCTGCACGATTGCAACGATGGGCGCAGCCATGGTTGAATGCTCTACAGTTCGGCTTCAGACCAGGGACCGGCGTGGATGATGTGCAGCAGATTACTCGGGCGGTCTTGGAGGAAGCGGCGGGGGCGGTGCATGATCGCACCATCCTGCTACGATTCTTCGATCTGGAGAAGGCGTATCCTAAGGTGGCTAGGCATGCGCTCTGGAAACTGTTGGAAATGAAAGGATGCCCGCCGGGATTTCTTGGAGTGCTGAAAGCTCTACATGACCATACGGCTAGCCATGTGCGCTTCGATGGAGGGACCTCCGCGGAGTTTGTCCCGGACAGAGGGCTCCGAGAAGGTTGCCCCAGTTCCCCGGTCCTATTCAATCTGTACCACCACGGTATTATGGAGGTATTCCGAGCACGACGGGCGCGGGCGGCGCAGGCGCGGCAAATGACGCCAGGCGTCACTTGGAACTACAAGGTCGATGGGAAGATCGGAAAGAGACGCATGGACCGCCTAGAGGAGGGCCGCAACACTCGCCAAATGCTGATCGGGGATTTTGCATACGCAGATGATACGGGAATCCTTGGTGACGCCGATGAGGTGGTAACGGCGGAAGAGCTGTTCGCGTCCACACTGGCTGACTTCGCCGGGAAGGTCAATGCAGGGAAAACTGAGGGACTAAGGGTGACATCGGAAGCACCGGCCGAATATGACATCCCACACTGCGGAGAAGCGACGGCGGTCAGACATGTCGGAGCGATGTTGGGACATAGAGGTAATCACGTGGATGAGACGGCAGCTCGAGTGATGAAAAGCATGCAGCAAGTGGGGCGCATTTCCAAGGCGTGGACTCACGGTAAGGGAGCGCACCGCAACAGATATAGGGTGAAGTTCTCGGTTCGAATCAAGGTCATGAAGGCGGTGCTGAAAGGGATGCTGGGTAGTTTCGCGCGGACAAGGGCGTGGCAGGTGAGCCAAATTACCAGGGTGCAGAAGATTGTGAATCTCGCCATTCGACGGTGTCTAGGGATCCGGCTGGGCATGCTACGGGGATACGGTCTGAGCAACGACATCCTGTCGAACATGGCGCAGTGGGAACAGTTTGAAAGTCTGGTTCGCAGGTCCACCCTCATGTGGATTGGACATGTGGCGCGCATGGAGCACATGCAGCCACAAAAGGCTATCATGTTCGGGTGGCTCGACGGAGCCAGCGCCAAACAACATGCGCCGCCGCGTCAGGCGCAATGGGTGAACTCGTGCTTGAAAGCAGCCAAGATATCCGAGATGGATTGGTTCAGGTTAGCGCAGGACCGATCGACATGGCGCAAGATTGTGACGACAGCCTTCCCCGTGGAAAAGGTCAATCCCGAGCGGGAAGGACAATTGGATAGCTGGCGCCCGGGAAGGCCTGTGCCACCGTTCGCGCTCCCCCAAGGGCGCCCAGAACGGCCCGACAACGAGGATGAAGGCAGCGAGGCAGATGTTGCAGAAAGAGTGCGGGGCAGGGCGCGCGGACAGGGACAGGTGATGTACGGAGTAGGGGGAAGACGGGCAGCAGCGCGCGCCACGAGACAACAAAGAGCGCACAGAGATGAACAGGGGAATTGGGCGTGCCCGGTCTGCGCGGAGACCTTCAACAAGGCGAACCAGGTGGAATTTCATTACCAGGAACACCACGCAGTAACGGATCCCCGACTGGTCACCACTGAAGTGTTCACGTGTCAACACTGTCAGACCACCTACCGAAGGAGAAAGCAGCTGACGGATCACTTGTGCCCAGCCAGGCAGAAATTGGAACGTTTGGACCGAATCGATCCAATGATACACGTGGGAGGGCCGAGCCGGGAAGAGGCCGTGCCGGACGACAGTCCATGGGCCCTGTTTACGGACGGATCGGGCGGAACCAGAGGTGTGGCAGGCTGGGGAGTTGGGATTTACACTTGCAGAGCCCCAACCACACAGGAGGATTGGGTGGCGGCCTTGTATGGCCCGGTCATCACATTGCCCTGCGACCCGCAGTGGATGGGAGCGGAGGCACACACGAACAATACGGGAGAGCTATCGGCCATCGGGGAAGCATGCAAGTGGTTGCTGCAATGGAAAGCACGAAAGCCGGAAGCTCCGCGTCCTTCCGCAGTCATCCTCTACGACAGCCAATACGCCTACGGAGTGGCTACACGCCTGTTCCGCGCCAAGGAAAACCAACTGTTGGCGACGTCTGTGGCCAGCCTTGTGGACGCGGTACGTGCCTCCATGTCCCTCGAATTCGAGCATGTCAAGGGCCACAGTGGCGCGCACGGCAATGAGGTTGCAGATAGGCTAGCGGATCGAGGATCGCAGGGCCGCGTATCCCCCCACTGTATGCATCTGGTTGTATCACCAGCGGGACCGATGGGAGGGGCCGAGGGGGCTGCGCGCAGAGCGCCTCAAGACCGTCCGGCGCCCAAGCGCAGGGCCTTGGTCCGGCCCCCGCCAGACGCCCCAGCGGTTCGTAACGCGGACGGCACATACCAGTGTGAAAAATGTCAGCAGAATTTCAGGGCCACGGACATCAATCAACATAGGCCCGTTTGTCGTGGACCTGGAGATGCAAATAAGACATGCATGTTTTGCCAAAAAGTGCTAGGCTCAGTGACAGCCAGAAAGAACCATGAGAGAAACACGCATGCGGAAGCGGCTTTGCGGGAAGGTCTCATTAGCAAACTACCGAAACGGCGGACGCAGGGAGGTTGAACGTGTTTTTGTTGCTTGTTGACTATACTGCAGCTATGACAGCTCACGTGGTCCTCGCACTCGCCCTCCTGTTGCAATGGCTCAACCAGGGGAACGCCGCGGAGTACTCCGCGGGCAGCTCAAGAAAGTGGAGGAACGCTTGGACAACGTGGAGTGGCGACTGGGACGCGTGGAGCTTGCCCAGGAGCAGACGGACCAGTACAGACGCTTGCGGGTGGAACACTCACCGCGCCTGCAAGAGGTGTGGAGGGCCTTCGAGGCCAAAGAGTTTGAGCCGCATGAGCTGCGTGCAAAGGTTGCAGTGGCAGTGGGCGCAGATGTCCGCGAGTGCATGGGTCGTGAAGTGGACGAGGAAGCCTTGCAAGCCAAGAGCCGTGAGCTCAGCCATGGGAGACAGGCGGTGCCAGTTCGGGACGTTCGGGTGGCCACGAGCGTGGCCTTCGATTTGGCTCCCCTGCTCGAGTGGGTGTATAAGGACCGGACAGGCGCCTTCGGCCTCATCCTCGCACGCGGTGAGCCCAGCAGAGTGTTCACGACGCAGGTCAAAGATACCTTTAACTGGGCGCTCTTTGTTTTGGCAAAGCTCGAGGGGCAGGGTATACAAGTATACGGAGACCGTGGACCCCAAACACGGGCAAAAGGGCGCGGCAAGGGGAAGGAAGCAGGAAAGGGCAAAGAAGCAGGAAAAGGCAAAGGAAAAGGTAAGAAGGGAAAGAAAGGAAAAGGACGCGGCCAAAGACGTGATGCGGAGGAGTGAGGCGGGCTTTTTCCGAGCCGATTTTTCGGGGGGCCCAGGGATCATGGTTGCCCCAGGTAAGACCCATTTCAGAGGTACGTCCTCGGGTCTAGGTCGGAGCCCACTTTGGGGTACGTCCCCGGGCTCCTAGGTCGGGCAACCTAAATCCGTTGGGCCTCGCCGGTTCCCCTGTAAGGCGCAAGGGCTACTAATTACCCCGGTTCCTTTGGGGTGGCTCCCCCCCTAATCAGAATGGATATTAAATTCGGGGTATTTCCTCTAATACCACATGAACACTATTGGGATCTGCTCTTTTTTTTTTTGGATAGGGTGTCCCCTCCCCACCTAGGAAACCCAGTTCATGTCCGGGTAACTTTCCGGGATCGATCCGACGCGCCGTGCTCATGCGGTCTACTTGCAACTCGGATAGGAACCATGCGAGCCACCTTCGTCGCGCTACATCATCATCATCATCAAATTCCCGGGCTATTTGAGCCCTTCCGCTGGTCTGAAGTTCGCCGACGTGCCCAATCCCACTGCCAGAGTTCGAGCTCTTCGGTCCAGTCCCCTTGCAGTCATGGGAGCCTCGTTGGATGGGAGCAGACATTGCGTCCAACAACGTTGGGGAACTCACCGCCATGCTTGAGGCTCTGCTCTGGCTGGAACAGGAGGCGCCAGGCGATGCTGGCTTGCCTGCCCGCATTCGCTTTGACTCCACTTATGCACACAGTATCATCACTGGTGCTTATCGCCCCCATGTCAATCTCAAGTTGGCTTCTGAAGCCAAAAAGGTCTTTGAGCGTGTGTCCCAACTACGACCACTTGCTTTCGAAAAAGTCAAGGGCCACTCTGGCGATCCTGGAAACGATCATGCAGACTACCTCGCTGGCTTGGGGTCGAAAGGGCAACAGAGACGTCAATCGTCGAGATGGCTTATTCCGGTAGGAAGCCCGGCGCCGGTGCAGCCTTGGCAAGTCGACTGGTGTTGGAGGTGCGGCAAAGTCTTCAGCGGGCCCAGCCACGCCAGACAGCTCGCCGGACACGAAGGTCAATGCCACGTTCCTAGCGTACCGCCACCGCACATTCCATGCCGGAAGGGATGCGGGCGCCAGTTCGAGTGGCGATTCCCCAGCGGGAGACGAAAGCAGGCTCATCACGCCCGAGAATACCGACACATGCATGAGAAACTCTGTTCCGGTGACGAACGAGGGTCACGCACATGCCCCTTCTGCAACAAGGTGTACCCGGAGGGGACTTCGGATGAAACCATATTGCGACATCGTGACTCCTGTTCCAGCAGGCCACGCGAGGCCGCGTCCTCGCACTCGACTTGGAAGTGCCCTAAGTGTTCTTGCCGGTTCTCTCCGACGCAACAGGTACATCACGAGGCTACCTGTCGAGGATCCGCCCGGGAGAACAAATCTTGCCTGTCATGTAGTGCCTCTTTTCAAATTGGCGGAGTCAGGGAAAAACATGCACCATTGGCGCCCGCGTTACGCACGAGAACCGTTGCGCGAGGTAATTTCGTTCCTCGTTCCCCTTTGCCGTGTTCGGAGCCGGTCCTGCTTGCAGGAGACCGCTTCGGGCACGGTGCTCCTCCTTGCTTGGGTGAAGGCTCCCCTTTGGGCAGTGGTCCTGCTTGCAGGAGACCGTTGGGTGCTTGCACCAGCCTCCCCCCTTGCTGGCCGTTGCTTCGTTTGCCCCTCCGCCTTCTTTGCTCTCCCAGTCTTCGCCCGCCCCTTCCGTCGGCCTTGGCGCGTGCCTGCTTCTCCTCTCGTGGGTCTGTCCGTGTAGGTGGTCTTCCTTCGTTTGTCCCGTCGTGGCTGGTCCTGCTTGCAGGAGACCGCCCGGCTTCGTGCCCCCGCCGGGGCGCTGGCTCCCTTCGGGGCTGTGGTCCTGCTCGCAGGAGACCACTGGGTGCTTGCACCAGCCCGCCCTGGCCCACGGTCACTTGCTGTTCTGTCGGCCTTTGGGCTGTTTCCCTTTTTTTGATGCTCGTCCGTTTCTTTACCGTCCGTGCGCTCCGCTGGCTTGCCCGTGCCTGCTGGGTTTTCGTGTCTCCGCTTGCTCTGTTGTTTTCGTTTTCTCTTTCTTTCTCCCCCCGTTTTTTATTTCTTGTGGGAAATGCCTGCTCGCAGTTTCATGTTCCCGCCCGGTTCTCGCTGCTAGATTTCTGGCTCTCCGCCCGGCCTACTTTGACTCTCCTCGCTCTGTCTTGCCCCTATGCCGGCCCCTCCTCCGATGTCCATGGAGGAGCGCGTCTCCAAATTGGAGGAAAAGGTGTCGGACCTCGAGAGTACTTCCAGGATCCGGGGCACAGGTTTGGTGGCGCTGGCCGCAGCTGCCGAGGACATCGCGAAGTCCGAGGCGAAGGAATTCTGGAAGCTCAAATCCGCCTTGCCCGACCTCCTGTGGAGGGACCTCGAGGAACCGTTGCGACGCGGGATCTCCGACAGCAGTAAGGTGACCGCCATCTTCGCTGAGCTGGTCCAGTGCTTGCGTGCCCACGACGCCCTGGTGGGAGTCTTTCCTGCCGGAGGTGCGTGGGGACGAGAGAGGTCGATTGATATCCGCTTTCGTCCTGGCATGCCGGGGCTGCGGATTCATCATTTGATCAAGTCCGAGATTGCTCCGGTGCTGAAGGCGCTTGACCCCCCGGCAGCGGTTGCCATTTGGGTGCCGCTGTCGGGGGGGGAGATGAAGCGGAGGGAGCGGAAACGCGCCCGCGCCGACTCCACGGCCCCGGCGGCGACGGCTAAGAGCCGCGCCGGGAACCCAGGCAAAGGCCAGGGCAAGAAGAGCCGGCGCTGAGGCGCCACGGTGCGGATCCGTTTTCCCGGCCCGTTTTTACAGACCTTCTGGCCGCCCTTTTTCCTTCTTTGCCTTTTAAGTGATACCAAGTACTATCTCGAGCAAACTAAGGTGCGGCCCGTCTTGCCAGGCAGATGAACTTGATGGGCGGCTCATTGAGTCTCATTCCCGGTGATCCGACGGTAGGTTGTCTCTTCTTTGCCTCCTTGGCGCTGTTCCTCTTCGCGGTCACTTGCCTCGTCGCTTCGTTTTGGTGATTCTGCGTGGCTCCCTCCTTTTTGTTTTTTCTTTTCCGTCCTTTTTCCCGGTTTTTGTTGATTTGTTTTGTCCTTTTGATTTCTGACTGGCCCCAGTATTTTCTGCGCGGAGTGGTTGTGTGTATTTTGATTCAGGCACCAACCGGGGGGTCTTCATAGGCCGTAACCCACCACCTCGACCTCGACCTCGACCTCGACGTGCCCAATGGCCTGGCCGCAATTTCCAAAGTTCCTGCCGCTGGGTGGGGTCAGATCTTGGCTGGGGGCGCTGGGCTTGCTTGAGGCAGTGTTAAGACAATAGCAGTTTCAAATTTGACGCAGTGAGACAAAAAAGGGTGATGTGACATCTGCGAACCTCAAGTTCGTGTAATGCCCCCGCACTACACACCCAGCGGACTAACAACACAACCAATTGTTAGTCGCACATGCTCCGAACCTCCACGCGGTGTGCCCCGGTAACTCACCCCTTTTTTTGTGGTTCACCCCTGAGTGTCCCCGGCAGTTCGTCTGGTTGTCTGATGGTCACCGGTGTTTGCCTGACAGGTCACATTGACGCAGTCAAAGCTTTGATGTCCGCACGCAGTCGCACGATAGTTGATATAACGCACTTGTAGGGGGGCGGACAATAACACAAAGGTCGAGCGTATGCGCACGCATGGTCAGCCGTCATAGGGTGAGGCAAACGTCCTTCCTCTACAAGAGGTGGTCGGATTAACTCCGATCGACGGGGAGCAACGGGACGGGCGACTAGGTGTGGGGACTTGGGACAACGCCCACCTTGGGGACTCGGTGCGGCTCCGTCCTCTCCCCTCGACCTTCCGTTCCGGTAAGAGGCGGGTGGGCTCCGACTCTTCGAACTTTACGACGGGGGTCATCTTCGTGTACGGCAAAACAGACTAACCTTAGCCCCAAAAGGGTACAACCCATGGTTCTGCACACGTAGCTGTGCACATGCTCAAAGGGCCGGTACACGAGACAGAATGAAACGAAAGCGGACCTCACTCTCGAGCGTCACACACTGGGCCGCAGTAGGTTCTTCTCTCCTGTCTGGACGAACTTATGCGGACTCGCAGGTAGAAAGTCGTCAAACAATTCGACACAAACTTCGTGAACGACGAAAGCGGTTGGTTGGGCGGGGCTGGTTTCGTAAACGGCAGGCCCGAACACGTAAATGACGGGTCGGATCCGTATTGGGACGTGGAACGTGCGCAGGTTGGGAGCGGTCGGGGGAGCAGTAGATCCCGCCATGATGGCGTGACGGGATGTCATTCAAATACCGCTTGTAGGATTTCTTCTGGACACGTAGCTGGCGCGCGGTGGTTTCGTCTTGGACGTACGTGGTTCACATTTCGTGCACCCCCTGCACAAATTTGGGCTGACGTCCTCTGGCGTCGCGCGGCTTACCGCAAAGCCCAGCGTCCTTTGGCGCAGCACCCCGCACCGTGCACACCCCCCATTTGGGTCGACGTCCTCTGGCGTCAAGCGGCTTTCCGCAGGCCCGAGCGTCCTTTGGCGCCGCACCCCCGCACTTCCCCCTTTGCACTTTGCACCGTCAAGGTCGCGCACGGTCGTCGGTCCTGTCTGGTCCTTGTGCGTTGGTTTGGTGGGTTGTTCTGGTTGTGGTTCCCCTGGCCCCCTCCCGTCGACTTGTCTCGTCTGAGCTCTTATGTTTCAGCTGAATTGAACCTTGAAACCATTGAGTGCAAGCATGTTATACACACACTTGCAAATGTCATTGCCTTGACCGCACACGTTGAAGGCCTGTTCGGTAACGGCATGAAAGGGCTTGCTCTCTTGACCCCTAAGTGGAATGGCGTGGCAGAATCTGCATTTCATATCTACGACGGCACTGAGCAGTTGTCAGGCATGGTTGATAGCAGAATGGGTGCCGCACATTCCATCACTGGCTCTCAGCTGCTACAAAGCACCGACAGACCTCGCTCAACACCAACACAAAAAGTTGCAACACACTGCTGCCGCGGAAGCCTTGCTGAAGGTTGGCGACGTCAGCATGGACACCGCCAGGCGTGACCTTGACTTCTTGCTTCAACCCTAAAGAAGGGCAAGGACAAGGGCAGGGGAAAAGGCAAAGCTGCCGCGAAGGGCGAGAAGGGCGAGAAGGGCCACCAGCAAGGGCAACGCCCCGACAGGGAGCGCAGCCGGGGGAGGGAGGAGGCGGACGGGGTGGAGGAAGCCCTGAGACGGGCGGCCGAGGCGGCGCAGGCTGCCAGGGCGAACCCGGAGGGGTGATGCGGCGATCTAGCCGACCGGCCTTTTTGGCAGCACGCCCGATGCCGGTCACCAGCAGCCTCACTGGTTTTTTTTTTTGGGCACACAATGCCCCGGCACCGGTGCACAGTTTTTTTTCACTACTGCACGATGGGCTATAGCCCGTAATGATGGCGGACTACACTGGCGGGGTCTACTTCTTTTTGAGGCGGCAATTTGCCTCCGCTTGACCAACTGCTGCGAACTTCGTTTGCCACTGAAATCACACTCAATCTATCTATCTCTCCCTCTTCTCCTTACAATCTACTTCTTCAGAAAGGTCCGCTGACACACTGTCGGACACTTTCTCCGTCCCCAAGAGAGGGACCCCGAGCCCGAGCCTTGGGCTGTACCGGCCAGGCTTCCCTAAGGGAAGCTGTAGGTCGACTGCTGCTGCTGCTGATCTTGGCTGGGTTGCTTGGCGTGTGTGTGGGTTTTCTTTTTCTCTGTTTTTTCCTTGTTTTGTCTTTTCCTTTGTTACTGAACTCATGAAGAGATGAAATGAAGCAGCCAGCTGGCGCATTGATACTCCCTCTCATTGTGCCATCAGTGGACCATCGGCCGCCAACCGATGATCGCGCGTGCTCCAAACCTCCACGTGGTGCGCCCTGGAAACTCACCCCACATACGAGGTAGTCGTCGGATCCGGGTCACAAGGGGAGGACACACAGACAATTAGCAACAGAGATGAGGATGGAATCGAACCAAGGAACATCGAACGCGGAACAGACACAAACATCAGGAAAAGACTGACACAATCAGGAAATACATAGGGTGAGGCAAACGTCCCTCCTCTTAATAGAGGTGGTCGGTGTAGACCGACCGACGAGGAGCAACGGGGTAGATACCGGTTGAACATGGACTTGGGAAGACGGCCTCTTGGGGACTCGACGGCCAAACCACTTCCTCTCCGTGCTTCAGCCCTACTCCGGGTAGAGGCGGGTGGGCTCCGACTCTCCGAACTAATTGAGGAGAATGCCGATGGCAGGAAGTGAGCAGACATGGCCGAATCAACTCACGTGATAAACAACAATGAACTCCGCCCCATAGAACGCCATCATGCGCACACCAGCAGGCACAAATGGCAGGCCGAGCCGGTAGAAAACGCCGCCGAAAAGCGGCCACATACTGGGCCACCCTCGCAGCACAACTACTGACGGGTAGCACACATGGGCAAAACAGAAACGCGGTACTCCGGAAAGCCGACAAATTACGCAAACATAGACGAGTGCAATGGGGAAAGTTCTTAAAGCGGCACAAACAGACAAGACGAACTCACCATGACATACGCATAGGCACATGGAACACTCGCCGACTGGGCGCTG
Organism: Effrenium voratum; assembly: GCA_963377175.1. Lineage (NCBI taxonomy): Eukaryota > Dinophyceae > Suessiales > Symbiodiniaceae > Effrenium > Effrenium voratum. The sequence continues at coordinate 612,735 of CAUJNA010003222.1, forward strand.
TGCACGGGCGGGTTGACGTCGCGACCAAACTTCGGCACATGGCAGAGGTCTGGCAGTTGCGAAAATGGGACGCAGCGCTACTACAAGATGTAACGTTGGGTGAAAGGGGACGAATGACGTTTAGCGCAAAGAAGGAAACATGGACGATCATACACAGGGGAAAAGTGGCCATAGCACTGGGAAACAACTACAACGACACACCATACACTGACAGCGTCCTTTGGCGCAAGGCGGTGTGTTGTTTCCAACCGACCTAGTGCCCTCTGGCACAAAACAGCGTCCTCTGGCGCAGTGCGGCTCTCCGCAAACAGTTCTGCCACCCCCCGGCGTACCAGACCGCGATTGATGTTTGAGATTTGAATTTCTGCCCCGGACCACTCCCCTACCCATTCCCCTAATGGTTCCAAGGCGTTACCGCCGCGGCACGAGCCCTGACAAACCATCTTTTTTAGTTTTTTGTTTGGCAGCTCCATGCACACCCTGACCCGCCGCCATCCCCTCGATATTTAGACCGTCCATTAGTTTTCTCGCGCTTGACACCCTGCCTACCCACAGTTTTGGTTTCACCGAGATGTACTGTGCCGGCTCTCGCTCTGCCTGCATGCGCACTGATGGCGTTAGCCAGGCGCCTTAATGGTGCTGCAGGCTCAACGAACGAACGAACGAACCCGGAAACGTCCATTGAAATGGAATGTGTTTGGGTGCGGGGTACCGAGCCCCAAGAAGGACACACGCCATGGCAGTGTTTGTCAAATAATTAATCCCCTTTTGGTCGGTATTTGGGTACGTTTGTGTTTGGAGTGGATTCGCTTTTGGGGCTGGTTTTGAAGGGGAATTAAAAGGAACAACCATCATTTTGGTGGGGTCCCCCTAAGGAAGACACCCAGAGGGTTCTAATTTTCTCTTGTTCGTTTTGGGAATTGATCATTACGGGATATAAGATCTCATTGTTTCCATTGGGCGAAAACAAGCAAATGGAAGCAAAAGGTAATGCTGAATTCACCTCTAGGAAGCCAGCTACAGGAGCTTCTACAAGCAACCCTTGGATGGTAATTGGCCAATATCCTGTAAAACACCGGACTTGTGTTATCTCACTCCGTGAGTTGATGGACTTTCGTCACCTTCGGAAGACCACTTTAGTGGAAAAACCAGAGCAAGTGAGTGATTGAATGGAAGACCCTATCCAAACCCCAAATCTCAAAACAAAAAGTTCAGGCTCTCTTCGGCCAATCGAGTGAAGTGTGCAGTCGTTTCTCAGGTTTGGCTTGCGGAAGCCTACTTGGGTGTTCGGCCAAGTAAGTTGTTAGTAACCTAAGTTATGACACACTTATAAGTCCCCCTAAGTGGGGGGTTAGCCTTGTTATTAGGGGGTTATAACCCAGGTAACCACTTACTAACCTGGCCGAACAGCCAAGTAAGGAACCTCTTCTAGGAGCCCCCCCTCCTCATCCCTCAATTCCCCATCCTGCAGGCGGGCTGTTTTTGGGGGATCCTCTTTTGGTCGGTTTTCAGTGGAAACCAAATCAAAACCAACGAAATCGAAATGCGGATGCGAACGATTTATGTGTAGTTTTGCAGGGGAGCCAAAGGGAATCACGTATTTTAGCGGAGGGAGCAACTGTTTCGAGACAAACCAGGGTATTCTTACTCTCATGTGGCAGTTGCCGTCTGCAAGTGGGAGGAAGGTCCTTTTGGTCTCACAAACAACCCCAAAGAGGTGTTCCATGTGTGACAGGAGTTCTGATTGGAGTTGCTTGGGGCGCAGAACCGACACATATCAAATGGTACCAAAGGATTTTCCGGGAAAGGCTGAAGGAAACCTATCTTGTCGACCCCTCAAGAAATCCCCAGAATGGGACTCCGGATCCCCTGTTGACAGGATGACTTTGGGTTTTTCAGAGTTTGGGTGGGATTTCTGACATACGGCTGGACAAAATCCATTTCGCACTGTTCAGAAACCCAATGATGTTTCCCAACCGTAAAAATACAAACCAGCGGCATGGTCTCAACTCCATGGTTTCATTTCGTGGAATTCGGAATTCGGAATTCGAAACCATCCACGGTATCCCACCTCAAAGTTGTCCCGTTGCAAGGGATCAAGGAACTTGATGGCTCCCGAAGGCCATCCGGTCCTTTAGCTTTTTGGATCTTTTTAGTGTTCAGTGGTTGGATTTCCGCATTTAACCCAAAAGTTAGTCACTTTTAGCTTTTGGGATCTGAAAACGGACAGGGATCTAAGAGATGCTTGGACCGTTGGACCCCCGATTTCTACCCGAGTCACAAGATGTCAGGAGAACTTGAAAGCCATGGAGGACCTGTCCGACTCGAGGTCCCCCAGTGCACTTTCTCACCAGGGTTCCCCTGCTAAAATAGACCACGGAAAGAAAAAATCGGGTACCAATTTATTCTAACCTCTCTACTGGAGGACCTAGCAGATCTCGGTTGAAAGGATTCCAGCTATTTGTTTCTCAGTTCCTCAGTTCAGTTTCGGACTATAGTCACTTGTTGGGTCTGGACCAGTTTAGTAAAGTTTGCTCTTTTGTTTCGGCCAAGCCACTCAGGAGCTGAGTTGGTCTTTACGTTTGGAGGCTTTGGGTTATCCCTTTGAAGTCAACCAGCCGAAAAACGTGCCCCTCTTATGAAAGTTCACGCTTCTCAGCATTCAGCTGGTACCTTGGTTCATGGCAGTACCATGGTGCCAAAGGGTTTTAGTCCTTGGTTCCGTACCATGGTGCCAAAGGGTTTTAGTCCTTGGTTCCATCTACCAGGAAAACCCATGTTGGGTACCTGGATCCTCAAACTTCCGTTCAAAACGGGAATTCACCCCATTATGTTGGGACAATAGCCCATGCTTAAGGGAATTGAGGATCCCAGTCCCTATGTTTGACCCGCCAATTGAACCTGCGAAAGCACCGGCCTTTCGCTCTTGGCGTGCACCGCCGTATCACGTCGAGAGGACCGCGCACTGGCCGAAGGCCTGGGACGTCGCAAGCCCCAGTGGCCGGGAGCCTCAAAGAGAAGTCTTCCATCTGTCACTACTGGAATTCCGCTGATTTGTTTTCTGGAGGCTCAAGCAAATGGAAGTTTGCTGAAATGAACATGGGCAGTTCTTGAGTTTCACTTTAAACCAGTACCCAGCCTCGAAAAGGACACGCGCCAGGGCAGGTTTTGTCAGAATGGCGGATCCCCTGCCGGTCGGTATTTGGGCGCGCTTTTTGTTCACTTTGTGGTTTTTTTTTCGGCGTTGGTTTCCTTATTTAAAGGGAACAAACATCATTTTGGAGGGGTCCTCCAAAGGACGACACCCCCATATGTGTGATTTTCCTCGCTGGTTTCAAAGGGAATCTATCCCTGCTGCAAATGTGAAGGGTCCTTAAGGTACATCCCCCGCCATTGTTTTTGTTTTTTTTGGTTGGGGGGGGGGGGGGGCGGAGGGGAGGGATGGTTGCGCGAAGCATCAGTGGACAGCAGTCACACTCTGAAGAGACAAGGAGGCCCTGTTTGGTTGTCACATTGTGAAGTGAAACCAAAGGAGAACCATTGCAAGTTTTGTTTTGTTGCTCTTTGTATTCGGGTTAACCTGAACTGGTCAGACAGTACTTCCTCTTCGGCCCTCTTTAAGGTTATCTCTCATTCTTTGTGGGGGCAAACAATGCCAACCTTCCGTTAAACTGTGGTACTTACTCGTTTGGACGTGCCGAGAAACCGAAGGGAAGCCCAGCATTTCGGGACTTCCCATTTCAGGCAGACCCATAAATGATTCTGGGATTCAATGGCGCACTCCCTTCAACATCCATGGCCTCACTCCCTGAGTTTCTGGACTTTAGTCACTGCTTGAGAAGACGATGTTGGTGGGAAGCAAGAAGTGCGGATTTTCTTTGGCCAATCTACTCAGGAAGTGAGTCCTTATATAGTGGACATAAATCTTCGTGCAAATGGCCAAAGGGTCTCAAACGTTCAGCCCCAAAAAATGCCTTCCTGGTTTTGCATAAATTTGGATATGTGGAAACTTAACCTTCAACTTGTTCGCAATATCATCAACAAGTTAAACTTTTTGGGGGGGGGCACTAATTCGCCAATAGCCATCAAGAAACCACCATCTAAAACGAGGGTTGTGATTTGAGGAAGCCACATGTCGGGTGAAAGCCGATGGCACCTGCGAAGCTGGCACATGTTGCTCGTTGGCCCTGAGCAACCTGTGCGGTGCACGGCACCTTTGGGGACCTTTCGAAGCCTGGTTCAGGTTGCCAGTGGCATCACCTCAGTTCCGTGTTTATGCTATACTCAAATGGGACCAAAACCCGGGGATTCGTGTCATATCGTTTGGGGGTTCCAGCCAGCAGAGTGGTCGTCCAAATGCAAATGTCGGCACAGTTCTGAACGAACTGACATGTTGCGACTCCTTCCAAGGAAGTCGATGCCCAAACAGGATTTGCATTTCGTCGAAACCATGTATATATTCTAGCGTTTCTCGACACATGAATTCCCTAAAATGGCTGTCTTTCTTTTGGTTCCCCAAGAAACAGCCACCAAAACGCGGCCCGCCATTTTGAGGAACACCGAATTACATGCTTCGAGTCACACCCTTCTCGAGTTTCCGGTTTCCGGGGCCTTCCACCCTTCCCCCAGCTGAGCGGCAGGCTGCTGTTGCAACTGGCGCTATGCCTCAGCGCCATGCGGAAGCCTCGAAATGAGCGTTTCACCGCAACCAGTTAGGAAGATCATCGATTTCACCGTATGTTCTCATTGTTTCCAGGCCAAAATGCAAATGTCAAACAAAAAGGTTGGGTTACAGGAAAATCTACAGGACATGGCCCCACAACGCCGTACAGCAGCTGTTTCCTGTAGAATTTCCTGTAACTAGTTTTGACCCCTCAATCATCTTGCCAACATTTGGTTGGAGTTGTCTTTTTGTAGTCTTGAATGGTGGAAGTCAAGAACATGGGATCGGTATTAGTGATGTGTTGAGGGTCAATACGACATACAAAGCACCACGTGGCTATAAAAAAAATACGGCCATACCCTGTGCCGCGAGCCTAGTTCTGACCTCCCATCCCAATCACCCTTGTTCGGTTTGTGGTCCAAACCACAAGAGAAAGTTCCCAGCCTATGTTACTCAGTTAGCAGGCCCACAATGCGCCTTTCTTGCGGGGAGGCTGCCAACTTGACATTGGCCAGCAAAAGCGGGTGAAAGTCATGAGCAATTCGTTGGTTCCGGTGGTTGCACAGAGACCACTGGGCAAGTCACATGTGAGGTTGCACCCCTTGAGTATTGCATGGAGGGGAATGGGCCCTTGCATAGTTTGCACGATTTGTATAGTATCAACATCCCAGAGCTGCAGTAGCGCCGTTTGGTTCTCTGATTCTCGAGCGGATGTCCCTTGAACATCCACGACAGGAGGCCTATTTTTGTCCCTTGGCCACAGGCCTGAAAAATCGGATGTCCCGTCGACCGGATGTTGGGGGTCAAGACTGGTGGCCAGCCCTCGGTCCCTGTTCTCTGCCAAGGAGAGAACAACAGGCAACGAATGGCGACAAAGAGGGGGGAGGCGACAAATCCGGTGAGAGAGCAAAATGTTCGGGGTAGGCTGAACAAAGACAAGTGAGTCACAGCTAGTTTCCCACAGGTGCTTCGTTTGTGGGAGGAAGGGCAGCATGAAAGCAACCATTTGGTTAGATCTGGAATGGTACCCTAGAACATTCTGCACCATCGTAGGGCTTTCGAGCCATGTGCTGGGGGAGTTTGGTCGTGCAGCCAAGGTACACTGTCGCCTTCATGGCTGTATCTGGTGGTATGACGTCGCTGCAGGAGCGGGGCTGCGTTGCGACGGAATGCGGCTACTGGAAGATACATCATTGACTTCCAGCTTGATGAAGTTGTGCTTCTCCCCAGTTGCCCAGCACAAACCATGCTGCATCTTATGTGCGATCCCTTGTAAGCTGCATCCCTGCGAACACCCCCATGTGCAGTTTTAGTATGATACTGAAGAGATGTTTGGACCTCCACACCTTTGTGGCTTCCCTGAGCCAAGCTCTGGTTTACCGCTCCTTTGTCTCCGGTTGCCTGCAAAGCGCTTAGTACAGCTGGTGATTGGTGTTAGCCTCTTACGTAGGGAGCCTATGGCCTACGTGGACTCAGTGTTTCAATTCATGTCAGGCAACCAAGGGAGCCGCCCTTTGCAAAAGTTTGCAAAACAGCTATCCTCAAACCCAATGGACCCCCTCTTGTTCTGCCTGTGTACCACTTGTTTCTGTGTTGAAGGCAGAAACAAGGGGTCCGTTAAAGGTCCAGGATAAGGCTAATCCATGACCATCCACGGCGCTTGCTATGGCTCTGGTATTGGAATGGCGCTGGTCAAATTCCGTACTGTCTTGACACCTGACCACTCTCATGAAGGGTTCCCAAAGGGTTCTTCAATGAGACATTTTGCTTCAAAGTGTAGGCGATTCTTTAGATGTGTACTTAGTCTCCTTGCGAAATAGAAGCACGGGGTGGTTGGCATGTTTTTGGTTGCTTTTAGATGTTTGGTTCTGTTCATTTTTAGTAGGGCGCACAAAACAGGTTGGCTTGTCTTTTTGGCAAGCCCATACCGCTTGGATTGCAAAGATACGACAACATGTTTCAAGGGTTACGCAGGTGTTGGTCTTTGTTTCCATCCAAGGGCCCAAAAAATGGTACCGCTTTTTTGAGCCACAGCCATATGACAACCTGTTTCAAGGGTTATGAAGACTCAAGATGGGAGACAGCCTCCGCTTTCTGTTTGGCCAGCTCCGAAAACTTTTGCGAAATCGAGCCGAACGGAAGCAACCCCCCCCCCAAAAAAAAAAACGCCAGTTTTAGAGGCACCTCCTTTTCCATGGACCCCCCCCATGTTTGGGGTCCCATGTTAATCTGTGGGGGTCAAGAGTGATCCGTTTGAGATCCCTTCAATGAAACTACAAGAGTAGGGGTCATATGTCATGGACCTCAGGGGGCAAACTGGGTGGGGCAAGGGGGCCCGGCACCTATTGAAGCCTCAAGGTCTTTTTAAGGGCAGCCCAGGAGAGCCTCTTAGGCCCTTCCCAATACCCACCCACACCCCTCAAGGAGAGGTGGAAATGCGGCGAAAGGTTTGGGATCCCTTGCTGTAGACCGGCTCAAATGCCCTGTACGTGTTGTTGATGATACCTTTTTCGGCTTGTTCAAAGAGAGCCCCGAAAGAAACCGTTTTGCACATCAATCAAAGGCAGATCCGAGTGATTTGTTCTTTGCCACGACACCCGAATGGTTTGTTTAGTGCCTTCTTTGCAAGGAACCCCCCTTGAAAGTGAGAGAGTAGTCAGCATCAAGTTGTTGTCCCATTGCTTTTTGGGCCATTTGATAGCCGCAGGGCCGTAGGAGGGTCCTGATGCTCTTATTGTACTCTCGGTGTGTCGCTCGCGTCCCGTGCGCTAGGCGGGTCTGGCTTTGGCACCGTTGCTTCTTCTGCAGCTCGGCTGCAGCCAGAGTCAATCAGGAGTCCAAGAGTGGACTAGTGTCAACGGGTCAATGATTAATATGAGAGTGTTCCCCTCCAAAAGTGATGAACCCCCTCTAAAGCCAGGGACGCCCCCGTGTTAATGAACAGGGATTTATGAACCCGAGGTCAACATTAATGTCAACCCAGAACTAACGAACCCCTGGCAGATATAGGGGGCTGGCCCGATATTCGAAATCCTTCATTTGTTGGGTGGCACCTCCCCTCAGTCCTGTACTTTCCCGGTGCTTACCCCAAAACGAAGGTGCCAAAGGAAGCATGACTGACTGATGCCAAGAACATGAGGTCCTTAAGGACATGCAATGCTTCGGATAAAGGAGAAATTATTTCAGGCTGGAATACACGAGCGACTCAAACTAGTTCGTACAGACACATATGTTTGGTGCGTAGGAGAAGCATGAGAGTTGCTTCCCCCTGCCACTACAGCTACATTCGAAACCGTCCCGTGCTTGGTTTCTCCCTTTCCGGGCAGCCAGGTTGCGAAACTCCTAGCAAATGTGCGCCTTTCCTGGCTGGGCAGGGGAAGAAAAAAAAACGACATGCGAGTTTGAGGCAAAACCCAAGGGTGTCTTTGTTTGTTGAGAGCATCTCCTTTTAGAGTTGGTTTAACACTTAAAAGGAACTAAAAGGAAACTACCCTATTTACGGGTTCCCTTTTGGAGACATAGGCAGGAAAAGAGTCCACGTTCGGCCGAGAACCCGTGAGGCAGCAGGTGATTCCCTGGGTGGATGGCCTTTGCGAGGTGGGGTTTGTAGTTGATTCACATTCGCTTCTCTAAGAAACCAGCTCCAAGGAGAATGTGCCAGATAGCCAAAGCCCTGGTATTTCATGAGCGTTTGGTTGGTATATAGCCACGGCTCTGGTATTCGGTGGGTATTTGAGTACTTCCTGTCGAGTTTCCTGGAGACGGGTTCAAGCCAAAGCTTTGGAGTTGAGGTAGAAGCTTGAGAATCATCATGCTTTCCTTTTCATAGGGGAATTATCTGAAACACTTTGATTTCTCGTGTGTCCGCCGCTTTTCATAGCGATGTCCTTGTCCACGGCACAGCCGTGTTTGCGGTATTCTTCGTGAACATGTTTGGTTGCAACAAAGAAAAACGGGGTGCGAAAACTGCTCCAAGACGTGAAGGCTTTGAATAGCCAACGTTGGAGAGCAGTCTTAGAGCCGTTCTTGGCACCCGTGAACATGGCTCGAATTGGCCATTTGAAACGGTACTTGTTACCCTTCCCACACACGTTGGTGGTGAGGAATCCCTGTACTGAGCGCCGTGCGGCCTCAAATGGACATGGGCTTGTGCGAAGGAGAGGGGCCCAGTCTCCGATTCAGGTTTCTCTTTTGAGGAGGAATCCCCTTTCAGCTTGCTTACGGAAGCCGAATGGGTTCCCAATTGTTCGCACCATGTTCACTTTGGTTTAGAGGGAAACCAGCAGGAAGATCACAATAGGGCCCCCTCTATGTTGAGACATGCCCAAATGGAAAGCACAATTTTGCAGGTTCTCTATTTTAGAAGCGCCAATTTGGAGTCACCAGCACATCATTTGCAAGTGATGAGCTCATGTCTTAACTTTAGACAAGGCACTCCTTTGAAATGGCGGGCCTGCCTTGACGTTCCTTCAACAACCCACCACCAAGCAATGTCAACTTCGGCCGCCAGTTCCCCTTGTAGTGCTACTTAGTTCATTGACGGGGCATTCCTTGGAGTAGCATGATCCCGAAGACTACGGTCCCCATGTCCGAAGCGCATGTGCAAAAGTCGTTGGAGGGCACTGGCAGCTTCACACTTGAAAGCAAATCGTCCTTTTGATCAAACAAAAAGCAAGCAAGCGAGGTTTCCAAATGACCAAAATTGGGCGAGGATTGAAATTTTCGGTGGCCCCAAACAGGGTTTCCTCCATTTCCCTTGGGCCTCCACAAGTGGCGATCGCTTCAATGAGATCGGCGCAACTTTTCCAGGTGGTTGTCGCTGGGAAACATTTCACATTTTTGCTTATTGCAGTTTAGTGGTTGAAATCCAACCACTTAACTGCTACAAATTTGAGAATTGTTGCTCCCCTTCCAACGTCAACCAAGTTGTTTCTGGGTCCCAAACTGCGCACGTCGCTGGCGATGCATCGATCGCCGAGCTCGTTCAATCGCAAGGCGGGCGCCCTGGACTGAGCGAGTTTTCGCCTGCCCTTGGCCCAGTTTGTATGGCCAGGTGTTTGGAGCGAATGAGCAGGTGAACACGGGGTGAACCTGTCTGCACCCCCTGAGTTCCGTTTCGGAGGTTGGCTCACTTTTGGGGTGTGGGCCATTTTAGAGGCAGATAGCACGTTCAGACTCGATTTAGGCCAATCCGCTCAGGAAGTGAGAGTAGTAACTGTGAGGAAAGTGGGTTTTAGGTTCCCATTTTGCGGTTGAACCAATACTCGGATACCCTCGTTCCAATCATGGAAGTGGACGCGGGGCCTTTTCAAGAGGATGGGTCTCGTCTTCCGATACCCTCCGATCGTCCACTTCCATGATTTTGGGCAGAGGCAAAGTTTTGGAAGTAGGGAACAACTAGCGTACTTAAAGTATCTGTAAGCCAATTCGGTTTGTGTTGGGCTAATTTGCAATATGTCGTAAGGGAATCCACTGCCTTAAGGGGGGTCTCGTAGAGTGGAAGAATTGCGCTGGACCGGCTTTTAAGATTAACTAGAAGAAAGTGTGTCCAACAACAGCAGCTGTTGTGAAGCACGTGTGCAACCGGGTCTTTGGTCAAGCTTGATCTGGGGGTTGGTCAAGCACCAGCCCAACATGGCGTGCCTTTCTTTTTAGTATATGTCTTGGGGATGGTTTGAGGGGAAGCAAAAAAACGCCCTGCATGCCCACTATCAATGATAAGGGTTCCCTTTTTTTCACCAGAGGGCTCCACCATTGTGAGACACACCCATTTGGAGGTGTCTCAAAATGTTGAACCTGCTTACATGTGTTTAAAGGGAGTAGGCGATTTGGGGGCACTTTGAGACACGTCTCATCGTTTCCATCAAGTGCCGCTGCCTTTCCGGCTTCGTCTTTTTCCAGCGGCAAGCTTTGGACGTTTTGCTCCGTTTCTGGGTTTGGAGAAGCTGCCACGTAGGGTTGACTGCATTTCTTCCAAAATTTGGGTCCCGCTGATCGAAATCTCTTGGCTCAGAGAGAGAAGATCCGGGCTCGTGGCTCGTTTCACTTTTGGAGCCATGGATCTGGCCTTTGCAGTTGCGGGCCTCAACTCGCCGCCGGGCTTACGTGCCAAGCAGGCAGACAGGGGCGGGGGGCGGGGGGGGAAGGCGGGAAGGGGCGAGGCTCAGTGGGGGAAATGGGGAAGATCGGATCGATCGGGGAAGCGGCGATTTGAAGTAATTCACAATGTAGAAACTGAGCACCTTAGGTGCCAAAGAAGCAGGATCCAGTCGGAATTCCGAGTGACCTGCAGCCAAAGATGTGTGGGAGAATTGGCTGTCTTGGAAACATCGAGTGCAGTACTGCGCCTGTGTCCTCTTAGATATGTGCGAAGTTTGTATCTGACGAAGCAAACTGTTTCTGAGCCGAGCCCCAGCCCTCAACACAAATGCGAGCACTCAGACTCCGGCTATCATCACAACAGCCCTTTGGATTCAAAGGCTCATTGAGGACGCCGAACCGGGGAGGCTCATTTTTGATGCTTGTGGACTTTCGCATGGAGAGTTTGAAGTATCCACATGTTGCACGTGGCGGCGTGTTTGTTCATAAGTACCCCACAACCCCATCCTACTCATGCTTATACGCTCAAGAAAAAATAGAGCAGGCATGCCCAGAGGCACGAGTTTCCTTCGGAGAGTGCGGCCCGTGGGCTATGAGATGTTCAGCCCTCCAGGTCCCAAGGCCATCACTTAGCGGTGGATGTCCCCTGATTCCCTGATTTGTGTATGCTCGTGTCGTCAGGGTCAACTGGAGCTCAGTTTGTAGGCTAGTTAAGAACTCTTACACAGGACAAGGCGAACAAGAACATCGAAGCTATCCTTGCTTATAGTGGCTAGGGTTAGGCACAATCAGTTGAAACCACCCGGCCAGAAATCCATTCAGATAGTAGTCTAGATGTGTTTGCGCCTGTCGACTAAGACACAACCGTTCTTGTGTATCGGTTTGTGTGTTTTCGAAAGAAGATGTGGATCCATCTATTTGTTGGCTTTCTTTTTGACTGAAGCAGTTGAGCCTCAAACAAGTGGCGCGGGTTGTCGCAGCTTTCCGTCAAGCCCGTTAAATGTGGACCAGCTTGCGGAAGACTTGAAAAGGCCCATCCACTTCCATAGAGCCACCTGGAATTCCATGTATTGCAAAGTTCTTCCCTCGGGGGACGACTTCAAAAAGTAGAACTGGGGGCCACCCGGGCCCCTTTTCCTTGAGAACCCGTAGCCTGCAAGATCACCCGTCAGGGACTGTACCAAAAGTGTCTCATGGTTTCACCATCCCCGACCGGCCCCGACCCAAAGGAAATGCTGTTGGCCCCAATCTGCGGAAGATCCCATCTGGTTTGTTCATAAAAACCAGCCCTGCGTGCCGCAAACCTGTTGCTTTGAACGGAAGCCCAGTCCAAGGCTTGCCCGCCCCATTTGCCCCGCGCCCGCGAGGCGACCTCTTCAACCCGCACATCGCCGGCTTCGCTTCCGGTTTCGTCGCGGGCTCGCGGCCACTGGGCACCAGTGGCTGCGCTGGGCGGGCTCTTTGCGCTGAAGGCGCTGACCTCCGCTGACCTCTTGGTGCGTAGGGAAGAAATGGGAATGACGAGCATTAAAGAAGCATCCGGTCTATGGTTTTCAGTCAGGAAATCCCCCCGAAACCGGTGCATTCCCAACAGCCGGAAGGTCATTCCGTGCCTATCGCACCAGCAAGACCATCATACGTCCGGACGTTCGGAGTTCGTAATATTAACATCGGATGGATAAACCCAAGTCAATAGGTGCAGGCGCACACGGCTTAAGAAGTGCTGGGTGCTAATGGTTCAAAGGGCAACATCCAACCCCATGTTGCGGGTGTCGAAGTCATTCTGAGATACCTGGAGTCTCCATGACGCTCAGTGTTTTAAGTGCCACCACCATTCTAATCATTTGGGCTCTTAGATCAGAAGGGGCCGCCATGGGTTGGTGAAAACCATAAAAGAAGAGCAATCTGCCGAACATAGAGTCACACACCCAAAACGATGGGTACATTAATCTCATGTTTGAGGGGGTGTGGAGACTCCAAGTAGCGCCTTTTCCTCCCACCAGCGACGGCTAAAGGGTTGATCGGCCAATTCTGACTTTGGAGTGGCTGGGCCATGCCAACCGAGGGCACAGTTGAGCCAAAATCAAGATCAGTAAGAGACAATCCCGGCCACAATTGACGCCCGCCTTTCTGTTACCTCACGCCATGAGGTTCTGGACTCTAGTCACTTAGGAAGACCCTTTTCAGCTGCAAACAAAAGGTTTGAACTTTGTTTGGCCCATCCACTCAGAAAGACATGCCCCTTTGTATGTGCTTTGTGTTCGCTGGTTCGTTTCCTGTATCCTGATCCCCTTGCCAACGAGGCTTCTCGATTGTCAGCCAGCATAATCGATGGAGCTATCCTCAAAAAACTCGGAGCTCGAACACAGTGACAGAAAAATGGCACCTGGGTGGCTCGCCATCCGGTTCCTTAGCTATTTAGCTTTTAGTGTTTAGTGCGAGTCTCCAGTCTCCATTCAACCCAGAACAAGTTCAACTTTTCGCCGGGGATTTGCGGGTAGCCCAGGTACCATTGATCTGCCAAATCACAGCAATGCGGTGAATTCAAGCTCAGACGAGCTGCATGCACATTTGAAAAGGGTGCTTGCCCAATTCCCAAGCGCGGCCCCATGTGTCCTGTTTGCTGCTTGCTTTGCTCAATCCCTTTTGGATCAAAAGCAAGATGCCGCTTGTCCATGTGAGATGCGGGTTTGGAGATTGGTATCAAAGCATTTTTCCTGTTACACGCAGACTTTGTGTTCACTTGTTTAGGCGATAGGGGTTGCTGAGCAAGCTCCATTCCGCAAGTCAGGGAGGGCTTGCATGTTGGCCCGTTTGTGTCTCGAGGGCAAAAATGTGTGAAGCCCGTTCTGGGTCGCTCCAAGTCTGTGGCTGCGCGTTCTTGTAAACGAGAAACCGACCACCATTTGCCGGGCGTTGGCGAAATGTGCCTAACAGCTGCCAAATCAGGTGAGTCGAAACAACCCCGTTGAATGGAAAAGCTATCCAAAGAAACTGGGATCCTCCCTCTTGCTAACATGGCACCTGACTGAGGGTCTCTCCAAGAGGAACTGATCTTCCAGGTACCCTCCCACAGGTGCAGTGTTAGTGGGAGAAGGGTACTGATTTTACTGTGTATTTTCTTCGTCTCGAGTCGCTTGGGGTAAGTCATAGGCCTGTGCCGAGAGGTTCTTAGGAGATAGTTCTACTTGGTACCGACATGTCTCAAAATGAGAAAATGAGGGAACCCCTAAATCGGGCGGTGTCCTCTGAAACTTCCCTTTTGAAACCCCAAAAAGACTACCCTCAAATGTCACACCCCTGTAAGACATAGCCGTGGTAAACGGGCGCTCAACGCAGGCCGCCAAGCCGAGCCAGTCGAGAGGCGAGAGTGGCGATTCGGGCGTAAGTCCACAAGTGGACTTGCTGTGTTAGCTGTGTGTCTTGTTTTGCGTAATATCGTATAGAAGTATAGGTATGCATACATATATTGTACAAATCCTCGTGTTGCTCGTTTCAGCGGTCTTTACATTTTGACATCTGAGCCACAGCTATCCCCTTGCAGCCTTTTGGAGCGGGATTCCCCTGAGACCCTTCGATTCGAGGCCGGTGGATTTTGATGAAAAACCGGCAGATCAAAAGAGGCTCGTTGCTCAGCGCTCCGGGTGTAAAAGCCTTGATTTCAAGGCTTCAGCTTGGTTACCAATGAGGCGTGTCAACGGAACTTGAGCTTGAAAGGGCAGCCGGAAAGGAAGAGCTTCATTGGTGAGGCTCAACATCCCAATTTTCGGAGATAGCCCATTGATTGATGCTGCGTAGTTTGCTCATGCAGAGAGGAGACTGACCATTCCAAGTAGCTGGCGTTGCGTATATCTCATAACTCGTTCACATGTCCGATGCATGTGTCAACTAAACCAACTAAAAGTTAAACTTTGACTTGAGGACAGCCCTGGTTGTGGAAAAAATGGGTACAAACATTGTAAGGCTTCTAAAGGAGACCATGACCCACAAAAAGTCTCATGGCACGTATGGGCTACTGTGAATATGTACCATAATTACTATAGTAAAGGGGACCTGAACCCTTACCCAAATGCAATCATAAAATAGGGGGCACCCGTCCATGGCTCAAGAAAAACAAAGCTTCACCCAGCAGCTGGCGACTGTTGCACTTGGCATCCTCCGGGCTGCTCGAGTAATTTTTGAGGCTCGACACGGGTGCGTTTGGCCGCCGTACCCGCCGAGAAGCCGACGAAGACGCGACTCGGCGGGGGGGCGGGCTGGTGGTGTTCCTTTAAGACCACCAGACAAAGGGTACCTTTAAAACAAGACACACTCACTTTGTGCGACACTTGATTTCAAGGGAACCTCCTTCAAAGCGATAAAGGTAATCATAGGAATGCCCCATATGAGTACATCCTTTTGAGGGCACCCTTTTTGGAGTTGGTTTAAAGGGAAATCAAAAGAATTATGTTGACAAATTTTAAGAGTTGCAACCACCAATCAAGAGTGGTTGGTGGACATGAGTCCACAGGTTCCCAAAATCTCACTGCATGCCCAAAGGATCACTCGAATCCAATGTCATTTGGAGCACCCTCATTTTGAGGGTCCCCTCATGTTGAGACAAACCCATATGGATTTTAAGAGTTACTACCAGCCACAAGTGGTTGGTGGCCAAAGGGTCCCCAATCATTTGGAGAACCTGAACATTGAGCGTGGCTCCGTGGCTATGCCAACGACTTTCTTCGGCTTCGGGCCATGAAGGGCCTTAGAATTTCGGGTGCCTGATGTCCGATCTGAGACTGTATTGGAGATTGCCCACCCGGTGTTTTTAGAGACCACAAAAGTAGGAAACCATATATGTGTTTTTACTACCTGGCTTCATGGTTATGTTAAGGCCTACGTAAACGTTTATAGCCATCTTGGTAGAACCAATCCTCAATGAGTGTTGCTACCTAGTATGGGTATTTTAGCAGGTGGTGAAAAGCTACCTAGTCTTATCTTTGTTTTACTATGGCCTTTCGGCCTATAGAAACCTTTTGTGTTTTGGGCCTTGGTTGGACGCCGTTGAGCTCAGGACGCTCTTCACCAAGGCGGGTCCCGACGGAAGCTCCTTGGGGGATTGCCCCTTCTCGCACTCCGTGCAGATGGCCCTGCTGCTCGGAGCGAATGCGAGCGAGCGACCAATCGTCAGCTGGTCAGGTCCGTAAAAGAAGTGGTTGGCCAGTCCACTCAGGAAGCAAGAAATGGATGTTTCTGAAAATTGGGGACCAAGTCCTCCAGGTGGTTTCTTTGGGTCTTTCTTTTACCACTCAAAAGGAGTCGTTTCTATTGTGAGACGCGAACTGGGTTGTTTCCTTGGGTGTCCCTCTGAAATCGAAAGGGGGGGTTCCCTAAAAAGAGCCAAAGTTTCTGGCTAGGCTTGGGGATAGCTTTGGAGCTTTGGAGACGGCTTTTTTTTCCCCGAGTTGTGTTTTTGTTGTTTTTTTCTTGTTTTCCGCCAAGAATTGAGGGGTTGATTCTCTGCTTTTATTCTCAAGGTTTGTTCTTGTGAGAAGCCAGGTGTTTGCACAGGGTTGGTGGTTGGGCAGGATCTCAGGAAACCGTTACTCCATACACCCCATAAAGCCATCCAGGACCTGTGCTTGAGACGCCGACTCCGATTGTCTTGTGGTTAGAATTCGTCTGGCTGTAGATTTGTTGCGCCTTGCGCCCATCTCTTTGGGGGTGTCTGGGTTTTCTTAAGCCTTGGGTAGCCGCGCGACTGCATTGGTTTAAAAAACTCTACCCGTGGCTGGACGAAATCCATTCGCACCACTTGGAATCCATGGTTGAAATCATTGCTTGGTATCGCAAACATCCACGGAGGTATGTCCTTTGGTTTCCTTCTAAATCGATCATTGGCCCCAAAACCTGGTTGGAGGGGGCCCCCACCCGCCTAAACTGGAGTTGATGAATTTGGGGTCAACCTGCAACTGGACCATTTCCCTGTTTAGGTATTCACGGGAACCACCCTTTAAGCACCAGGGAAAAATATTTTGACCCGTTTGGTTCCACCATCTGTGCAGCTCCGAGTGCCTTGGCTTAGGAAGCTGAAAGGTGTGGACTACGACGTGGTGCCCTGCACGGCGGACAACAAGCCGGCCTGGCTGGTGAGCGAGGTCGAAGGCAAGATGCCCTGCGCGCCCCGGACCGGACCGAGCTCAGGGGCTTTTGCTCAGCTGTGTTGGGCTGGCTGTTGGCTCTGTTGGACTGTTGAGCTGGGTAGTTTGACTGTTGGATTGTTTTGGGCTGTGGGGGGAGGGGGGATTTGGGTGAAACTCTCGAATCGGTCCAAGGGTTGCTCCTAGGGACTACCTCTCGCTATCACCTGGTTCTGGCCTATTTCCAGAAAGCACCTGGTTGCTTTGGTTGATTTGGGATTATGTTGGTGTATTTGTTTCCTAGGGTGTAATCCCAGGGCGTAATAGGAAAATCCTTAGATCGGTAGCCTTCGTTGAATGATCTAAGGGAAATCGAAGGTGGGGGTTCCATTGCAGACGATTTGGATCGAAAGTTCGGTCAAGAGGTAACGAGCTGTAAATGGCCCAGTCCCATCCCATTCCCGTGGTGATTGGGACCCAAAAACTGGGAATATTCAGGGGAACAGGGTGGTGCCAAAGGTTGGTTGTTTTTGGTCAATCCGCTCACTCCCTGAGTTCATCCGTTTTGGGAAGACTATTCTAGTGGCAAACAAAAAGTGTGTTTTTGTTTTTGTTTTACCCATCCACTCAAGAAGTCATTCCACTCAAGAAATGAGATGTTGATTTGTTGAGCTGTCACCGCAAGGGGTTCTCCTTGTAGGTCTTTGAGTAATGGCTTTCCAGCACTGGGTCTTGAGATTGAATTCCTAAGTTTGGCTCATGTTTGACACTTCCACAAACGATCAACGGCCTTTGACTGAGGAAAACGTATGACCATCCACGCTCGCGGGGCTTGCCAAAGATTCACTTTGGGCGCCTAGATTCCCTCAGCTTATCCTGGGATGCGATCAGTCGGTTTGAACCCTGCACCGTTCTGTTTGGAGGGCGTTTTGGAAGCCAGTGTCCATTTTTGGAGTACCCTTTTTCGACTCAAACCCAGAGTCAATTTCCTAAAACCCCGGCTTCCATTTGTAAGGGGAATCCCGAAGAGACCCGCCGGGCAAGTTACAACTTTATGAGCGTCATGCCCGTGTGTTCCTGCGCAAAAGGGGGCCCGCCCTCTTTGTCAGGTTCCCCTTGTTTTTGTGTGTCTGTGTGTGTGGGTGGGTGGGTGTGTGTGTGTGTGTGTGTCTGTGCGTGTGTTTGTGTGTGTGTGTTTGTGTGTCGGTTCAAAAGCAAAATAACATCATCTTGCTTTCAGGGGAAACGAAAGGAAAATCACCATTCTGAGTGGCCAGTGAGGGGAAGCCCTATGTTGACACACAACCTGGAGGGTATTTCTCAAGTCTGAAGTGACCGGGTTGAGCTCCAGGTAGAAGCCGCAGGTATCTAGGCAACAGCTCCAATGCCCCAAACGGATCAGGGGTGAGTGTCGAGACTGTCTTCAAAGAATTTATGTTTCGATGGAAGAGGTCAACTTGTTGGTTGGCTCCAGACCACTGCTAGAGTGCAATGAGCCATTTGCACTTGGGTGATGTTTTAAGGGTGTCCTTTTTGGGGTGCTTTACAGTGGAAAGCAAATGGAACACCTCCGATTTGGGGGGGCGTGCCCCCCTGGCTGTTGCTTTGAGCATGCTCCCTGCACGGTCTGATTGCCGTGTCTTTCGTTGTGGTCCAGCTAAGGAGGGCCAAGACTGGTGACATGGCGTGGTTCCTTTGTTTCGGTGGCTTCAAAATCAGTTCCCAACAACCCTAGGGGGCTAGTTACAAGGGGGGTGGGTAATTCAGAGTCATAGGGTTCCCTAGAATTCCTTTAAAAACCCTTTTTCCCTATCCCCCCCCTTCCTTAAACCAGTTGCCAACTGGCCGTGTTTTTCAATGTCGATTCAGTTTCCATCGACGCCTCAGTTGGTGCACGGCGGTGTGGCGAAAGTGGAGTCTGCGGAGATCCTCAAGCGCAGTCCTCAGCGGAGTTTGTTTGGCTTTCCACTGGCTTCCGTTGGCGTCCCTTGACTTCCATTGGGTGTTTTAGTCGTCGTTTGAATGGGTTCCCTTGGCGTTGTTTTTCGTTTTCCTTGGGTCCCCCCTTTGTTTGTTCGTGTTCTTCATTTGTCCCTAGCGTCTCTCTTTGGTAGACATTGGCCAAATTGACGGGATTCGATAGGACCGAGAGTCATGGCGATTCGGTCAAACGACCGAATCGCCCCCAAAAGAGCTTTTGAAAATGGGTTTTCCATTGAACCTGGTGAGACCTTTGCTCAGAGCAAGTCGACATTGGTTGTGTTTCTTTGGGACGTGGCCAAAGGAAACCAACAGACGAATAGTGATTTAGCACCAAGTTGACGTGCTACAAACCCGCTCGGTTTCTTTTGCGTAAGGGCAAGCCTGGCATTCTTGGACATTTGCCAGCACTCGCGGTACGGTGTTGGTGCTGTAGCGAGAAGACGGACTCTTTCAAATGATAGGTTGCCTGTGTGGGCTTCGGTTTTGGCATCTCGACGCTTGGTCTTGTTTTCAGGGTGCCCTTCGAGGCTGATTCGGAAGCCAAGAAGAAACCCATGGCCATCTTAGGCTTCCCCCGATAGAATATGCGGGCTTGACCGTCGATTGCCCGGGCCGGTTTTCCAAGAAAGGGTTGGGCCTAGCCTCCAACGCAAACCGATAGCCTTGTCACTCCAAACGTGCTCGACCCAAATCGCGGCACTGCCTTGTCAAGACTTTGGGGGCTGGGGTGATGTGAAAACGAAAGAAGCTTGAGTGATGCACTGTATACAGAATCATCTACAAGCAAGAAAGATGCAAGTTCAACTTATGGTTCCTTTTTTTCAGCGGAACCAGTGTTTGCTTCAAACCAAATTGTCAGTGGCACGCTTGTTCCCTTTGGCAGGTCCCGCGCTGGTCTTTGTGACCGAATCGCCCCGTAGGACCTACAAATGGCTTTTCCGTTAAACCGGCGATCGACCTTTAGGGGAAGAGCCCAAACAAGGGTCCTCTAGATTCCATGTGGGCATGGCAGAAAAATTTCTTGGGTGTTTGATTGGCCAAGGCAAGTGGTTGGCAACCTAGGTTATGGCAACTACTTACCAGTCCCCGAAGTGGAGATCACCTTGTTATTAGTGGGTTAGAACCCTGGTGGCTAACCATGGCAACGAACACCCAAGTACTCTTTCTTTCAGGGAAGAGCAACCTAGCCAAAAGTTCCCTCGTGCAGGTGGATCGACCAGGAGTTCCCCGGACCCTCCCTGGCGGTGCCGGAAGAGCAGCTTGCCCACCTTAGTCGATAGTTGGCAAAATTCAAGCATTTTGTTGGTTTGTGAGACTGTATCATTTCAGTCAAGCCCGAAGAAGTTTGAAGTTTTCTGACCAGTCAACTGTGCAGGTCAGTATTGAAATCTCAAGATTTTCTGAAACTGGATCTGAAGATATGCTTTCCCGTGCACAGATGTGGGCTAAGGATCCGGTGTGGATAAGCTCGCTGGGCCACTTCTGGTTTGGGCTTTTGCAGTTGTGGGTCAAAAGGGGAAACCAAAAGGAACACCACTGTTGTCGTTCTTGGGGGGGAGTGTGCCAAACTCATAAACCCATAGAGTGAGCCGACAGTATGACTGCTCGTGTAGCACCTCTGAAACGAGAAAGGTGTGCCGCATCCAAAGAGCCGTGGCAGGAGCTGTAGATAGCATGCGATACCGCGGTATCAAAGAGCCATCGTTGAGCCAACGAGTAAATCGTTCCTTGCTTGTTCAGGTGTGTGAAGTATACTGAGCTGCTCAGATATCATGTGAAACATATGCATATTCATGCATTTACATATACATACATACATACATACATACATACATACATACATACATACATACATACATACATACATACATGCATACATACATACATACATACATGCATTTACATATACATACATACATACATACATACATACATACATACATACATACATACATACATACATACATACATACATACATACATACATACATACATGCATGCATGCATGCATGCATGCATGCATGCATGCATGCATGCAACATACATACATACATACATACATACATACATACATGCATGCATGCATGCATGCATGCATGCATGCATGCATGCATGCATGCATGCATGCATGCATGCATGCATGCATGCATATATGTGTACTGTTCGCTTGTCAGTGCTTGAACACGCCACGGTGCACGTCTGTTTTCCGATTTTGTAGTATGCACGTGTTTGGCGGTAGCCTGCATGGGTGGCTGGATATGTGTCCAAACTCGGGCCGGACCGTCTTCGGGATGTTTTCGAGGGAGAAAAGAACATCCAGCCACAAGAAGATCAACAGGCGCAACAGGCAGTTTCATCAAGTTGATGCGCCCTAAGTTTGCCCAGAGAACGTTTCTCCCTGAAAGCCGGAACCCACTTGTGATGTTCTAGTAGATCACAAGGGATGTTTGCTACCTGGATGAAGCTTCCGTTTTGAGAACAGTCCTTGTATCAGCTTGGTTAGGCCGCAGTTAGGCCTTCTTAAAGATACATCCAAACATCGCCTGCTTCACAACGGAATCCTTTGACTTAGCTAATGATTTGTTTGCTGGCCCCAGCTGGTATCCGTGAAGGGACTCAGTTTACTTTGCGCCTTGGTGCTTCTCGGAACTCCAATGGATCGATTGGATCGAGGTTTCACGAGGTCTTCTCCAAGTGCGGCCTCTTGGAAGCCATCGCCGCGTACAACAAGAACACAAATGAGGCGCCGGTCTCCGAACACCTCACCGTTTTTGCATGTCCTGTTCATGAGGGCTTGGCGTTGGAAAAAGGCAAGAGCATGTCCAAGCGGCCTGAGGAAGCCAAACTGCTCATGAAGAAGTGGGAAGTGGAGCTTTGGGGCCTGCAAGCTGGATTCTGAATCCGCATAAAAGGGTACCCTAAAAAGCAATATACCCGACCCCATTGGCGGGAGGAAGGATTTCACCAACAGAACGACGTTTGGGAAAGGCCTTACATGGCCTTGTCGATGAACTCGGAGACTGGGATGTCAGCTAGGGGGGATTTGGGAACCCCTCCTTTTGAAAGACTCCATGTTCAGAACCTTTTCCCAAAGGATGCCTTGGTACGAAAGCTGACGAATTCCCGAACGAGTCAACCCAAAACTGTCAGACTAGGTCCCCCAGTAGTGCCCTTTTACCATTTTTTTGGGCTTTTGGGTTCCCCTACAAAAACACAGCACCCCCCAAACAAAAAATTATCCCGGCAAGAGACCCCAAATAGTATTGCGTCCAACTTGACGACAGGTGGCCCAGAAGCATAGAAAAACGTTAAATAAACACTGACGCCTCTCCCACCTGATGAGATCGTAAACACGTCGGTGCCCCTGCGCAAGCGTAGATTCTGATGAGCAAGCTCAGCATCATGCTTCACAATCTCTCCTGTCAACTTCTCGCGCGCGTGATGCTGTGGCTTGATGTCGCGCGCGAAGCTGTGCGTGATGTTGCGCGTGATGTTGCGCGCGATGTCGCATGACGTTGCGCGAAATGCAGCGCATGATGCTGCGCATGATGTTCTGCAACCTCTCTTGCCAAATCTTTCATGTCCTCTGTTGAAAAACTCTCTTGTCCATATCTGTGAGCAGCTGCTGGCAATTTTAGCTGCGGAAGTGTACTTTGCATACTACCTGAACCGCGCGAGCGCGCTTCGCGCGCACGTTGCCATTTACGATTTTGCACCCGGAGCTGCGGGAATGCACTTTAATGTACAACTTTGGACTTAAGAGTTGCGAGCCTCGTGCCATGGGAACGCACTTCGTACACTCATACAAAGTTGCAACTTTGCAGCTGGAGCTCCGGAGCGCACTTCGCGTAGGACTTTTGCACTAAAAACCTGCCAATTTCGAGCTGGAGCTGCGGGAGTGCACTTCCAGTACTACTCCTGTACTTAAAATTGCGATTTTGCAAGCTGGAGCTCTGGAGTGCTCTTCGCGTACTACTTTTGCACTTGAAACTTGCGAGCTTTCAACCGGAGTTGAGGGAATGTCCTCCGCAAACTACTTTTGTACCTAGAAGTTGCGAACTTCGAGCCGGAGCTGCGGGAGTGCACTTCGCGTACTGCTTTTGAACTTAAAATTGCGATTTTGCAGCCGGAGTGCTCTTCGCATACTACTTTTGTACTTAAAAGCGCGATTTTACAGCCGGAGCTGCAGGAACGCGCTTCCCGTACTACTTTTTGCTCCTAGAAGTTGAGAATTTCAAGCCGCAGATGCGGGAGCGCACTTTGCGCGCCAGCTTTGTACGTAAACGTTGCCTGCGCAGCCGGAGATGCGGGAGGGCACGTCGCACCTCGCACGGTGCCACAGCGAGAGCGCTTCGACACGCACGATCTCCGCAGAGGGTTCGCTGAGCTCAAGACAAATTCGCACGGTGCCACAGCGAGAGCGCTTCGACACGCACGATCTCCGCAGAGGGTTCGCCGAGCTCAAGACAAATTCGCACGGCGCCACAGCCAGAGCGCTTCGACACGCACGATCTCCGTAGAGGGTTCGCCGAGCTCAAGACAAATTCGCACGGCGCCACAGCCAGAGCGCTTCGACACGCACGATCTCCGCAGAGGGTTCGCCGAGCTCAAGACAAATTCGCACGGCGCCACAGCCAGAGCGCTTCGACACGCACGATCTCCGCAGAGGGTTCGCTCAAGACGAATTCGCACACAGCGAGAGAACTTCGACACGCACGATCTCCGCAGAGGGTTCGCCGAGCTCAAGACAAATTCGCACGGCGCCACAGCCAGAGCGCTTCGACACGCACGATCTCCGCAGAGGGTTCGCCGAGCTCAAGACAAATTCGCA
This sequence comes from Effrenium voratum, assembly GCA_963377175.1. NCBI lineage: Eukaryota > Dinophyceae > Suessiales > Symbiodiniaceae > Effrenium > Effrenium voratum. The sequence continues at coordinate 636,430 of CAUJNA010003222.1, forward strand.
CGGCGCCACAGCCAGAGCGCTTCGACACGCACGATCTCCGCAGAGGGTTCGCCGAGCGCAAGACAAATTCGCACGGCGCCACAGCCAGAGCACTTCGACACGCACGATCTCCGCAAAGGGTTCACTTTCGGCTTGCAAAGCCTGCAAATGAGCGAAACGCTGCGCCTGCCACGAAATTCACAGACCCTGTTTCCGAAAATGCTGCGCCTGCCACGCATCATTTGCATCAGCGCAAAACATGCTGCGCCCACCACGAAAAATGCACGGCAGTCTCACAGAATGCTGCGCTGGCCATGGAATTCTGCGGCAACACACAAATCCGAAGATCGGCGCGGCGCCACAGCGAGAGCGCAGTTTTGAAGAAAGGTCCGTCTCGTGCGAAGCTGTCGCACGCGAGACAACTTTTTGCGACAACTGCCATGGTTTTAGAGCTCCGATTGTCCAAGCGTGGTAGCCTGACCCGACAAGAAGATATCACCGCGTGGCGGCCCTGCCATCAAAAAACTCACTTGGGTCTCAAAAATCGTGTTTGGCACGAGGCGTCCTTAAAAAACACACCCCGCGTCGCAGCCCGCACCTCCCAACTGTTGCCCCTGCCAGCCAAAGCTGAAAAGTGCGAACGGCACCACAGCGAGACGCACGCACCACCCCGCACCTCCATTTCGTGCGAGACTGTCGCATCGAAGACAACTTTTTATGCACAGGGCCAGCAATTTGAGCCGACACCTCGATCGACACCAGGCCTTAACTCTTACCGTAAGAACCCCTTAGTGTAAACACTATTTGGGGAAGTTTGCGGGTACCAACTTATTCAAACCTGGAGGACCTAGCAGATACTTGGACCCTGGGAGTCGGGACCACGCCCGCAGGAAGCGGACAGCAGCCTCTTGGTGAACGTCCAGGTGGCCATCTCACAGCTCCGGCTGCATATGTTCGACCTCCCCATCGGGACCCCGTACATGTGCGGCGACCAGCTCCTCAGAGTGAGAGCCAGCCAGATTTTTGGTTCCTTTGGTGTCTGCTAGCCCAATGCGTACAATTTTCTCACAGAAAGAGCCAAAAGCTCAGTTGTTCACCTGTTGGGTTTTCTCGTTTTGGTCCATTTTGTGTCAAAGTATCCCTTTATGTCCGGGTCCTTTGGGCAACTGAGAAAGGAGATGGGTATGTGTACATTTTCCAGACTGTAGCACCTGGGTCCTGTAGCACCTGAGAAAGGAGATGGGTCCTGTAGCACCTGGGTGTCCTTCAGTGTTTTCTGCGTCGTTGATTCCGTGTGGTTTGTTTGGAGTGGGGAGTCAGATGTTTCTGTTAGCCTGTTTGTTGGTTGTTTGATTGTTTGCGGGGGTTGTGTTCATGGGTTCATCACTTTGGTGTGTGTGTGTGTTGTTTGTCGGGGATGTTTGCGTTTGTTATTTGGGGGGTCCCCTTTCGAAGGAAATCTTCAAACCAAAACGTTGCTGCATTTTAGAGTACACTAAATGTGAAGCAGAATAAGTTCTTTCGAATTGTCTGTTTGCACCAGATGTTGTTTTGGTGTTTGAGCCGCTTTCAGGTGTGTCAACGAGAAGCTGTTTTGTTCACCGGTCAGGCTTACGCTGCTGGACTGCCAAGTGCTGCCAGTGCTCTACATCCTGCAGACCGTGACGGCAGATCTGAAGAGGGACCCATGGATATCGAACGCGGATGACATAACCTTCCATGTGCTTCAGAATATGTCGATTTTTTCCCAGTTGGTTTTAGGAATCTATCACTAGTGGAAATATGTTTTGTTCTTTTCCTGGGGTCTTAATCAAATGGAAGTAACCAAAAAGGGCAAAGGACGTGGAAACGCTTCTGGCCAGTCATCTGGGCAGTTGAAAATCATGGGACCTGCACTTGGCTGGGCCTCCGGAAGGAACCCTTCGGAACTTCGCCCCTGACCTGGTTGTGTTCCCAAAAAGTGTTGTCGATCCGGGTTAAGCTGTTGGAGAGTACCTAGGCACCAAAGGGGTTCCCCTCGTTTTCGCTGCAAAACTTCTTGACTGCGCATTGTTATGCTGATTTCAGGCCACCCGTTCTAGTTGTGCACACCCTCCTCTCCCATTCAGTCCCTTCCTGCATTTCACCCTGTGGTGCTTTTGGTTAACAAGGCAAATGTGGCCTTCTTCACATCCCTCTAGTTTATGGGGGAAACCAAAACTCAGCAAATGGGTAATCCCTTCTAGGTCCCCCAGTAGTGCCCTGTACTCTTTTTTAGGGAGGAAACCCCCTACTAAAATAGACTACAGAAAAAGTTGGCACCAAATCATTCCAACCAACCTCTCAAATCTGGAAAACCTAGCCCCCCTGGTTTTCCTCTAGGCACAACGAATGCTTAAACCGGCGGCCTCGCGTAAATCCAGATGGCACTCCGAGGAGGCAGCCCTGGAGCCCTGGAACTTGTCGGAGCTCCCGGAGAGCGACGAGATCCGGGAGCTTTGGAAAAAATGGCGATGCGGGTGGTCAAGACTAAACCACTAGCAAACCGCAGGTTTTAGTCCTTGGTTCCAGTAGTGATGGACTTCCCTTTAGAGCCAACAGGGGAAAATGTGGCTGGTCAAAACTAAACCACTAGGGGGCCGCAGGTTTTAGTCCTTGGTTCCAGTAGTGATGGACTTCCCTTCAGAGCCAACAGGGGAAAATGTGGGTGTGGGACAAAACTAAACCACTAGGGGGCCGTCGGAAAAATGGAGATGTGGGTATGGGTCAAAAATGAAGATGTGGGTATGGGTGTGGCTAGTGGGTCAATGAGGTCTTGCCTCCGAGACTTGGAAGGTTGAGCTCCTTCCATTTGCTCAAGCCGCCCTAAAACAAGAAAAACACATATAAATAAATATATATATATATATATACGTATATATATTTTTATATATTTGTCCAGTAGTGATAGACTTCCCTTTAGAGCCAACAGGGGAAAATGTGGGTGTGGGACAAAACTAAACCACTAGGATATGGAACGCAGGTTTTAGTCCTTGGTTCCATTTGCCAGGGCCCCATTTTGGGTACCTATTTTTCACCCACAGTCATGTGGGGGTTGATCAAAAGGTCCGTAAGACATAACACGTGGGGTGGCTGGAAACCCACACAATGTTTGATATCTCTAATTGTAAAGGGTATAAGTTACCCATTCAGGGGCCAGGAATATTGATCAACCCCCATGTTTTATTTCCCCTTTTTGGGTTGCTAAAGGGAAGCCAAAAGGAGACGCCATCATCGCTGGTTTCCTCTATTTTGAGGCAGGCCCATCTTTGTTGTTGTTGTTCATTGTTGTTGTTTTTTTAGTTTCCACTGTTGGGTTTAAAGGGAGTCTATCACTGGAAGTACTGTGGATGGACGAATTCCTGCGGAATGATTCGATTCCCCTGTAAATACCAACCGACAATGGTTTCCCATGGCTTCCAAGTGGTGTGAATGGATTTCGTCCATCCACGGCATGACACATACCTATTTTGAGACAGACCCACATTTGTTTGCTTCACCGCTGGAAATATGTTCTCATTCAACTCATGGCCATTGTGTCAATTACTTGGCAGCTCAGAATATCTTCACTGGACATTTGTTTTATGGCCAACCATATTTTCCTCGATTTGCCTCTGGAGATCTGTTCTCATGTTGTTTATTGGGCTAGGTCCCCCAGGAGTGCCTTTCTCTCCCCTTTGTTGGGGGAGGGTTCCCCTACTAAAATAGACTACCGAAAGAAAGAGAAAAATCGGGTACCAAATTATTCTAACCAACCTCTACTGGAGGACCCAGCTGAGTTTTGTTTCAGTCTATAGTCACTTTTTGGGTCTGGACCATTTTAGTCAAATTGTTTGTTGGGCCAAAAAGTGTCCTATACCTGGGTTTTGATGGTGTCCTGAAAAGACGGATGCCTGGAAAGACTTTTGTTCATTGGGCCAAAAAACAACAAGACGCCACGGCCAATTTGGGGCAGGACTACTACACCCGCGCCTCCGCTCTGCCGGCCTTCACGCAGAGCTGCTACTCCCCGGAGGAGTCCGGGGTGATGGGCGGGGAAGGCTGAGGACTTTGGTTTGTTTGGTTTGGCTTAGGCTGTTTTTGTTGCTTGTTTCATTTTTGCCCCGGAAAGGCAGAAGGTAAGATGGCCAAAAAAGCTGGCTCAAATCGGGAAATCGCCTCTCGAAATGAGTGTGGTGCACCTGCCCCAAAATGGTACCATTGGTTTTGACCCACGTGTGTGATATGTGAGGCTACCTGTTTGTTTCAAAGGGAACCTGTTTTGGGGGTGCCTTTTGTTTGGCTGTTTCAAAGGGAGACCAAAAAGTCGCAAGCCCTGGCGAGCTTATTTGGGCCAATCAACCAGAAAGCTTTTAGCCGAGCGAGCATAAATGTTTCACTTTCAACCGAATCCAAACAACACGTCTATATCTATAGATGTATTGTATGTATAGAAATATGCATATGTACATGTGTATACAGATCAGCATGTCTATATCTGTGTATATATATATATGTATACGTGTACGCATGTGTGTGTGCATGCATATTATATATATATATATATACATGTACATATGTGTATATGTGTATACGTGTATATGTGTATGTGTGTATGTGTGTATATGTGTATATGTATACATGCATACATGCATGCATATATATATATATATATGTGTATATGTATATGTATATATACAACCGGTCCCTCTGAGAGAAATGTCGTCTTCCGGGCAGCGCTGCGCACCTTAAGTTCGACGCACCCCCTCGTGTGAGATGCGCCGAAGTCCTTGTCGTCTTCCGGGCACCTTCTCGAGCCTTCTGTTGGTGGTAGGGGAGTTCTTCCTCCAGACTTTCTCATTGCCGGGCAGTTGCCCAACCTTTTTACCCCAATGCCCTCTGGATGTTCTCAATTGTTCTGCAGCTCCGTTCGTCTTTGGAACCCCATCGTTGGAGCCGGTCTAGTCAACCACGCAAAGCCTTTCCAAAGAACACGAAGCCGATTGATGCACGCAGAGAAGCTGGTCATGAAACACACAGGTCATGTCAGGTACTCATTCGCCAAATGGGAAGGCGAAATCCACACCCGAAAGCTAACCCTGTGGTTTGGACAGGGGCTTTGGGTTGCCACTTTGTACCTGGAATGGTGACCATCAGAATTCGGTGTGGATTCAGGACCAATCACTTTGGCCTTCATAAATGTCACGGCCCTGTGATGCCAGGGAAGCCCCTTGTCGAGGATGGGAGAATCCTGCTCTATGAGATGTGTTTGTCTTTGGCAGATGGTTTTTCCTTGTATTTCTGTGCCAAGGACGGATTCGCATTAGGGTCCCGCCCACCATGTTCAAGCAGAAGCCCACTTCGGTTCCTTGGGAACCGAACTGAGGCGACCTGTGGGGTCAAATGGGACCCCCTTTTTCGGCCATGCTCCCCTAGTGTTTTGTCATTTTCAGGGATTTTCCCAATTTTGCAGCTTGGATGTTCGGCCAAGTGAAGTGGTGAGCTGCTTGGGTTGTCAACCAGAAGAACTCCACTGAACGGGGGACTTCATAAACGCGGGTTGTATCTTGCCAACTTCCGAACTTGCGAAACGAAGATCCAAGCGCCGCTTCGCGCAGGTGGGCAAGTGGGGCTGGAAGCAGGCCCAAAACGCTTGAGACTCCTGAGAGGTTGCTCGAGGCAACCAATGCGGACAGGTGTTCGGGTTCCGGGCGCTTCGCGTTCGCCTCCGACCTATCACTTTTTTGGAGCATATGGGTGCCGGAGGTTGGGACCAGTAAGCTAAACAGGTGGCGAAACGAGAAAAATGTGTGGGGAGAATGCTACGTTGCCCACGGAGTTTATAAGTAGCTTCTTCCAACCAGGCGTTTAGCTGAAGCAGAAAGGCGCCGTGCGACAAAACCGCCCCGGTTTTGTGAAGCTGAGCTCATGGCGCCAAGTTTAGGTCTGATGCGCCGGCCGGAGACCACTGCGGATGGACGAAACCCGTTCGCACCACTTTAACACAATGGTGGAAACCATAACGTTCGTTAGCATTTACGTTGGGGAATCGACTCATTCCGTCGGGTTTCTCAACTGTGCGATTGGATCTTCGCAACCATCCACGGTATCAATTTGAATCTCCTAGGCCACGGTTCTCGTTTCGGTCTCGAGACCTGCGCACACCAGTGGAAAATCATGTTCTGCGCAGGCAGGACATGGCTGGACGGACAGCATGGTTGCAGGAGTTGGATTTTGGGCGATTGCCTTGGTGATACCAAGGCACAACACGGTACGGATGCACCGCTTTGATATCACAGAAAGGTGATGTCCCTCTCCAGAGGGGTTTGTTGTGTTGCATTCACGCTTGCAACAGGCAATGTGCTCATGCTGCATCAGAAGGCCATTGCGTACATCAGCAAGTCCACAAGAACCGAAGAGGAATATGCATCTGTCTCAAACGTTGACCTTTTCGGCGCAGGTGAGTTTACCCTGCTAGGGGTCATGTTTCGAAGGAAATATGGGAAACAACTCAAATTTTGAGGAAGCATGGCACCTCAGAGGTCAGCGAACTCGCCCAAAAGCACTTCCTCCTTCCTTCCCACGTGAAAAGTGTGGGGGTGTGGGTGTGGGTGATTCTGCGTTTCTTTTTGAGAGCACCGTTTAAAGCTTTTACTTCCAAGGGGCTCAGGTTTCCCTCAGGTGGTTTGGATTTGGATTTGAACCGCATCTTAGCAAATAGAGAAGCGAGCCCCACGTCCAAAGCGCCAAGGTCCATTGGGTCCATGTCCCATGGCTTGCGAAGCTCAGGTCCTTTGCACATGGAGACGCGAGGAAAAGCTGCGGCGCGGCGCATTTGGAGAACTTCAGGGTATGAAACTGGGAAAATCGGCCGAGTGGTGTCCACTCCCGTTGAGGTGAGAAGCCGACCATGCGAAGCCGAAGCCCACATGTCACACGTTTGCATTCCGGGGCCCCAATCGGTTCTCAGCAGCGCGGTCTCTGTTGTCATGTGCTCGCTGGCTCATAGAGGGCGCCTTGCCGCGTTTGAAACGCCGGTAGGCAGCCCCATTTAGAACAACCACATGTGGTTTTGCGCACGAGAACGGCGCACCAAGAAAGGGGGAACCAGTCCCTGCATGTGTTTGTGTTGCAACTTCAAGAATGCGGTTGAGTGTTGATCATCAGCGCCAGGTGAATATGGAAGGACAGTACGGCTGCAATCTAGATTGATATGTTCACTGCTGGGTGCAAGTTACAAACCGCGCTATTCCGCCGCATATTTGTTTAACAGGGCACTAGTTATAATCTTGGTTATTTCCCTCGAGAAAATGTAATGTAAATTACACAACCTTGTTCGAGGATGAGTCCGAGCAGAGTCCCCGCAATGTTGAAGGAGTAGTCCTGCTTGCACCCCCATGGGCAACAAAACAAAACAAGAGGAAGACACCCAAGCCCGCCCAATGTTCAACACTGTTCAATACTAATCGGCATTCCACCACCCACACCCAACAAACTCAAAAGCCCAACAGAACTGTTTCCCGCAGCATTTCACATGCGATGTTCCTTGCTCCTCATGTGGGGTCCAAAAAACAGAGGCTCCTTTTTGGCATCCGGTCGTTTGTTTGGCGTCCGTCTGTGGCACCTCAGACGGGTCCTTCACCCTTTGGCCATATTTCTCGCCATGGAGAATGAGAGCGGTGGAAAATCGCACCTCTTCCACTTCACAGGGGTGTCCGCCAACAAGGCCCGGCCGGCCGGGTAGGTGTCGGTGGTCGGTGCCGAATTTTGGCTTCCCGCTTTGGGAGTCCATGTATGTGTGTGTGTGTGTGTGAGTTTGTGGTCAAAAGAGGGTTTCCTTTGCTTGAGGTTCACAGGGATGGTCATCCAACTGGCAATCCTTCATCCCCATGAGAGTGATTCCTGTTCAGGGAACCATGACAATGGGCTATTTAAGGAGTTTTGAGAGCCATGTTCATGTGTTTAGGCGTTTGTGTTTGATACCCCCAAGCGTAGTTTTAAAGGGGAGCAAAAAGGAACGCCCGGAGCATTCCAGACAATCCATGAACAGTTGACCCAGGGGGGGTAAGTAACTGTGGGTAGAAACCCAGCGTTCGGGGTCGACGGTCGACCCCTGGAGGCGGGCATGGGCGCGGACCGGAAGCGCTTTGGCTTTGGAACAGAAGAGACAAATTCAGCCAGGGAGGGGGAGGGAGGGTAGGGGGGAGGGTTGGGAGGGTGGGGAGGGTGGGGAGGGTGGGGAGGGTGGGGAGGGTGGGGAGGGTGGGGAGGGTGGGGAGGGTGGGGAGGGTGGGGAGGGTGAAGGAGGTGACACTTCTCAAGGTCAACAACTAAATGAGCGTTGACCATGTCCAGTCAGAAGTTCATGGAGCTGGCGGACTTGGAATGTCTCAGACGCTTGAGATGCACCTTTCTTGTTGCATATGTTCTGTTTCACGTCACGAAACCCCGGGGGGGGGGGGGGGGGGAGAAATCACAGATTGAGCCATTGAGGTGTCTGTCATAAAAGTGTGGATCCCTTAGTTTCGCTTGGCGTAGAATTTGGCTAGGCCATTGCTTGCTTCAGCGAGACCTCCGTTCGAGGTTTGCGTGTAGCTTGAGCCCAGGTTGAAAAAGCTGGGGTGACCAACCGTGTAGTTTTGAGGATGAAAATGGAGCCAAGGTTCAGGCATCAAAAGGGCACCAGTTCTTTGATGTCCATGTGCTCACAGGGCCCAGGCAGAAACTGAATCACAATCGTTCCCCACAAAAGGGGGGGCCCAACCAAAATTGGTTGTGTGCTCTGGATTCTGGCCATGGTTTTGAGGCAGACCCCTTAGGACTGAAGTTGGGTCCTAGGGCTCTTTCAGTGCCATCCTTGGGGCCACCGACCACAGAAACATACAACCCCAAATGGGTGTGACTTGTCTTAGACCACCCACAATGGCGGGTTCCTCTCGGTTTTCCTTGAAACCAACCTCTCAAAAGGATGCCAACTCCGAAACAAGACAGACCCGATGACAAGTATCCTTCGCGCCAACCACTGAGGTGCACTCAAAGTGCTCCAAAAAGGCCACTACCTCCATCGAAGCACCAGCAGCAACTTCAAGGGCTGTGCAGTTCTTGAAGTAGCCCAGGGGCTCATAAATGCATACATTCCGCCCCAAGAAACGGTTGCTCCAGTCTTGCACCTTCATGCCCGATCATCCCATCCCAGGTTGGTGGCAGACTTTGTGTACCAGCAGCTCATTGAGTCAGATACGGGGCGGTATGGATCCACAACACTCATTGCATATGTGAATTACGTGACTTCGAACTGCCGAAATGAATATGGGCATGTCTTTTTGTTGGAGTTGGTACCTTCTTTGGGTTTGTTTTTTAAAGGGAACCAAAGGGAACAACCATTATTTGTTTGTTTGTTTTTGTTGGGGGGATACCCTTGAAAAAAATGGCACACCCATATGTGTAGTTTTCCCCTTTTGGCCTTGAAGGGAATCTGTCGCTAATGGGAATATGTGTTGTTTTCAGGGGGGCGTAAGCAAATGGAGGATCAGCGTGTTCTAGAAATGACCTAGCTCTATCATGAGCGGATGCTTATCCCGATGTTTTTACCCGCTTGCCCAAAGCGAATCAACCTTTTGACCTTTTGGTGTCGCGTGTTCCATGTTTCGTCATGGCCCCAAAGGTCAACAGGTAAAACGTATTGGGTCCCTGGGCAAGTTAGTGTTAATGCCACACCGAGGGCTTCAATTGAAGGCTGTGGCTTTCCTTTCTATGGCTTTGAATCAGCTTATGTCTCGCTCAAACGATCGGCACTTGCTTTAACCTGAGGGCTCTCCTTGGCGGATCTTAGTGTCAATTTATATTTCTGACAGATTTCATGATGGGCTTCCCTTTGCTTGCTCAACCTGGAACTTCTATGTCATGCTTTTTAAGTGGATTTCCTTTGGCTTTACACTCCTGTCAACGGGGTTCTTCCATTTCTGGCTGATATTCCCTTGTTTTTTTTTTTTTTTTACGTTCCGTTCACCTTTTGGTTCCTGGGTGCCTTTTGGTTCCAGTTTTGTTTTTTGCTTTCCTTTGAATCTGCTACGGTTCCAGTCGCCTGAAAGGACAGTCCTTTCGCTTTGCGTCGCTTGGTTTTTCTTAGCAGGAGTTACCTTTCATTCTTGCGGCGATCCCTTTAATTTAAGCATGTTTCCTTTTGGTTGCCTTCTGAATTCCCTGTGTTTCCTATGGATTTTCCATCAATATCGTGTGGTTTGGTTAACGTGCATTGCATTATTCATGGTTGGCTTCCCTTTGGTTTGCTAAAATAGGGTCTGGTAGGGCCGCATCCAGTATGTTGTCAGGAATTCGCTGAAGGGTACCGAGCCTCAAAAAGAACACCAAAATATGACTGTGTCCTTTTTTGAGAATACTCTTTTGGGGTCTGTCTTTTCGTTGCGCAAACTGGGAAACCACAAGCTTGGTAAAAGTCCGAATCTGGCGCCTCACAGCTGGACTCTGGATTCACCATCAAACTCTCTCAGTCCCACATGGCCAGTTCTAAAAAAAAAGAGAAAACTCTTTTGGCTCCAATGGGTGCCTTAGGAAGAGCAAGAACTCTCAGTACACCGCCCACCAGCTGGACTTGGACGCCAAGCAGCGCCAGCGCTCCCAGCAGACCGCGCAGGAGCTCCAAGATGCGGAGGCCAGGATGCCCGGGGGCCCCAGCGGGACCCGACAGACCTACCGGGGCGATGGATGGATTCGGTGCGTGGAGGGTACGTGGATGGAAGGATATGTTTTCCCTGGAAAACCCGGGGTTTTCAGACATATCGCCCGAACAAAGTGGGTATTTGGAGTAGACTTGACTGCTATTGGGTAACGGATCTTCAGACTTTAACTTTTTGGTTGCAAACAAGTTGGCTTTTCAGTGTATTTTGCTAAAGTTTGCCTCTTCCGCTGTCTGTGGGATAAATAAGCCGCCCCTCCTGGTACAGGTGTTTTGCAACACAGGTGGCTAACCACCTGTGTTAGTCTTAGTAGCCCAGTAGTTACCTGTGTTCAGTGCGTTTGCCGATCCACTCGATCTGTTCAGTGAGATCCTTGCGTTGCGCAATCGCGGCAAGCCGCAAGCTGTCGAGCTGAGGACGGAGGTGGAGAAGGCCCAGGAGAGGAGGAAGGCAGAGGCAGAGATCCAGGAGAGCCCGAAGCCGGAAATTGTCAGAAACCTGGGCTTCCATTTGCTTCAGGTTTCTGATTTATTGTCCCTTTTTGGCTTTAAAGGACTGCTGGAGATATGTTGGTTTTTCCAGGGGGCTTGAGCAATGGATGCACAAGGGGGGTTGTCATCGATTCCATGGAACCAGACACGGTGGAATGGAAGGCGATTGTCCTTTAAAATGGACCCTCTCTTTGTTAGGCTCCATAGTAGGTATTGATGTATTTTTGCATCATGGTTCCCCTGGTTACCTACTCCAATGGTATCTGGGCGCAGCGGGTTATGTGTTCACCATGGCAGTAAAGTTGGATATTGGGCAAAAGAAAGGGGATCCTTTGGTATTGCTTGTGCCGATACGTGCTTTCCAAGAAGCATTATTTCCCTTGCATCCACAAATGGAAGATGTATGGGAAAAGGTCCTTGAGTGTGCATTACATAGGCGGGGATCAGAACTCGAACTGGAGGTTTTCCTCTTGGTGTTCCTTCGAACTAGCCTGGCACCCAATTCAGATCACTGGGAAATCCCCACTCTGTCTTTTTTTTGTTTATTGGGTCCCCTGGTTTAGGACGGGAAGAATAGAAGTTTTAACGGGTCTGCAGAATTGATGAATTATGGGTTGCACATCCACCTGCGTCAAACTGTGGCATCTAAGGAGGAAAGCAGCTGCTTGTCAACTCAGAAATCAATACAGATCTGCACAATCATTGAACGGACGCTCTGTTTCTCGACAAGGGCCTGATTGAGATGTCTGAACTTGGGGCATGGCAGGCATTTCAAGATTCTTCGGAGGCTAAATGACTCTCCCTCTGCTCAACTTTGCGCGGCAAGCTCGTTAAAAGCGTTAATGCCGCGGACAATTTCTCGAGCGTTTCGCGCTGGTCGAAACCATGAGTTCTTTGCACAACCCCTCTTAATAGGGGGAGGAAGAAAAAAACTACTTGTTATGATCCAACCTGCTTGTTGGACTCCCTGCTTTTTGGTTCATCTTGCAACCTCGGGGTCCTGTTTTCCCAGGTTCAGGTGCCATGTTCTTAAGCAGAAAGAGAAACGGACGTGTTTTTTGTTTGTTTGTTTGTTTTTTTGGGGGGAACCCCCCAAAAAGAAAGTTGTTTTTGGAGGTACCTTCCCCCGACTAACTTGGCATTGGGCCCGGACTCTCATTCGATCCAAAAAACCAAGCTAGTATTTGCTTCTGGGGGCTGTCTTTTGAGAGTACCCCTTTTTGGATGACTTTTGATGCCAAGTGATATCTTTGGTATTGATGGTGGTATTTGTGTGTAAGAGAACAACCCAAAACCAAGCCAACCTTGTAGTTTGTGGATTCTGTTTCCTTGTGGTTTTCGAGGACCCTGACGTGAGCTTGACAGCAAACAGACCGCTCCCATGGATCGATAGGAGGTGGAGAAGCATCGAGACCTAACGCGCACCTATTGCGTGGTGGAGATTTGGTCGCAGAAAATGGGTGGTGGTGGTGGTGGTGGTTCTTGGGGGATGTTGGCCACATGCTGTTTTGAGAATGTGTTTGTCTTGAGGGTATTTGTGTGTGGGTTTGATTCCAGAAATAGTGAGAAAACTTATTCTGAGTGTCCATTGTCGCAGTTCTTGGGGATAAAATGAGCGAAAAACTATGATGTGAACCCCCTTTGACACAGGGTCTGGGAGTCCCTGAGCGATAAGCAGGCCTTTTTTGAGCGAAGGGTCCCCTGCTCAAGCAAGGGAATTTCTTCTCGGCTTTCGTTGGTTTCATCAGTGTTCAGCGTTCAAAATCCACGGCAAATCCCTTCAAGTAGATGGCACAATTTGTTCATGGTGATGGCTTCACCAAAGGAAAATGCATCAACCTTTTTAACGTGGCTTACCTTGCTGAGGAACCTGAAACTTCCCAGGGACGCTACCCCAGGCGCGGCGTTTTTGGCACCCGCTTGCGGGAAAGTAGCGAACATTCAACGGGAAACCACAACGAAGCCAAGCAAGTTTGGGGGTTGCCTCACTTTGAGACAAACCCTACATGAGCCACAATCAAAACCCCGGTAGATGAAGGTTGGTAAATGTTGGTGAGGGGCAGTCCCAGCCATAAATAGCTGCGGCCCCCTTCTTAATTCTTTACGTGGATTTGGGTCGACCAATTTAATGCCGGGTTTTGATTGTGACTCACGTGTTGTTTATGAGTGGCTTCCGTAAAGTGTTGCAGATTGGCGGAAGGGACCCAAACACGCTTGGAGCCTCAGCTCATTGTCTCTACTTTTGACGATTTGGGTTCTGAAAATTTGGGACCCCATCCAGGTTCTCCTTTTTAGAACGTCCAAAAGGGGTTCCCCTATTTCATGGTTGTCGTTGGGAAGCATTTTACATTTTTGCTTATTGTGGTTGAGTGGGTAAATCCACATTTAACTGCTAAAACTGAGATATTTGTTTGCTCCCCTTACGTCGACCAAGATTTTGACACACTTCAAGTTGCCAGTCTCAGGACTGCAGACCAAAGTGCCTCCGAAATACCTGACAGATGTTGACTCAGTTTGTATGTTCGGTACCATGGGACCCTCACAAGTGAGCTAAAAAACCAAGCAACCTATTTCGAGCAACCCAAAGCCAAGCCCACTTTGCTTCCAGGAGAACCCAGCAACCCAGCCAAATTCCATGACTACACTCCCCAAAATGCGGCTAAATACCGATGATTTGATTGGTAGGTCAACGCACAGCAAAAACCCTGGTTCTTTCCCACCCCCCAAAAGTGAGGATTCCTTTTGGCGTCCTTTTGAAACCAGCCAAAAAGGGGCTTCACTTCAATGTATCAAAGCACCCCCTCCGCCCAAAAGTTTATTTGTTTTGTTTGAATTCCCTAGCCAGATATTAAAAAGAGTACCGAGCCTTACCAAGTACACACGTCCAAACAGAGAGGACCTCCAACATGGTGCTTTGTCCCGCTTTGTTCTCTCTAAAACACCCCTGCTGAAGGGGTACCGAGCTCCGAAAGCCACCCAAGGCTTCTCCTACAACAATGGCCCAAGGAGATTTAATTTTGACAATCCTGAAGTGTAAACAATATAGTCAAGTATGAACCCACCCATTGTTTTTTTTGTTCTAGTGCTCTGAATCCCAAGCTACATCTGAAGAACCAAGCTTGAGTAAATACCTTCTTAGCCCGTCAGGGCTTATGGATGAATATCAACCCAACCACGCCCACGGTGGCGCCTGCATTCGCCCGGCCGCCCTTCGTTCCATGCGCCGAGGACATGGACATGTTCTACGCCGCGGTGGAGATCCGCGACGCGCCTCACCTGGCGACCAAGCCGGTGGCCATCGGCGGACTGGGCATGCGCCTCGGGTCGCTGAAGTCGGGTCGGTAACCACGGGCCGTTTCTCCGGCGAATCGTCTGGCTCCTGCGGCTTGGTGTTTTAGTTGGCTGAATGCTTGGGTTTGCATTTAACCCAAAAGTTGAACCTGTTTTTGGAGGGGATCTGAGGGCAGCCCAGTTTTTAGGTTAGGCTAGTTCAGAACAAGTGGGTTCCACCTGCTTAGATCCCTGTTCACCGAAAAGACATGTATTGTCCAAAAGGTGCCTACGATCATTGAAACCATGGGGGTCCATACAACCGCCGCTGCTTAAGGAGTTGTATCATCTAATTTGGGGCAATCAGCCTTTTAATGGAAGCTGATTGCCCAAGCCCATGCCAGTCGCTCCGCATGGTTGCCAGTGAGGGTTCTGGGAACTATGAATCCGGGGTTGCCATTAGAAAACCAGTTTCATGGGTCCCCCATGCGAATCCTTGGACTCGAGTGGGAGTTTGTTGGAAGATGGCAAAAAGAAGAACTTGTGTGTTTGGATCCACTCTGGAGCTGTTGCAACCCACGGTAGGAGAATGTTTCTGGGTTTCGAGCGGTTCCACCGATTCGGGGGTAAAGTGAACAAGACATGTTGTCGGTCCTTGTCTCACGATCCATTGGCAGATGGGAGCTTCTTGTGGAGAGTGCCCCCTTTCAGCTTGGAGAAGTCATTTGGCGGGGCCCCTGTTTTCATAGATGCACAACAGTGTTGCGAAACCCAATATGGGTTTTTCCTCAAAGTTGGGGCACCGCCCAAAATGGTTGGTTAGCCTTTGGTTCCCTATGATACCCCCCCAGAACGGGCACCCTCAAAAGCAGAGACTTCCATGCAAGCCACCACTACCAGGGCCACTGTACTGACTCCGGTTGTTCGGATCCGAATCAGCCTTTTGCCCTGATTGACACCACTAACATTGCACAAGTGGAAAGGTACCTGAAAAATCACATGCCTCTTCAATCAAAACCTGTCAGATGCCATGGGAGAGTGAGGGTACCAATTTCTCTTTGAATTTTGGTTGGCAAAGTTTGCACCAAACTGGTGCCCAACCGAGAAGCCTTCCTACCCTAGGCCAGAAGCCAGTTGGTTGGTTGGTTGCTTGTGCTCTTTCCAAAATGGTTACCCTAAATTGCTACCCAGACAGGTAGGTTCTGAATTTATCACGTAAAAAGCAGGGGCACGGCGTAGTTAAGAAACCGAGTGCATGAGACCCTGAACGGGTTTCAGGTTACACCAAAGGACACTCACGTGTGTAGCGGCCGAAACAAATCGATTTGGCGATGAGTTTCAACTGGAAATACCCTCCCAATGGGTTGGTTGCCAAAAATCCCCATGCAAATCATATCTATGTCTGGTTCCGAGAATCTCTCGGACAGCGCTATGTTTGGCCTGAAGAACACCCGTTTCTGACCCATTCAACGGGTGAGGATCTGCACGGCCAACTACGTGGCGCGGCAGTACGGCGTGCGCGCCGCCATGCCCGGCTTCATCGCCGTGGACATGGTGCGAAATCCCACGCTGGTAGGCGCGGACTGACAAAAGAACCCGGGGGACAAACGGAGGAAAACGAGCTCCAGTCTTCGGCGTCAACTTGTTGGGAAACAGTGGATTTTCCGTTGGAGCCACAAAAAGTGAGAGGGGTCAACAGCAACCAAGCAGCGGGTGCTTTACACATAAAGTACCAGAAATAGAACGCTCTTTCTCTCATGGCCGCTGGTTTCGTGCGCAGCGGCGCGGCAAACGTGAGAAACCAAACGTCACAAAAACGCCGCCAAAAGATGAAGCTGCCGAAGCCCGGCGTCAAAAACCATTCTGACTACACGAGTCAGAGCGAGCCCACCAATTATTTCATTGCAACCAGGAGAGGAGATGGGTATTTTGGGGGTCTCAAATGTAGGCAGGGTTGCTCCTAACCTCAAAGTATGACAGGGTCGGTCGTTAGTTTGACCACTGGGGGTCAAAGTCTGACATAGGTTGGTGGCTTCCCTTTAACCCTGAAATAGTGAGGGCCATATGAGCAAACCGCAGGCTAAGTCGGTATTGGGCCCTGCGTACCTTTTCGACCAACTTCCTACCCCTCCATCCTTGGTGATTCCTTTGTTCAGTTCAGATATGTTGTTTGGGCGAGACCCGTGTAAAGTGGGTTCTTATACGCATAAACAAGCTGATTGCACCGAAAAGCCAAGAGGATGGATAATAATCTATTTGCTCGAGCGACCGCCTCTACTTCGCAGTTCCTCATCCGCACAAACTCGGGACGACATGGTTTAGGGTGTCTGTTTGAAACGAGCAGGCCTGGCTCAGTGCTGCTTAAATTCCAAGGGTGGCATCGCTTTAGGGTAGACCGCTGTTTGGGTGTGTCTTTTTTGGGAACCCCCAAGAAGTTGTGCTTGTCCTTTCGGTTCCCCTTCAAAACCCCCAAAAAGGATACCTTCAAGCAAAGACACACCCACTTGTTCCCGTACAATCTTGCGCGTTCACATTGAAGGGCCATCCCTTTTCCGGGGGCCAATCATAAGGCGGCACCAACGTAGCATGTACTGCTCTTTTTTTTGCCCTTGAGCCAACAAGAAGCGAATTAGCTTTTCTTAGGCTGAAGAAGTCTCCTGACTGCTTCGCAATGCTGTTGTCTCAGTGGTCAATGCACACATGTGCCCTTGTCGGTGATGCGAGATGGCCCCTTCGACGGCCCGGCGACATGTTGGCAGGCTCCAAGATGCCGCCGGACGAGCTAGTCTTCATCTCGCCGAACTTTGCCAAGTACCTTTTCCAGAGTCTCCAACCGTGTGTCTGTTGAAGGGGTACCCTTTTTTAGAGGGAAACCACAAGGAACGCCAGCCATTGATTGGGGCACCCCTAAACATATTGCTTGACCCCGGAACAAACTCACTCCAGTTCCTGGACTTCACGCTGTGAGACTCTGGCGAGCAAAAAGCTTGGACTCTTCTTGGGCCATCCACTGTGAACAAAGACCTGGTTGATTCACAGGAAGTGGTCCCATTTCCGAGGGAAGTATTCACTTTTGGGGGGAGCACGTAAGTGCATGAACCTCCAAGGACTTTGTATGGGGAAGGCCTAGGATGGCACCCCCCCCACATCACAAGCCTTAGCATTGGTTCCCATGTCGCGAACCGTGCCATGGACACCCAGAGTCTATTTTGCAGCCAGGAATCCTACAAAATCCAATGCCCTAAAAGAAGGAGGTTGCAAAATTGACGCCGAGTGTCCATCATACCCCCCTCCCCCCCCGAGGTTCGTGACATGAGCATTGGCTCCTACTCACTGAGTCGGACTTTCTATTTGTTGAATTTAGACCAGTGCTTAAACGGGAGGGTACTTAGTAAGTGGTTAGTAAGCCTGGTTGTAACCCCCCAAAGCCATTTTTACAAGTCTCCGTTCAGTGGGTTATAGCCAGGCTCACTAACCACTTACTAAGTACCCTACCCCTTTAAGTGCTGAACCGTTTGGAGCAAACAGCCATGGGAAGTGAGTCCTGAGCGCCACCACCTTCCAATCGATAAGCCCGAAGGCACCATAGGGTGCCATGTGTCCCGCTTTTGGTGAGGTGACCCGAGGAATTGTGTGTTTCCTTGAAGGGGGCCCCAATAAGAAGCAACAAAACCTCCAAACAGACACTCCCCATGTCTCAGCCCTTGGAAGGTGCTGGTGAGAAGTACCCGGTGCTTGCATTGCTTGGGGGCTCAACAGTACCTCGTACTCCTCAGAAGGCACACTCAGTGGATGCCGTGAAAAAGCTGATTCCTGCCATATTGCAAGCAAAACAATCATACTCCAGCAGAAGCCCAACGGTAGATTACAGTAAAGATAGGTTTGCCTGTTCCCTCACTTGTCAACATTGAATTGGCCTCCGTAGCTTGGGAAGTTCTCCTTGAATCCTTTTTGGCCATAGGACCTGAGCCAAGGAGCCAGGGATGAGTAAAGTTCTTCTTGTTTGGGGCTAGAGTGCTCAATCCCCCAGCAAACCCAAATCAACCCCGAACCCCTGCCCCCAAGGTACAGCAAGGTTGCCATGGAGACACGAGAGATCTTTCGCTGCCCGGCCGAACGGGCGAAAATTGGGCCATCCGATGAACTACGAGCTGGAATCGGAAGCTTCCGGATGTTCCTGAGACAACGCAAGAAGCAGCATCTTAGAATCTTGATTTACGCACATCTTCTCTTCTCCCAAAATGAGCGGGGGGAATGCTTGATGGCAGGTTTTGTTTAAAGAAGGGGGAAAAAAATGGGGAAAAAGGAAAAAATCAAACACAAAAAAAGAAAACTTCAACCAATCAGACAAAAGAAGGGCTTGGACAGTTTCTGTTTCTTGGTGAGAGGCGGGTCGGGACTTGTAGCGGAGCCAAAGGCAAAGCAACTCCCACATTCTCAGACGGGTGTGGGCTGCCTAACACTGGGGATCCTTTCGGTTCCATGTTGCTTTCACGGTGGGTTCCCCGCTAAACATGGCATCCATCCTAAGAAGCGGTTCCCTTGCACCATCCTTTCCCAGCGGAAAGCTGTTGGCAAATGCTGGAAACATCTCGAATCCGGAAGAGGTCTCCCAGGGCTCTCACAGCACGGCCTGGGCTTTCTTCGCCCAAACCCTTCGCGCAGGTGATTACGACCCCAACTTCAAAGCGTACTCCTTGGACGAGGCCGGAGGTTTTTGGCAGGTCTGCTCCAGACCTCCTGCAATGGCCCCCCTTTTTTTCTTTACGGGTGTTTGCTTTTTAATAGTACCCCCTTTTCTGGTTGGTTTAAAAGTCGCCCAAGGCTGACTTAGTCCTGGCAGACATGAGTTCGAAGAGACAAAACGGTGTTTTCAAAAAATATGTTGGACTCTCCGCATGGTTGGTGTCCTTTGCTTTTCCCTTTAAACCCGGTGTGATTTGAAAAGGAAACCAAAAGAACGGCCACCATTTGCAGGGGTTCCCCTATTTTGCCACCGAAACCCATGCATCATGGTGAGGCTTACCTGGACCTCACCGACCAGCTTCAAGGCCGCGATCCAGAAGAAGTAGTGCAGGAGCCGCCGGCGATGCGGCAAATGGGCGGGGGCTAACGGGAGCCCTGGATGAATAAACCCCTTGATTATGCCAGACCTCCAGTGGTGCCTTCTGTTCCCTTTTTTTTTGGAGGGGCGTCCCTTTACAAACAACTACTTAAAACAAAAAAAAACCTTAGACCCCGTGGCCACCGGGGTCTCGGGAAATCCCGGGTTAGACGTTTTTGTTCGCGCGCAGTGTCCAATGGGAATCCACTGGACCCTGCGAGATGAGAGACGGGCACCAGTGATTGGCACCCTAGGTTCAACCGATTCCCAAGAAAACGAATGGCCCGCCCGACAAAAACCAAGTTGGCCCAGTGATATGAAGCCCAACCATTGTTTGATGGCAACTGACTCCCACTGCGCATCTTTCGGTTGCACCTGAGGCTGGCTTTTGTGAGTTGGGCTTGAACAACTTGTTGAGTCTTTAGCCATCCAACCAGGACCCCCCCCCCTGAAAGAAAAAACCCAACACGGCACGGTCTGTATTCGAAGCGAAAGCTCCTCTCGCAACTCGAGTACCCACTTGGATGTTGAACTTGGGTCTTGTGGCCAATCGACGCAGTTAGCGAGCCTACCCTTTCCCCGAAAAGCCAACCCCTTGTTTCGGCTTGCAACCAAACCGCCCGAGACCCACCCCATCTAAACGCTCAACCCAACCCCATCTCAAGCCCACCCCAACCCTCGAAGGAAAGCAACCTCCCTTGAAGCCAAATCCCGCCAAGCTGCATTAATTCTTCTTTTGGAACCCCTTTTTGGTGTCGTTTCACGGGAGACCAAGGGGCTCTCCTTTAAGACAACCCCGGTCGCATCTCCGCTCGCGAGGAGATGCGTGGCCGCGTGAAGGCGGCCACTGGGCTCACCTGCTCCGCCGGCATCGGGCCCAACCGCAGCCGTGACGGAAGTCGATTCCAATGCGCTGGGGCGGGGACTGGGGGAACTTGCTGCTCAATAGGTCCCCTGAAGAAAATGTGTGTTCTCATTGTTCCGAAAACCAGTCCTATTTTCAGTCCTCGGAATACGATTCTCAACATTGGTCCAGAAAAACGGGCCAAAAAGACAGGTGGAAGCATCCGCAAGTTAGCTCTTTTTTTTTGGTTTCCGAGGCCCCTGAAAGTGGTTTAAGGGAAAACGAAAGGAAAGCCAACCATATTGGCCAAAACCCACAGAGAGGCCCATGAGCTGCGTCAAAATGTTCTGTTTATACAGTCCATTTGGCGTTCAAGACGAGTGTCCCCCCAAATTTCAGGAGTGGAGCCCTGGTTCGGCCTTGTTGGGGTGGATGCCAACCCATTGTTGCAAGTAGCGAAACGAGGAAACCCATTCTCTAGTTTTAGCGTGAAACCAAGAGGACACCAGCCATGTTGAGTGCTTTTGGATGGTTTCAAAGGGACACAAAGAGGAAACCAACCATGAGTGCCTTGTGGATGGTTTTAAAGGGACACCCACTGCCGTTTTGAGAGTTTTGAGATGGGTTTAATGGGACACCAAGAGGAAACTGCCGTTTTGAGATGGTTTAAAGCGACGCCAAGAGGAAACCGCTGTTTTGAGATGGTTTTACATACAAACCAAGAGGAAACCAATCATGTCGTGCTGTTTGGATGGACACCAAGAGGAAGCTCGTGGGTTTGCTAGTGCCTTTTTGGGGATCCGCCTTATAGATTTCGACAGCAATGCCCCCTGACTCCTCCCCGCTTGAACCAACGCCTTAGGCTTTCCAAAGGCGTGGTTCCAGGGAGCAACTGAGGCAACTGCTCAACTTTTGGGAAGAACCAAACTAAAGGCTGAAACAACAGAGGTGGTTTGCCTTGGGTTTTCCTTGGCAACAAACCAACTCAGTTGCTTAGCGGGCCCATGTTTGACGAGTTCCCCACTATGCTCCAGCGGTTCTTTGCGTGTCAGCTTCACGTGAGGGTCCCTGTTCAAACAAATAGACACACTTCCCCTTGAAACATAAGTCCTAAGAAACTCACTGAACAAGCGTGGGTTTGTCTCAAAATCGGAACCCCAAACTAGGTTGTGTGCTTTTAGGTCTACCTTTGATGCGACACTAAAAGGGGACCTACTGGGGTCCACCAATATTGAGGGGGGGTCCGCCAGTGACACTAATAACCCTCCAAAATGCTTGGCGAACAAGAAATATTATATTAGAATCTCTAATGTATGGTATATATTCATGTCTTACATCTCGTAACTTTTCTATATATGAGATATTGTTATCTTATGTTAAAGACTTGCCCATTGTCTCCTTTCTCTTTCTTGGTTGCCGCTTTCATGTTTTTGTCAACATGACTTATTTTATTTGGTACACGTCTGGTAATGTTGCGCAACCTTCATTCTAATGCACTTTTCTTTGATCCAATATTTAGAGAAGATCCTACATTCTGTCAACATGTGTTTTGCTATTGTTCGACATCGAAGTTTACATCTTGATAAGTTCCCTCATGAACATGATGCCGTCCCGAATCACAACGTCCTCCCGCAGCTGGGATGCTTTTTGCAAGAGGAATTTACATGTCACACAGCACAGCCTGGAATCAAACCTTTGATTTTATTTGGCGCCTGTAAAGTGATCAAGTAGTCTTGGGGATGATAATTACTACTATCATGTCGCACGTACAGCCACAAGATCTCAGGCATGATCGCAAAGATTGCCAGCGACGAGCGGAAGCCGGATGGCCAAACTCGGATCCTGCCCACCCGCGAGGCCTGAGTGGTGGTCCTTTCGTCGATCGCACCCACCCCACCACCCCACCACCCCACCCCACCACGCCCCACCCACCACGCCCCACCAAGCACGCCCCACCAAGCACGCCCCACCCACCACGCCCCACCCACCACGCCCCACCCACCACGCCCCACCCACCACGCCCCCACCCACCACGCCCCACGCCCCAGCCACCAGCCAGCCGCCACCAGCCAGCCGCTACCAGCCAGCCGCCACCCACCACCCACCACCCACCACACCGCTTCTTCAGAGTCAGCTTGTGGTTTAGTGTGGGTTCTGAGTCAGGTGACCCAGTTGCCCAATGGAAGTGGCGTTGCGTCTGAGAGGTTCGAATGCTCCCTGGGTCGTTCTTGTCAGCTGCCCATTGCGAAAAATATCAGAAGTTTCAAGAAACGTTTTATTAAAGGCCACTACCTGATGCATGGCTGGCACCCAACTGCGGGCTCGAACCAAACAGGTTGGGTTTCGGGCATGTGCGCCGATCAGGGATCCCAACAAAAGTAATCCCTTTTTACTCGGGTGTTGGGCGTTGCTCGCTTGCATTGTGATGCATTTCTGTCTTTTGAGGCGGTGCTGAGCTATATGGATGCGCTGCCTGTGCGCAAGATTCCGGGCTGTGGCAAGGTGTTAGAGCAGCTCGGAAGCATCCCCACCACCTCAATGCATGGAAGGGCGTGAACTTCTGGGTACCCTGCATAAGGCGAAGCGGGGGATAGCTCCCCTTGCGTTTGCATAATTTACACATTCCGGAGGGGAGGGGGTGTCCTTTTAATACCTTTGATTCGTGCCTTCAAATGAGCGTTTTTCAGATTGGAGGACTGGGAAACTGAGGATAATTCACATCTCGCTTCAAAGATTGAAGAGATTGAGGATGATTCTTTCATTGCCAGCCATTTGGATGAAACCACCAAGGACGTCCTTGCCTTCAGTCTTCAGGACACACCTGCAAATCACGAAAGAAAGGAAACCACTGAAACCGCAAAGCATACCGATGTTACAGAGCAAGGGCAGGCGACAGCCAAGCACTGGGCTATCTATTGTAAGCAAGGCCATAGCAAGGCCTTGGTTTTGATTTTTAGGCTGTTGTCGACTTCCTGCGGTCCTTGCTGTGGGATTCCCCAAGTTGGTGTTGGTGGGTTGGTTTTACAGGTTGTTGGGTAGTTCGGCCAAGCACCTGGTTTGCACAGGTTTGAAAATCGGCTTGTCTTGCCGTACGCTCCGGAGTAGAGTGGTGAAGGGAGCAGTTCTGGGCCATTTTTTGTGCCACTAACAGTCACTAGCTGCAGCGGTGGTCAGTCTAAACTCCCATCATCCACCGTCAGCCACGTTCGCAGCCAAACAACCGCATATCACACATCTGAATTCAGCCAACCCCGGCTGTCTAACATAGGCCATGTACCCCCAAATCAGGGGTCGTGACAAGTTCAAACTAAGGGGTGACCCCACGGTAGAGGCCTTTTGGCTCAAAATGGACCCCAAGATGGAATTTCTTCTCCACTTGAAACCGGAAAGAGGCCTGAAAACAGGTGCAACCCTGTTCAAAACGTCCACTCAACAGAATACAAACCAAGACGTCCCTTCTTGGGGTGTGTGCTGAAAGGGACATCCACCATCTGGTGTGGGTTGAGGTAAGAAAGAAGACAACCCCAGCCGGACCCAACGACAGCCAAATGATCTTAGGTGGGGTCTCTTTTGGGGTGCCGTTTGACAGAAATCCAGTCCTGAAAAAGCAGGCCCTTCGCAAGAAGGGCCGCCTTTTTCAGAGCACCAAGGGACTCACCAACTTGATGGGAATAAGCAGTCCAGGGAATTGGTTCCCTTGCCCAGTGGACCGCCGAGGCAGCAGATCGCCTGCATCTTGCAGGTCCAGAGCTGCCGGGAGGTGCGCGAGGCGTCTTAGATGAGTTGGGCCGTCTCTGGTGTTTTTTGAGGCTCGGTCTTTTCACCTTGGCTGAACAGGGGAAACCAAAAGGGAGGCCTGGCCATTTTATTTGATGGAGTGTTTGTTTGTTTTTAGGGGTCTCATCCGATATTGTGACACAGACCCAGTTGGCAAGCCTTGGGGCGCTTTGTTTCATAGCCCCATTAAGGAATCAGAACCAAAGCAAGGGGAGCCCACAAGGTTGACGGGTCGATTCGCTTGCGACAGCTGAGAATTCCATTTTGCAGGGTAGGGCCTCCGAAATATTCAAATAGAATTTCAGGGCACTCGCAAGGGGGGCCAGAAGGTCCAATCGTCCCGAGTGATCCCTTGATACTACGTAGTCACTAGGCTTCAATGGCTTCCTGTGCTTTGGCTTTGAATCAGTTGATATGGAAGCCAAATATTGGGGCTACTCGACACCATGAGTATCGGAGTATAGTCTCGAATGTTGGTTCTATTCCTCCTTTTCACCACGTAAATACATCCAATGTTCGGCAGTGCTTTGCCCAAATCGAGTTCATCTATTCGCTGACCAGCAGTTGTTGAATCACTTGTGGTCTACCTTTTGGTCATTACCCCAAATTATGATGTCTAACTTCAGGACTCTTGGGCAAGTGATGGGTCTCTTCATTTTAACTCCCAAACACTTTGCTGAGCTTGATGGGTCTCCAGCCACCGGCGTTGGAAATTTATTGAACATGTTTTGTATCGTCTTGCGCATCCGCAGGAATGCTGCCGAACTGAACATCTAGTGGTTTCCTGCAACTTGAGTGCGTCTTTTTTAACGGAACCTTTCTGTGGGTTTGAGAGGGAACAAAGGAAAGGTCCCCTATTTTGAGACAACCCCAAAATGGCGTGGGTGTTCCTTCTATTTTGCCTTGAAAACCCATCCCAAAAGGTGCCAACTCAAAGCGAGACCGAGCCAATTGGCGGCCCGGTCGCGTCAGATCAACTCCTTGTGGCGCTTGCGCCGGGCCTTTCAAAGTTCGAGGCCCAAGACCTACAGCGCCTCGAGTCAACGGGGGGTGTCCGGCTGAAGTCCCCAGGATACATGTTTGGTGTACCTTGGCGACAAAAACCGAGGAAAAAGGAGGGAAATGAGCAGAAGCACTGGCGACTTTGGGCGCGAACAAGCCGCCCAAAGCGACCCTTTCTGTGAAATGTGGGGACATCTCTCGTGTTTTTGGCGGGGGATGGGGCACCGCAGAGACTCATACATGTTTCTCGGAAGGGACCCGTTTCGCGTGGAAGGAGATGAAAGCCGCCTAAAATTTGACCACACCACAAGCGTAGAAACAGGGCATGGGTGGCGTCTTCTTTGGGGAATCGGACTCGGACCCCCAAAATGAATTTTGGTTGCCCTTTTGGTTTCCCTTTAAAACCAACCCAAAGGGGTGTCAACTCTAAGAAATACCAGCCATCCTTTTGCAGCATCCAGTGGCCAACTTTGTTCCTTGGAGTTGGGTTTTTGTTCGAGCCACTACCAGTCGCCACCTTCATTGTCCAAGTAACCCTCAGTTGGCAGTTTGGATTGGTTTGAACCCCTGGTACTTGTAGAGGGTAAATGTCCCACCCCGCGGAACACCAGGCTTCAAACGACCCATTAGAGAGAAGCTGAATTTTGCGAGTGTCACACCCAGCTCGTTGATGGCCTCAACTGAACCAAATACGTGGAGCTGGCGTGGGTTTAGGGTGATGTGATTGGGGGATGTTTGCTTTCCGGTTTGATACAGGGAGACCCATGGGAAAACCCAACACAGACCTCTTTTTTGCAGTTTTTTGGGAAGGGCGGTTCGCTTTTAACACAACTCAACTACCAAAAAATAGTTGGGGCGGCTGTCGGAGTCCGAGACAAGGCAGCCAAAAAAGGTTGCCAGGTCTTTGTGCCATGGCCACAGTCTGGGCAAAGGATACATTCCAGCCAGTCAATAGATCACACTTACCAGATTCAGAGGATCCACCTTTACCAGCTGGTTCAGAGGCCCATGCATTTGAGTCATTGAAAGATCACCTGTACCAGCTGATTAGAGGATCCCCTTGAAAAGTTCCTTGTCTTGGGACGTATCCTTTGAGGAACCCATGTGAAAACTTGCACGCGGGACCTGATCGAGATGCAAGGTTGTCCTGAATCCGCCCAGTAGGAATCTAAACCGAGCTCAACCATGATCAAGGTCCTTTTCTTAACATCCCTTGTTTAGGTTTTGATAAAATGTGCAGATGTACGCGATAGATGACAAGAAATGACCGTGGAAAGCACCTGGGACCTGCGTCCAGTGTTTCGAAGTGGATGGCTTTCGAAGTTCGGCAAGGCTTCCTGCTCCGTGCTTGCTTGGGTCTCTCCGGGGACGAGGTCGCCGAGGAGAGAGGGAGAGACACACGTTGCGACGTTGCGACAACGGATCCGGGGAAAATCAAGCGAGCCATGAAGGTCCTGTACTTGGGGACTGTTCTTGTAAGGTGTTTTTTAGATATTGCAGAAAAAAGATCTAGATTCGGGCTGTGGGAGAATTCAACCCTTGCGTGTTAAATGCGAAAAGAGCACCTGATGATTATAGCACAATGTGTGCAACTAGTTGGCCCCTTGTAGGCAAGACACAGAAGGAGCTCACCTGGGTCCCTCAAGGTGAGCGTGGCGCTTCCCTTTGACCCACTTGGAGGTCACTTGGCCCAGTCACCTGGAGTTAACACGGAAATTTCTTTTAGAAAGGTCCGTTACGGCATCCTCAATTTTCGCGGAACAGTAGTTTGTCCAGACTGTGGTAGAGAAGTGCGGGCATTTCAAATGCTCGTTTCGAGTCAAGGAGTTCAGAGTAGCTGAAAAGTTGAGGGTTGACTGACGCTTGCCAATGGCTTCATGGGGGTTGATGAACCTAGCAAATTCTATCTTTCCTTCGTGGATCTGCCATGACCAACCCCAGTGGGCATCGTGATCACCCAAAGCTGCGGACTTAGGAACGACATGGCTCTCGTCCAGAGTCGTGCAACAAACTTTGCAGTGTGATTTCCCGGCCTTGGGTTGGTTTGACGGGATTGAACAGCAAAGCCGCCATTTTATTTATTTATTTTGGGGGGGACCCTATTTTGATACATACTTTTTGCCGTGGATGCCAGTCGACCGGTTGTCCCTTTGTGCTCGTTTTCAGTCATGCCAAGGACATTTTGCCTCCTGGTCCTTCGTGCAAGTGAGCATACCCTTACGCCTTGCTGCATTGCTTTGATTGAGCAGTGCCCAAAGCCCCGCTCCACAAGCCCTAAATTTGGGCTGTTGCAGTAAGATGTCGTCCACAATTGGAATCCTTGTGCAAGGCAGGGGGGGTGGTCACAGTATGGCAGATAAGCGGGCTTTCAAGCAAAGCATATGTTGGGACAGTCTGACAATATCAGAAGGTGTTTTTTGCTTGCCAATGTTATATGCATTATATGCATTAAGCGCTCATTAAGTAGACATGCATATCACCATAAAGCTCCATAAAGCTGTGTATGCGGCGTTTATGTACTACTTTGTGGTTGAACCAAGAGGTTTCTGGCTTCTGGGTAGAATAGCAGCCTGCATCAGGGACATCCATCTAGGCAGTCACGCTGCATGCACATTCCCTTCACACGCACACACGCGCAAACACACATGAACTTACACTTCGCGAATGTGTTTGCCTGTCTCCCTTCGCTTTCACATGCCGCAAGACATTGTTTCTTCTGCAAAAACACAGACGTTTTCCGGTTTAAGATATGCAGCCGAGCACTGCTTTCTTTCTCCATGGTCTGCACCGTGATCGCTATTCGTCGCTTCAACTCTGCAGGACGGTGAGGAGGTGGGCGCGGTGGGTCGCAAGAGCCTCTCCTGCGAGCGCACCTTCCGCCAGGCCCGTCGTGGGGGTTGGTGTACAGACCAGTGGCCGTGTTTTCAGTTTTCTTTGTTGGGGTTTCTTAGCACAGACATCCAGTGCCGCACCTTTCCTTTTGCCAGCTTTGTGGTTGCAGGTTCCAAGGAAACATCTACAAAGATAAGAGGCTCCCCCCTTTTCGTTCTCCCATGGATGGGTTTGGGGGCTCAAAACAAAGTCGGGCGAGCCTCGCCGATTGGCAGTGGCTGGATGGAGGTCGATGGGAGGGTCCAAGTGGAATTTGATACGAGCACTGAGTATGAATCACTAATACAAGTGAGCGTGTGTTTCAATCACGGCCCGGTTGCGGGCCTTTGTTTTTGTGTGGAGGCCTAAAAGACTCCAGAAAGCCCGGGCTTTCTCTTGGCTTTTTCGGGAATCCCGCTTGAGTTGGGTGTCGTCTTTTTGAAAGCACCTGTTGGTTGTTGTTTTGCAGGGAAAACAAAAGGAACCTCCAGTCCTACCCTACCCTGCCTCATCTGAACCGACCCTACCTACATTTGCACCTACCCTACTTAAAGGAGCATTGTCATTAGTACGCGGGTAATAACCATGCTTGTGGCTCACATACCATTTTTGTAAGTCTCATAAGTAAGTTATAGCCAGGCTTACAAACCACTTACCTGACGTACTCGATCACCCCTTTAAGTACCCTACCCACCCACCCTCCCCATTTTGGGCGTTCCCCTGAGTCCAAAAACCAAAAGCCAAAACCGACGCCACGCCAGGAGAGCTGCCCCGAGGAGCTGCGGGTGAAGCTCCGGGACCTGTGCCGCCAGGTGCCTTGACTAAGGCGGAGGCTTCAAACCAAAAGCCCAAGTTTTCGCATATGTATACATGGTCTGTTCCATGTTGCTACCCCCCCCCAGATGGTATGGCCTGTACCCCCCCCCCCGGCCCGAGACCCCGAGCCCTCCTGGCACCTACGGTCCCACCCCCACCCCGACCTCCTGAACTCGCACCCCGACACCCCGGCACCCCCACCCCCAGGGCAAGCCAACCCGCAACCAGCCCTAAACCAACCCTAGACACACCCAAACCCTAAACCGTAGACCTCTAAACCTAAACCAACCCTAAATCAACATAAACCAACCCTAAATAAACCAAACCAACCTTAAACTAACCCCAAATACACCCCAAAACCAATCCCTAAACAATAAACCCTAAACCTAAACCAACCCTAAACCAATCCCTAAACAATAAACCCTAAACCTAAACCAACCCTAAACTAACCCTAAACCAACCCTAAATAAACCCTAAACAAACCCTAAACGAAACCCTAAACCGTACACCTCTGAACCTAAACCAACCCTAAATCAACATAAACCAACCCTAAACCAACCCGAAACTAACACTAAATGCACCCTAAATATACCCTAAACCAATTCTAAACCAACCCTAAACCACCACAACCCAACCACAGGGCCACAACCACAGGGGGGGTGGGGGGGGGACTGGCAACGCTGTACCATATATATATATATATATTATATATATATATATATACATTCAGGGCAGCCAAAGATTTGGTTGAACTACTCTGGCTCAAAAAAACACGTAGAACTCTCAGGTCAAAGGTTCAAAGCAAGAAGTGCCGTGTTCTGTGGTTGATGTTCTTTTCCCAAAGCCAAGCGTGAGGTCAGCGAGGACATGGCGGCGGCGGTGCCGCCCTTGGCGGCGCGCTGTGTGGCGCTGAAGGCGAAGAGTACCAACTTCGAAGTGAGGCGCGCGGATCTCCGCAGGCTTCCGGCTGAAATGAATACTTATTGATTTTAGCTTCTAGGTTTTAAATGGAATCCATTTCACTGGACATGTATGTTTACCTTTTCAGGGCTATGTCTCATGGCTGGCTTCCTTCTCGAGAAGGGGCAGCAGCTACGTCAGGTAAGTGGTATGGAACATGGTGAGACAACCCAAACCATGGTTATAAGTCTCCTCCGAAGCGGGTTAAAGTGCCTACTAAGCACCCACTAAATGCCCGATCGCCCCTTTGAGCAGTGGGAACCCCCCGAGGAGCACACACCCACAGGTTGGCTTCTTCTGGGCGTAGCAAGTGCCGTGCTCTGTCCGAGAACCCCCGAGCTGCGGATCCCCTGGTTGCGGATCACTTTGGGCGCCCCATCCTATGTTGAAATCGATGACCCGTCCAAAGACATCGCGGGTGGGGAAAAAGTGACACGGAACAGGGGACCCCCCACTCAAACGATAGGCTTATGCACCTCATAGCAGGAGGTCTGTGTCAACCTTCACTTGATGAACTTCAGCAAACCCGTGTGCCGCCTTCACGGGCCCCAATTTGGACAACGCTCCCATCGAACCATGGGGTGTTTAGACTTTTCCCTGATTTACATGTTACTAGCCAGATTGTAGCGAGCTCAGCGATTGGCGTAAAACAGGGATTGCACAGATGATGGAAATTCCCTTGCTAGGGGGTCCTTGATTGGTGCCTGCAATATTGCAAGAAAACAAGGGATCCCTAGTTGTGCTTAGCTTGAATGCAGTTGCTTCACTTGCAAGGCACTTGCAAGGATTGGGGAATCAACCGTATGGTTAACAAGGGCGGCGCAAGAATGAGACCTTGGCCCCAATTCCAATGGAGACTGCTACATCATAAGCATGACAAGGTCTCGTGTCCTTTTTCGCGCTGAGTTGATCTGATTCCTCCGTGGTGGTCCTGAGGTGAGCATGTTGCCGGATAAATGTACCAGTACCTGGCACACCAAAGGGAGTGGTCTTCCAGAAGAAAACGATCTCTCTTCAATGGGGCAGCCTCCCCCAATTCAACCAGAGGCTTAATGCGATCCCACAAACAAACCCAGAGTGTCCCATACCTTGTGACGGTTGATCCATCAACCCAAATCAACTTAGAAGGTAGGGTTCCCCAAATATCTAGTGCAGGGGTCCCATGCAAAAGAAGCGCCTGCTGCTTTTCTAATGGAGAAGGTTCCCATTACCTCCAGGTTCAAAGTCTCTCCTCAGCTGGTAGGGGATCCCTTGTGGTCACTGGCCGTTGCTTCTTTCCTCCGAGAAGAATCGACGCCGTGCGTTGCCAGGAACAAGCAGCTCAACGTGCCTCGTCCTGTGGGTTTCAGCCACACCTTTGGCGAGAAAGCTGGCGATGCTGAGGCGCAAGTGGCGCAAGTGGCGCAGGACCCGAGAACGCGCTGGAAAGTGTTTTGTTCATGGTTGGTGTTAGATGTTTCTTCTTCTTCTTCTTGTCGTGTGTGTGTGTGTGTGCGCGTGTTGTTATTTGTCTCGTTGCATTGTGTTGTATGATTTTGCTTTGTGTTGTTCATAGTTCAGTCTTGCTTTTGGTCTTGTTTTTCAGGCAAATCCCCAACCCCCCCCCCCAAGAAAAAGAAGAAAAGGCACACACACACACACACAAATGCAGGAGCTGTACAAGCTGCTGGAGCCCATTCTGGAAGAGCAGCTGCCCTGCTCACTGCGCCTCATGGGTGTCCGCCGCTCAGAGACCGACCGAGTCGCCGGAAGCGCTTCTCATGGTTGGTTTTTGTGGCCAAATCGCGATCTTTAGGAAACCAATGGCTAAACCCGAAAAATAACTACATAAGATTTGACCTTTGGTCAGGGGGAAGAGCAAGAAAAGTTGTGGGAGTTGTTTTTGCTCAGTGGTTCCGGGGCTCCCTGTTCCCCCAACGTTGCGCCGAAACAGAGGCCCCCTTTGAAATGAGCCTGGCGAGGTTTAAACCCAAAAGAGGAGTTGTTGGGAAACGAGTGAAACCTCTCAGACAGCCAAAGGAGCCCTCCCAAGTGGGTAATTTATTTTGGATGTCACTTTCATGGACGTCCCGGCCTGTCGTTTTCCGGCTGTCGGAGAAAAACCCGACCCAAGTCGGGCGGGGGGAGCTTCGCATGCATGCGGCGCTGGCAGGTGCGCGTGTCCGGGTTCCGGGATCAACGTCAGCAGCTCTCCAAGGGCCAGCGGCAGCTGCAGAGCTTCTTTGGGACCTCCGGAGTCAGATCGGCTGTGGTTGTGCTTTGCTTCTGCTTCCCTGGCGATTTGGAAGCTGGAAGGAAGTATGTGATAGCTTAGACCTAGGCAAAATCAGAACATATGATTTTCTGTGTACCGTAGATGTGTACAAGTTTAGTGGCAAACGAAAAGTTCAGATGGTTTTTGCCCATCCACTCCGGATTCCTGGTGGTGAGGTTCAACCCTGGTCTTTGTTTCTGTTCCCTAATCAGATATCACCAGGGCCCCTTGTCAGGTTCCTTCATCGTGGGGCGTGGAATCAAACAGTCCCAATCCAGGTTGGTGTCTCCGACAATTCATCCCCGGCATTGTTGGAGCGTTACAGGTCCTTTTTGTTAGCCTTGATGGGCAACCAGGAATCTCCCAAAATGGGGGGCCTGGCCAAACCAGTTAATAGCAGAATAGCAGGGATGTGGGCGGAGCAGAAGTCTGTCAAGAGGGCAGCCAGAGCAAACCGTCTGCAAAAACAGAAGCAGAGTTGGCTTTGGTGTCCGAGGATGTGAGGACCATTCCTTTTGGAGTATTAAAAGCAACACTTTTTGATACCACTTTGAGTCCTTTTATTGCGAAAGGACTCCTCAATGATGTAGTTTCGCCCTTTTCGGGGGGTCCCTCCATGTGGTCCCTCCATGTCAACCGAGCAACGGGCAACTAGCTCAACATCTGGTACTTGTACGTCTTTGTGCTTTACCACGCTGGTTGAACAGAGTTCAATCCTGTAGATAAACCAACTCCGAATAGGGTTTAAACTGTTTGAGGTTTTCGATGCCAAAAGTTTCAACGCTTTGGGATTTGGAAGGAGACAGAGGGCTTGAAGATGAACTGAACAGATATCAGACCAAGCCGCATGAGTTGGAACTGGATTCCTTCGGCTTCCGTCGGAGCCCGATTTTGCGAAATCAGTACAGATGTTGGAACAACACTGCTTAACAGGTGGTTGTGTTTGGTGTTTTTTTTTTCCCGGATCTGTGGCTTTCTTTTTGAGTTCTGTTCATTTTGAGTCTGGCAAAGAACAGAACTTTGCGCTCTACAAGACACGGCCGGCGCGAAAACGAGGAAGAAGCCGGCAGCTGACCCAGAAGACGAGGCCCAGGTCATAGAGCTTTCAGGAGCCAAACACATGCCCAAAATGGCATGGTGCATGAAAACAAAGGCTTAAACAGGGCTCCTTAAAAGATACATGTTGCCCATTTGAAACATGTTTTTTCCCACCAAAATAAAGGGACACAACCATTTACAAGGCAATGTTCAGGTGTATAATGTAAGGATCCCTGTTAAAACTTTGAAACCGCAGCTGTTTAATTCTGAGCCCCACCCATGTTCTACAAGAGGACGTGCATATCTGTAGGCGTCCGCGCATTTGCCTTGATAGTCCTTTGTTGCCCCACGTTGCTGGTGGTTTGCCCCAACTGACCGGGTTTGAGCTTTTTGGTGCCTCGGTGTTGCTTCCTTTCAGCTTCGCTCGAAAAAGGTGGTTTGGGTTGGTGGTTTGTTGTTTTAGGGGGGGTGTTCCCATTTCACCAATCCAAACCACCAACCAAGAGTTACCTCATCCTTTGAGTTATTGGGTTTGGCCATTTTGGGAGGTGTCCAAGCACCAGCCAGAGGTTTCTTCCATTTTCATTCGCTTGGTGAATCACCTGGGGCTTAACATCAATCCTAGATGCCAGATGGCGTCTCACTTGAGATTTCGGATTAGAAATCTTCCATGTTTAACCCGGCAAAGAGTGGAGCTTTTGCCTTGCTTCCCTTCAGCAAAGCGTGTGCCTCTGTGGTGCTTTCCTTGAGCTGGGGTTCCCCTCAGCCATAACCAGCTTGCCCAGGGCACGCCGACCTTTTCCCAAGTGGGAAGGGGTCCCTTTAAGCTCAACCAACAACGTCCAGCTGCCACGAATATGGTTTATTCTCCTGTGTTGGTTTCAAACGGCAGCTACCACTAGAAACATGTTCTCATTTGTTCCAGGGGGCGAAAGCAGCAAGTGGAGGTCAACCAACAAAGGAGGAGGCCAACCGTTTCACGGACATCCACTGGGTCGACGGGGCATTTGAAATTTCACTCAAATGGGTGAGAGGCCGACTCACTTCCAAGGTGTCTAAAGATTGTTTGGCAGGCTATTGGCCTCGACGGAAGCACTCTTCCCCCAAGAGCCAGGGAGCAAAGAGGCATGACTCTGCATGACCAGGATTGCGATACCAGCAGCCAGCCACGGGAACTCGGTATCGGGAAGACCATTTGAGTGGTCAATACTGAGTTTGAGCTTCTTTTGCCCATTCACTCGTTAAGTCATCCATACCTTGCACTGTTGCCTCTCCGTAGTCTCTGTGTTTGGGCCTTCGAGCTGGCGATTGCTTGGAGGATCGGAGGACGATTTGCTTCCCACGAATTCGGCTGAGGGAGGTTTCAGCTTTCCGCATGCCGAAATGGGCCGCTTGAAGCGAGTAGTCGAAGATTCGACCAAGTCGACAAAGCGGATCCGCACAAAAAGTGAAGGCGTTTGCTGCCCGGTCTGTGGCAAGCGGGTTCCAGAGACCATTGCGGATCAGCATGTGAACGCTCACTACGGGGAATAACCCACGCAAAGCAGCCTTTCTTTTGTACATAGCGGCTGCTCGCGCGTGATGTTAAATGGGCGGTAAAATCGCTGAGCACCTCTGCGTCAGTGCGTTCTAGATTTGAAAGGGAGCACTTTCTTCTTCACCAAGCACTACAGCTCCTGCCATAGACCGCGCGGTTGCAAGTTGTGGAGGGGCCACTTTGACTTTTTGCGCCCGTACATTTGGTCACGCCATAAACAGGCAAGAAAAATTATGCGCAAAAAGCGAGCTGAACCATGAGTCCTGCACGTTTCCACTGATGGGACTTCGACCAGGCGCAGTTGTCGGTTTAGGCGAGCAGATGGCACAATCCGTTCATAACGGTCAACATGGTGTTGTACTGACATGGGGCACACTCACGGAATTCAAGCTGGCAAGCGGAGGATACTTCTCCTACTAAATGCTATCTAAGGGCCACAACGAATCCTGACTGTTGCTCCAAGACGTGTACGCCGATCATTGGGGCAAGGTGCATGCGTTTTAGTTGTTTGAGTTCAAAGGAGTCTTCAGCTGTTGAGCTTCTTGACTCTCTTCCATCCCAGGATTCTCATTTGCAGGTGCAGGCTGGGACGACCAACGAGTTGGGTGATGCGCTGTGGGCCAATGGTTGACACGCCCAGGTTGTTTGCGCAAGTCATTGTGGCTCAAGAAGCCGGCAACTATCTCGAAGCACCATCTTGTTGGTTCCTTCACCATGGATCCGATGGGACTTGCCATGATCCTGGTACTTATTTGCATCCACTTCGGATATGTTGACTCCCGCCCGGATCGCGACTGGCATAGGCTGCGTAGCCACCAGAGTTCTAACCTTCAGCACCTGAAGTTTCAAGATGCATTTAATGATGTCCGGCGTGAGATGTCCTTCCTGACCTGCGGCCTCTTCGGTGTGCACCTCATTGCTTTCTGCGTGTTTTCATTCGGTTATCTCGCCTACACCCAACCCGACAATAGTCGTTGGTTATTTTTGTTGGCGGTCACAGTGGTGGATTACCCGAGCATGGTGTATATCAACAAATGCTTCGAGCACATGTCCACATCCCACGTATGCTTTGGGGTGCTGTACCAGCAAGCTTTGTTGCTCGCAATGGCTTTCGTGCTATATGGTGAGAAGGGCCAGCTTGCTGACTTCAGCATTGACTCCTTCCTAACCACCTGCCGCTTCACCATTGCAATCATGGCTGTGAACACAAGGCTGACCGCGCCCATGCAAGTACTCGCCTCCGCAATCGCCATCTCGCAGCGGAGCAGCATATGTTTCTTGGTCTCCGAACTCTTTGTGTTAGCGAGCGTTATCTCAGTGTCTATTTTTCTCGAGTCGAGCATCAGCTCTCAGATCGAGGCCAAGTTTGAAACTACCCATGCGGAGTCTATGTTGGCTGGTTTTCGCAGGTTGCTCCGGGGCGTGTGTGATGGCGAGTTCTTATTGGACAACCACTTGAATATTCACGGAGATGCTCAGAGCCTGAAGCAGCTGCTGATGATGAGCACCTCTCTGAACGGTAAATCGTTTGAGAAGCTATTGCAGCCAGAGGCCAAGCAACGATTGGCTGAGCTGATCGCAACGACTGGTGACTTGAAGGCAAGTATCCCACCTTGCCTGCGTGCTTCGCTGCGTGGAGCCAACGACATCTGCGTTCCTGTGGATTTGTTCCATGTCCCAGTTCAATTGCGCTTTGGAGTGCATCACCTGATCGCCTTTCGAGAAGATGCAGAGTCAAGAATCCCTGAAGCCACGGCCGAACTGCCGCAATTTGCAAGAAACACAGGGGCACCGAGCTGCCGGTCCCAACGGTCGATGAGGTCATCCTCTGTGGCATCCAGTCGCGGCACTTTAGAAGAGCTGGACCCAGCAGCGCAAGAAGCCTCTCTGCTGATTGATGCCTCCACCAAGGTCTTGGACATTTGCCAGGCCCATTGGCGCTATGAGAAGACTGAGGAGTCTGCCATGCCAAATCTTCAATCAATCATTCCCCGCTCAGACTGGCGCATGGTGAGAGGCACAGTGCAGGCCTATGCTCGAAGCCAGCACGGACCGAAGGAGTTCAAGGATTGGCCCTTGAAATATTCTGGCAAACAATTGGTGGCGAGGAAGGTGATACTTTCACGGGCCTCGGGTTCTTTGAATTCACCTCCAAAATTCTGGGTGCAGCTGCGAGAAGTGCGAAAGGATGCAGCCCGAGAGGCCGATGATGTTATCGAAGCCAGTGGGTAGTCTTCTCACAATGTCAGAGTTCTGCTCGGTCTTGAAAAATTGTGTGTGCCCCAGGTTTGCCCCCCTTGGATTCTTGGAGAGCGACATGGATGGGCACACCGTGTGCAAAATATGTTTTAGAAAAGCCTTTTGGACTTGTTGACCTTAAAGTTTTGACGGAATTTCGAGGGATGGATATTAGAAATACTTATTATGTATACAATATTTAGAATTATTCCCCAACAGTTGAAAGCTTTGGGGTCTCAGCCCAGATAGGCTCCGGGGTGGTCCGGGGCGGCCCTGAGGAAAGATTCCACGAGGGTTCCACCAGAGTTCCACCAGGTTCTGCGAAGACTGCGGGGTGGTCCGGGGTGGTTTGAGGTAAGGTTCTACGAGGGTTCCATCAATGTTCCACCAGGTTCTACGAGGGCTGCGGGGTCGTCGGGGTGGTTTGAGGCAAGGTTCTATTAGGGTTCCACCAGGTTCTGCGAGGGCTGCGGGTGGTTTGAGGTAAGGTTCCACAAGACGAGGGTTCTACGAGAGTTCCACCGTTCTGCGAGGGTTGCGGGGTGGTCCGGGATGGTTTGAGGTAAAGTTCTACGTTTGCGAGGGCGATGGGGTGCTCCAGGGCTGGTTTGAACTAAGGTTCTAGGAAGGTTCCACCAGGGTTCTGCAAGGGCTGCGGGATTGTCTGGTGGTTTGAGGTAAGGTTCTACGAGGCATCTACGAGGGTTCCACCAACGTTCCACCAGGTTTTGCGAGGGTTGCGGGGAGGATCTATCAGGCTTCTACTGGGTTTTGCGAGGGTTATGGGATGGTCTGGGTGGTTTGGGGTAAGGTTCTATAAGGGTTTTACTGGAGGTTTTATGAGGGTTGTGGGGAGTCTGGGGTAAGGTTTTACGAGGGTTCTATTAGGGTGTTACCAAGTTTTGCGAGCTATAAGGGTGGGGGGGGTTCGGGGTGGTTTGAGGTTAGGTGTTATTGGGGTTTTATTAGGGTTTTATTAGGCAATACTAGGGTTTTACTAGGTTTAACGGAAGAAGTTACGAGGGTTCGACCGATTAGGTTTTATTAAAGTTTTGCTAGGTTTTGTAAGGCTGGTTTGAAAAAAACGAAATTAATGATTTGTAGCACATTTTTATTCTCCAAACAATGTGTCTATATTAAGAGAAAAGATCTTGATGTTAGATTGAGATGTTCGCTCTATTCGCGAGCGTTTTGCGTGGTATTTACCGTAGATTCGTGCGCTTGTTTGATGTCGAAATGCGTTTCGATTGCATAGGCTCGCACAAAGTGAGGTGTCGATTTCTGTTCGTGAGCGTTTTGCGTGGTATATACCGTAGATTCGTGCTTTTGCTTGATGTCGAAATGCATTTCGATTGCGTAGACTCGCACAAAGTGAGATATCGACTTCTATCCACGAACGTTTTACATGGTATGTACCGCAGATTCGTGCTTTTGCTTGATGTCGAAGTGCGTTTTGATTGCGTAATCTCGCATAAAGTGAGGTTTCGATTTCTGTCCACGAACGTTTTGCATGGTGCATGAAAACAAAGGCTTAAACAGGGCTCCTTAAAAGATACATGTTGCCCATTTGAAACATGTTTTTTCCCACCAAAATAAAGGGACACAACCATTTACAAGGCAATGTTCAGGTGTATAATGTAAGGATCCCTGTTAAAACTTTGAAACCGCAGCTGTTTAATTCTGAGCCCCACCCATGTTCTACAAGAGGACGTGCATATCTGTAGGCGTCCGCGCATTTGCCTTGATAGTCCTTTGTTGCCCCACGTTGCTGGTGGTTTGCCCCAACTGACCGGGTTTGAGCTTTTTGGTGCCTCGGTGTTGCTTCCTTTCAGCTTCGCTCGAAAAAGGTGGTTTGGGTTGGTGGTTTGTTGTTTTAGGGGGGGTGTTCCCATTTCACCAATCCAAACCACCAACCAAGAGTTACCTCATCCTTTGAGTTATTGGGTTTGGCCATTTTGGGAGGTGTCCAAGCACCAGCCAGAGGTTTCTTCCATTTTCATTCGCTTGGTGAATCACCTGGGGCTTAACATCAATCCTAGATGCCAGATGGCGTCTCACTTGAGATTTCGGATTAGAAATCTTCCATGTTTAACCCGGCAAAGAGTGGAGCTTTTGCCTTGCTTCCCTTCAGCAAAGCGTGTGCCTCTGTGGTGCTTTCCTTGAGCTGGGGTTCCCCTCAGCCATAACCAGCTTGCCCAGGGCACGCCGACCTTTTCCCAAGTGGGAAGGGGTCCCTTTAAGCTCAACCAACAACGTCCAGCTGCCACGAATATGGTTTATTCTCCTGTGTTGGTTTCAAACGGCAGCTACCACTAGAAACATGTTCTCATTTGTTCCAGGGGGCGAAAGCAGCAAGTGGAGGTCAACCAACAAAGGAGGAGGCCAACCGTTTCACGGACATCCACTGGGTCGACGGGGCATTTGAAATTTCACTCAAATGGGTGAGAGGCCGACTCACTTCCAAGGTGTCTAAAGATTGTTTGGCAGGCTATTGGCCTCGACGGAAGCACTCTTCCCCCAAGAGCCAGGGAGCAAAGAGGCATGACTCTGCATGACCAGGATTGCGATACCAGCAGCCAGCCACGGGAACTCGGTATCGGGAAGACCATTTGAGTGGTCAATACTGAGTTTGAGCTTCTTTTGCCCATTCACTCGTTAAGTCATCCATACCTTGCACTGTTGCCTCTCCGTAGTCTCTGTGTTTGGGCCTTCGAGCTGGCGATTGCTTGGAGGATCGGAGGACGATTTGCTTCCCACGAATTCGGCTGAGGGAGGTTTCAGCTTTCCGCATGCCGAAATGGGCCGCTTGAAGCGAGTAGTCGAAGATTCGACCAAGTCGACAAAGCGGATCCGCACAAAAAGTGAAGGCGTTTGCTGCCCGGTCTGTGGCAAGCGGGTTCCAGAGACCATTGCGGATCAGCATGTGAACGCTCACTACGGGGAATAACCCACGCAAAGCAGCCTTTCTTTTGTACATAGCGGCTGCTCGCGCGTGATGTTAAATGGGCGGTAAAATCGCTGAGCACCTCTGCGTCAGTGCGTTCTAGATTTGAAAGGGAGCACTTTCTTCTTCACCAAGCACTACAGCTCCTGCCATAGACCGCGCGGTTGCAAGTTGTGGAGGGGCCACTTTGACTTTTTGCGCCCGTACATTTGGTCACGCCATAAACAGGCAAGAAAAATTATGCGCAAAAAGCGAGCTGAACCATGAGTCCTGCACGTTTCCACTGATGGGACTTCGACCAGGCGCAGTTGTCGGTTTAGGCGAGCAGATGGCACAATCCGTTCATAACGGTCAACATGGTGTTGTACTGACATGGGGCACACTCACGGAATTCAAGCTGGCAAGCGGAGGATACTTCTCCTACTAAATGCTATCTAAGGGCCACAACGAATCCTGACTGTTGCTCCAAGACGTGTACGCCGATCATTGGGGCAAGGTGCATGCGTTTTAGTTGTTTGAGTTCAAAGGAGTCTTCAGCTGTTGAGCTTCTTGACTCTCTTCCATCCCAGGATTCTCATTTGCAGGTGCAGGCTGGGACGACCA
>CAUJNA010003222.1:676951-739451 GCA_963377175.1 Effrenium voratum
CCCCAACAGTTGAAAGCTTTGGGGTCTCAGCCCAGATAGGCTCCGGGGTGGTCCGGGGCGGCCCTGAGGAAAGATTCCACGAGGGTTCCACCAGAGTTCCACCAGGTTCTGCGAAGACTGCGGGGTGGTCCGGGGTGGTTTGAGGTAAGGTTCTACGAGGGTTCCATCAATGTTCCACCAGGTTCTACGAGGGCTGCGGGGTCGTCGGGGTGGTTTGAGGCAAGGTTCTATTAGGGTTCCACCAGGTTCTGCGAGGGCTGCGGGTGGTTTGAGGTAAGGTTCCACAAGACGAGGGTTCTACGAGAGTTCCACCGTTCTGCGAGGGTTGCGGGGTGGTCCGGGATGGTTTGAGGTAAAGTTCTACGTTTGCGAGGGCGATGGGGTGCTCCAGGGCTGGTTTGAACTAAGGTTCTAGGAAGGTTCCACCAGGGTTCTGCAAGGGCTGCGGGATTGTCTGGTGGTTTGAGGTAAGGTTCTACGAGGCATCTACGAGGGTTCCACCAACGTTCCACCGGGTTTTGCGAGGGTTGCGGGGAGGATCTATCAGGCTTCTACTGGGTTTTGCGAGGGTTATGGGATGGTCTGGGTGGTTTGGGGTAAGGTTCTATAAGGGTTTTACTGGAGGTTTTATGAGGGTTGTGGGGAGTCTGGGGTAAGGTTTTACGAGGGTTCTATTAGGGTGTTACCAAGTTTTGCGAGCTATAAGGGTGGGGGGGGTTCGGGGTGGTTTGAGGTTAGGTGTTATTGGGGTTTTATTAGGGTTTTATTAGGCAATACTAGGGTTTTACTAGGTTTAACGGAAGAAGTTACGAGGGTTCGACCGATTAGGTTTTATTAAAGTTTTGCTAGGTTTTGTAAGGCTGGTTTGAAAAAAACGAAATTAATGATTTGTAGCACATTTTTATTCTCCAAATAATGTGTCTATATTAAGAGAAAAGATTTTGATGTTAGATTGAGATGTTCGCTCTATTTGCGAGCGTTTTGCGTGGTATTTACCGTAGATTCGTGCGCTTGTTTGATGTCGAAATGCGTTTCGATTGCATAGGCTCGCACAAAGTGAGGTGTTGATTTCTGTTCGTGAGCGTTTTGCATGGTATATATCGTAGATTCGTGTTTTTGCTTGATGTCGAAATGTATTTCGATTGCATAGACTCGTACAAAGTGAGATATCGACTTCCAAAGCTTTCAACTGTTGGGGTAATTCTAACATTGTATATATAGTAAGTATTTCTAATTCCGTTAAAATTTTTGAGGTGGTTTTATAAGTGAGTATTAGTCTTTATATTTAATTGGCAAAAGGAAAGTCTTACAAATTGATACCTTGGCTCTAGCTCCTACTTTGCCTCCAAAACTCGATGCCTGACCAATAATAATCCTTTGGCATGGAAGACGTCTTTGCTTGTTTTTTATGACTCCTGCTTTATGAGTAGACACCGCTATGTTGCAATCAACGATTGTTTGTTATTGGTTATTTTGCTTGCATTCTATAAAAGGCAATTCCAATATGGCGGTGTCCGCATATTCGGCGGTTCCGTATTTCACCATGTTCACGCCATTTTTGATTGCATAATACGTATAACCATCTCCTACGTCACAAGGCCCGCATACGGCAGCACGCAGATTTGCCTTTTCCTTGCAGCATCATTGGTAGAGGCCGTCCCACCGTTCCGTATGGTATGTTATAAACGTCTGTCGCGTTAGTCTGACAGCAAAAATTTCAAATAAGGACTATGATTATGTAAATGAAATATTTCCTTCAATAGATATTATTTAAAAATATTGGGATAATTCTTGTTTTGAGCGCTTTTCCTCATGTCTTTTCAATTGTGCCTTGGGGATATATTGCACTTATGAAAGTTTATGTTTATGCATTAATTCAAGAAAAGAAGAACAAAATGGTATAGTATCTAGGGTAAACAAAATTATGTTGAATTATATTCCGCATTATCTATGTTTTTTTAAAGATCCTTTTCTTTTTGATTCAAGAATTATTTTTAAAAAATGCATTTGGAAAAAAATAAATATATAAATTTATTGAGTTTTTACAATGATTATCATCATAATCTGTACATAAATTATTTTGAGTGTGTATGTTGAAATAAATTGTATTCTTTGTTTTTTGGGAATGTAATAAAAAAGAAGGAAGAAATGAATTAAATGGATATGATTTTTGAATATATATATATATATATATTTGTGATGTGGTTTTTATATCTTAAAAATTATTGTTGTAGTTTTTGTTATTTTTGTATTTATATTATTTGTTTTTTTAATATTTAATAACGAATAGAATTAAAATATGATTTGATTTTGTTTATAGAATTTACTAGATTTAGAGGAATCCTATTCATTAGGAGCATCGCGGGATGGCCCTCAGTTCCTGCATGGCCGGGGAAGTGAATAGATTGGATGATGAAGCAAGGGTGGTTAACAATAAATCTCAGAACAAAAAGGGGGCATACTGGTGGTTGCAAGCAAATTTATCAAGACGATTGAAAAAGCAATCGATGACAAGTTCTACCAAATGCCACGGTCAACATAATGTGAAAGTTTGCCCATCCTGACGGTGGAAGCAGGAAATCTTGTGTTTTTCGAGCCTTTCTACCTGGCGGTGAATAAACCCCGACTCATATGCGATCCATTCCCAAAAAACCCGCCAGTCAAAAAGGCCTTCTTCTAGGTCCTCCAGTAGATAGTTTCTAGTTTTTTGTGGTGTTATAATTTAACAATTGGAGGTATTGTGATATTGTTTGTTCTTGTTTTATTAAATATAATTTGTTTTTTATTTATTTGTTTTTGAAATATTTGGGAAAAAAAAAAAAAACAATTTGGATTTTTTTATCTATGTATAATTGAAGCTAATACAACATATATATTTTGTGTTACGGCTCATTGAAAATTTGCTCCCAAAGACAAATAACAGAGAAGGAATTGCAAAAAAGCTGCGCGTGCGTGAGGCAGGGAAAGAGAAAATCGCAAAAAGTGTGGCTGAGAAAGTTGCACAAAACGTGAACTGGTCGGAGCGGTTTTGGAAGGGGGGTCCATTAGTGCGGCAACGCAGAGGTAAGGTTTGAATTGAATTGCGTGGCAGGCGCAGTATTTTAGTGAGGAGGGGTGCAGATTTTGTGGCAGACGTAGTATTTTTTTCTGAAGAATTAATTGTCTAGCAGCACTTTCCAAAGCTCAGGTGCAGACTTTGTGGCAAACGCAGCACTTTCGCAAGGTCAAGTGCCAAATTCGTGGCAGGCGCAGCACTTTCGCAAGGTCAAGTACAGATTTCGTGGCAGGCGCAGCACTTTTGCAACATCTGCCAAATTCGTGGCAGGCGCAGCACTTTCGCAAGAGGTCATATATGGAAATGATATATGAAATCCAATCGCAATTTGTAAATTCAAAAATAATATGATATATAAAATCAATTTTCGGAACTTCAAAATTACAAGCTTTAAATACAAATATTAACAGAATAATATATTCATCGATCGATTAATTATAGAAATAACTAAAGAAATAAATAAATAAAGAAAAAGATAAAGAAAGAAAAATAAAAATAAAATACATAAATAAATAGATAAAAACAGGACCAAACAAAATATATAAATATGTTTATCAAGATTTAAAAATAGAATAATA
Source organism: Effrenium voratum (assembly GCA_963377175.1). Taxonomy (NCBI): domain Eukaryota; class Dinophyceae; order Suessiales; family Symbiodiniaceae; genus Effrenium; species Effrenium voratum. The sequence continues at coordinate 680,585 of CAUJNA010003222.1, forward strand.
TAAAAATATGAAACCATAAATCATCAAATAGAAATATCAAAAATAAAAAATAATATATAAAGAAAATACATAAATATATAAAAAAGATAAATATATAAACAAAATAAATAAATAGATAGATAAAAAACATATATAAATGAATACATTCATACACATAAACAAATAAATACATATATAATTAAATAAATAAATAAAATACAAAAAATAAATAAATAAATGAATATAAAAATAAATAAACATACAAAAAATATAAACAGAAAAATGAATAAATACATAAATAAAAAAAACATATAAAAAATAGATAAATACATAAAAAACATATAAATAAAGAAATACATAATTAGATAAGTACATAAATATATATATATATATAACTAAATAGAAACATGGATAACAAAAACAGAAATATAAAAACAAAAGAAATATAATAGAATATATAAAAGAAATACATCGAAAACATTTAAAAAGAAATATAAAAATAAATGAAAAGATTTTTAAATAAAAAACAAAAAGGAAAAATCAAATACATATATAAAGATATAAATAACTAGATAAATACAAATAAATAAACAGAAATAGTATATAGAAAAAGACAACAAATAGAGAAAAACATAAATAAATACATATATAACTAACACGAGAGATAAATAGATAACAAAACAGGACAATACTGGCTTAATAATTCATAAGGCCCGATCGAGTCCCGACGGCAATCGGGCCCCCACCTACCCAACTAGCCGGTCCGAACCCTCTTGGGGTCAACATAAAACTTTATTAAAATCTTTCCTCAAGCAAAAGCACCAATCTGCGGTACAACGCTCGCGGATAGAAGTCGACACCTGTCTTTGTGCGGCACTTTGACATTGAGCAAGAGCACAAATCTGCAAAACGTTACGTTTGCGGAGAGAAGTCGACACCTCACTTTCCAAGCCTGTGCAGTCAAAACGCACTTTGGCTTGGCAGCAACAAAGGAAAAACTACCTAGCTGGCTAACTCACTAGGGTTCAACCAATGAGGTTCTGTTATAGTTTTCTTGTACGTAGCACACTTTTATTCCCCAAACAGTGTCTACACTAAGGTTCTTACGGGCCTCCGTTTCACCCAACCCAGTGGAACACTAGGTTTAAGGGGTGGTTTGAGGTCGGGTTCTTCCACCAGGCGTCCACTAGGTCTTGCGAGTGTTATGGGATGGTCTTGGTGGTTGGTACGGTTCTACAAGGGTTTTACCAGAGGTTTTACAAGGGCTGCATGGGTTCTATTAAGGCTCTACCATGTTCTGCAAGCAAGTGCAGGGGTGGTTTGAGGTTAGGTTCTACTGGGGTTTTCCAGCGTTTAACAAGGTTATATATAGCCTTGGAAACTTACCCCAAACCACCCCGGACCACCCCGCAACCCTTGGTGGAAGGTTGGTGGAACCCTTGTAGAACCTTACCTCAAACCACCAGCCCTTGCAGAACCCTGGTGGAACCTTCCTGGAACCTTAGATGTTGACTGCGCAGGCTCGCACAAACACGATTTCTTCGCTCTTTTTTTTTTGGCGGCTCCAGGAGTTTTGTCTTGTGGTCCGGCGGCACGGGCGGCCAGCGAAACCTTCGGGAACCAGCCGGCGGCAACAGATTGAGGCAGGACTGCCTCGCGTCGCAGCAGCCCACAAAGCCCAGGTCCGGCAGCACGCCGTCCACGGGCTCAACGTCGTCCGCCGGGCACGGATAGGCAGGCCCGCTGCGCCAGCGCACCACGTCCACGCCGACGCACAGAACATCCTTCTGGCACGCCTGCGCCTCAAAGACAAGAGGAGGCAGCTTTCTCTCAGCGTCTTCTCGCTGTGGCAGTCGCCGCACAGCCCTGCAGAGTCTGCTGCCGGCCTCACGGCACAACCCGCACAGCGCAGGAGGCCAGGGTCTTCTGCCTCTCTCCGCCGCGCCGGGCACCGCTCGTTTCGCCTTCAGCAGCTTCAGGAAAATCTCGTGCGCCAGTCCGGCCAGGCGCTGGCCCCGTACTCCTGGACACCCTCGCACCACCTCAGCACACCTCGTGCTCCTCCGGCAGCTCTCGGATCCCCACCCAGCGTACTGCGCCGTGATGAGTCTGCCGAAATTGTTTTGTTTTGCTAGATATAGATATAAATCCATTTTTAATGTAAAACCGGCATTTAACTGTAAAATGGGAATCTTCAATTGTATTGTTGCGCCCCGCTCGGGTCGGATCCGTCAGGCTCCAATCGGACTCCAATTTGGCCGTCGGGTCTTGATTACTGTTAGTTTTGTATTTTTTGCAAATCGGCAATGAGATGGGTCTTGGGCCGGGTATGGTGCTGTTGAGGATATTGTTTGAGCTAGGTTTTATGAGGGTTGTGGATGGTCCGGGGTGTTTGAGGTGGGTTTAATTGGGAATCCAATGTGTTTTGCAAGGGTTATGGGATGGTCTCGGGTGGTTTGAGATAGGTTTCGGTGTGGGTTGATTGTTAAGGTTCGTATGAGGGTTTTGATAGGATTCTATTTGGTTCGGGCCTAGACTCTACCATAAGGGTTTTACTATTCTATGCTCGATTAGGTTCTATCAGATTTTACAATGATTGAAAACATTGTATCAGGGTTCTAATAGGTTCTGGGGAAGTTGACTGGTTGCGGTTGTTTTTCGGTTTTGTCAAGGTTTTTACCGGGTTTTGAAGAAGGCGACGGGGTTTTTATGAGATTTCTGTGGCTGAGGTAAGGGTTTTATAGCTTTATAAATTATAAATCTTCCATAAGGAAGTAATGTCGTTTGTCTACCATTTGAAAGGCCATCGGAGTAGTTAAAAAAATTGTTTTGCTTATGGGCGGAATATTAAGCAAAAAACGAAATTTGTGGTTTCTAACATACTTTTAATCATTTGTTGTTTGATTACTTGTTTAGGCAACTGGCTTTGCGAGAAATTTATTGTGTAGCAGAGTTGTTTTTGTTAGTGCTGCATACTATTTGGTGGGCTCTACAAAGGCTTTACAAGGTTGCGAGGGCTACTGAATAACACGAGATTTCCATCCGGTTCTGATGTTGACATGACATGTGTTTTGACTGCAGGCTTGCACAAACTTGAGGTCTTCGCTTTTTGGCGGCTCCAGGGACCGTGGGGTTTTTTCTTGTGGTCCGGCGGGTTTCCGTCCGGCGGAAGGGCTTGATTCCCGCTCTGCAAGCTTGTTTCCCTTTGGGCATGCTTGGCTGTCGCAATGGCAACAACAACCAAACAGCAACAGCAACAGCAACAGCGCCATATTCATAGGAAAGAAACAACAAGAAGCAAGAGCACAAATCTGCGGTACACACCACGCAAAACGCTTACAGAATTCGACAAGTGAGGTGTGCAAGCGCACTTCGACATCAAGCGAGAACACAAATCTGCGGTAAATACCTGAAACAAACACACAGATCTTGGCGAAGCCGCGCCTGCCAATGTGCGCTCGGAATTCAAGCATCTTGGGTCATGACTGTCTGGCTCGGACCCTTCCACAGAAGGCGTGTGCATAAAGACGTCATGGTCGATCCACTGTTGCATGGCAGCTTCGTCTGCACAACGGAAAAGAGTTGTTAAAGAATGTTGGGCTGCTCACTTTCCTGGACTCATCTGCACCTAGTTCTCGCCACAAGGACCCATCGCCAGGCACGGCGTATCCAGAAGAGCCTGAAATGAAACCGCCGACAGCACGGCGAGAAGCTTGTCCATTGCCAGCGCCCAAAGCTCTTCCTTTAAGCCTGCCTTGATAACGCTTACTACACAATGAGTTTGTCACAAAGCCCATATACAATATCATTTTGTGGTATTTACGTAAACATTCACAAACACGAAGACACGTACGTAGGAGCAAAGACCAAGAAGCATGTCCGTTTTTTCTTCCATAAGCAGCGCATATCGGTAAGACGGCAGACTTGCAGGACAGGGCTGCTGGGATAAATGCATGGCACTACGTGCAGCCGCAAGAGGCCGAGCTGTTGGCAGATGCAAAGGCGCTGCAACCCCTCGCAGCGGGCTTTGGGTTTTAAGCGTTTTACGAATTTTGAGGTCTATGGAATATAATTCCGTTTCTACTAATTTTTGTAAAGGCTGTTTTGGGGTTGGTTTTAGGAAAAATTCAAATAAACAATTATGTTAAGCTTATGAGGTTGTACAAGAACGACTTTTGGCTTAGGCCCCCGGCTGCAATATTGGGGCCCGATTGGTCCCGCTTGTGTCGTCGGGCCTCGGTTGGGTCTTATTAATTATTATGCCGGTATCGTTTAGTTTTTGCTAGATATATTTATAGAACCGTATCTAAAGTAAAACCGGCATTAAACTCTCCGATTGTATTGTTGCGCCCCGCTCGGGCCTTGATTGTATTGATCGGACCCGTCGCTCCGATTTGGCCGTCGGGCCCCGATTACTCTTAGTTTTGTTATATAAGTTATAAGGCGGTATTCTTAGCAAAATCGGCAATGAGATGGGTCTCGGGCCGGGTATGGTGCTGTTGAGGATATTGTTTGAGCTAGGTTTTATGAGGGTCCGGGGTGTTTGAGGTAGGGTTTTATTGGGGATCCATTAGGTTTTACGAGGGTTATGGGATGGTCTTGGGTGGTTTCGATGAGGGTTGTTGATTGTTAAGGTTCGTATGAGGGGTTTACTACGATTCTATTAGGTTCGGGCCTAGACTCTACCATTAGGGTTTTACTAGGTTCTATGTTCGATTAGGTTCTTTTAGATTTTAACAATGTTTGAAATCTTTCTATCAGGGTTCTAATAGGTTCTGTAAGGCTTATGGGGAAGTCGACTGGTTACGGTTCTATAAGGTTTTGTGAAGGTTTTACCAGTTTTTGAGGAAGGCTATGGGGTTTCTATGCTGTGGCTGAGGTAAGGGTTTTATAGTAGTTCCGTAAGGGTTTGATAGGGGTTATAAGGTTCCATAACGCTTTATAAATTTTATAAATCTTCTATAAGGAAATAATGTCGTATGTCCACGAAAAGCCACCGGAGTAGTTAAACACATTGTTTTGCTTATGGGCGGAATGTTAAGCAAAAACGAAATTAGTGGTTTTTAACATACTTTTAATCATTTGTTATTTGATTATTTGTTTAGGCAACGTGCTGGCTTTGCGATAAATTTATTGTGTAGCAGAGTAATGTTTGTTAGTGCTGCATACTCCTTGGTGGGCTTTACAAAGGCTCTACGAGGTTGCGAGGGCTACTGAATACAACACGAGATTTCTATCCGGTTCTAAGGAAAGATTTTAATAAAGTTTTATATTGACCCCAACAGGGTTCGACAAGAACGGTTAGTCGGGTAGGTGGGGGCCCGATTACCGTCGGGACTCGATCGGGCCTTGTTAATTATTAAGCCGGTATTGTCCTGTTTTGTTATCTATTTATCTCTCGTGTTAGTTATTGTTTATTTATTTGTCTTTTTCTATATATTATTTGTATTTATGTAGTGCTATTTATATCTTTATATGTATTTGATTTTTCCTTTTTGTTTTTTATTTAATTATTTTTTTATTTATTTTTATATTTCGTTTTAAATGTTTCCTATTTTTTTTATCCATGTTTCTATTTAGTTATATATATATATTTATGTATTTATCTAATTATGTATTTCTTTATTTATATGTTTTTTATGTATTTATCTATTTTTTATATGCCTTTTTATTTATGTATTTATTTATTTTTCTGTTTATATTTTTATTTTTTGTATGTTGATTTATTTTTATATTTATTTATTTAATTTTTGTATTTTATTTCTTTATTTAATTATGTATTTATTTATATTTCGTTATTTGTATGAATGTATTCATTTATATCTATGTTTTTTATTTATCTATTTATTTATTTATTTTGTTTTTATATTTATCTTTTTTATATATTTAGGTATTTTCTTTATATATTGTTTTTTTTGACATTTCTATTTATTGATTTATGGTTTTTATATATTTATTTATTTTTATATTTTTATATTGTTCTATTTCTATATCTTGATAAAAATATTTATATATTTTGCTTATTCCTATTTTTATCTATTTATTTATCTGTTTTATTGATATTTTTCTTTCTTTATCTATTTCTTTATTTTTTTATTTCTCTAATTATTTTATAATTAGTCGATCGATGAAAATATTATTCTGTTAATATTTGTATTTAAAGGTTGTTGTAATTTTGAAGTTCCGAAAGTTGATTTCATATATCATATTATTTTCGTATTTACAAATTGCGATTAGATTTCATACATCATTTCCATATTTACAAATTGTGATTTTGAAAATCGTCTGCTGTGCGTGCCACACGAAAGTGCTGAGCCTGCCACGAATTCTACACTTGATTTTGCGAAAATGCTGTGCCTGCCACGAATTCTGTATATGACCTCTTGCGAAAGTGCTGTGCCTGCCACGAACTTGGCACTTGATATTGCGAAAGTGCTGCGCCTGCCACGGAATCTGTATTTGACCTTGCGAAATTGCTGCGCCTATCACGAATTTGGCACTTGACCTTGCGAAAGTGCTACGTTTGCCACGAACTCTGCACCTGAGCTTCGGAAAGTACTACTAGACAATTAATTCTTGAGAAAACAATACCTTACGAAAGTACTACGCCTGCCACGAAATCTACACCCCTCCGCACCAAAATACCGCGCCTGCCACGCAATTCAAACCTTACGAAACCTCTGCGTTGCCGTGCTATGGACCCGGCGCCATCCCTTCCGAGACCGCTCCGAGCAGACGATGATATGTTCACGTTTTTTGCAACTTTCTCAGCAGCTTCTTCCAGCCGTTTACTCAAGCCAAACACACACAAAAAAAAATCACACACACACACAAGCACACACACACACAGACGCACACACACACACACATACAAACACACACTGGGCGAAGAAGACTACAGGCCCAAGCCCGTCAGATGGATTTGCTTCTTGGACTTCAACGCCATGTTCCCAGCCACAAGGTTGCTGCCCATGCCCAACAGCCCCATTGCCCGAACAAGGCCCTGCCTCCAGCTGGCTAACAAGCTCACCAGAGCCCTGAGGTACAAAGAAGTCAAGCAGATACAAGCAGGTACTGGAGAAGAAGGAATTTATCCCCCAGGAAGCAGCTCGATCTTGATCATCTCAGGGAGAGAGACTGAAGAATGGTCACCGACACCAAGTGCCTCATTGCGGAGAACACAGACCTGAATTTCACGCAGGCAGCTTCAGGTCTCCGCCAGCTTGTTGATCTCCTGAAAGGTCAAGCTTCAGCCCGGAGATCTGAGCCGTAGGCCGCCTTGTTCCGCTGCCTCATCGCCTTGGCCGCCGTCCTGGATGAGCGTATATACTTCCCAGTTTTTTCCTGAAGTCCTCCTCCGAGAAACGGCGCATGTTCATTGTCTCCAGGGCATCATTGGAAACGTGGTCATCTTGTGTGTCGTCACCCAATTCTTGATGCTGCCACCGTAGAGGAGCCTCAGGTCGGCTCTTTCGCTGCAATCCGCACAAAGGATCTAATCTCCGCAAGTGCGTCTCAGTGACCCAAAGCCGTGGAGGATTCTTGATGGGCCAGCCGTTGTCCCTGAGGCAAAATTGGCAACAAGCACATCATGGCATCGGCAACGGTCTTGGACTTTCAGCTCGTTCCAAAACTTCTAGATAATGTCCCCATTTCCACGCTTACATGAATTTCGGTATCAAAACAAATCTTAAATTTCTATTTCCTTATCAATGAATATAATTGAAGCATTCTATTTCTTTTCTGGTTTGTTTTATATCAATGATTTATTTTTTAACAAATACCATTCAATATCAGTCGGTTTGGTGAAGGAAAAAACTTTCGAAGTCGGCGAAGTCGGTGGACGGAAGTAATTTTCTCTTTCTTTCCTTGTTTGTGCTCTTTTTTTCATATTCTTTCTGTTATCCATTCTCAGTCTTTTTATCTGTACATCTATTTTTTTCTCTACCCACCTATTAGCCTGGCTACCTATCTATCTATTTTTCGTGTAAACCATTTATCAATAAAAAGCCTGCCATGTTTTATGAATCCTTTGCAAATCCGAGATTTTCCAACTTTCCAAATGGTGTGGATCAAACGGCGCAGCAAAACATCTATTTTTCCATCCTTGTCTTCCTGGTTTTGATTACTGTTGGACGTGCTAAGCGACGGAAATAGATAAATTATTATCTTTCCGTTTTTCCTTTATTCTCTATCTCTCTTTGTTTGTTTGTTTTGTGCTTTTTGTCTATGTGTTTGTCTGCTTGTGTGTTTTTTTTGTTTATTTTTTGTTCTATTTCGTTTTATCTTGGTTTGTCTCTGTTTATATGCCTCTGTTGCCGTTTGTTCTCTTGTCTGTCTCTGTTGTCTTTGTTATTTTTTGTTTTTGGATTTGTTCGGAAATTTGGTTATTCGACTATATTTAGTTGTAATTATTAGTTTGATTGACTCGGATGAACATTGAAATTACAAGTGGCAACGGCCCACGGGACGAAAAGACAATATCGAGGTTGCATATCCAGGGGGAGACAGAAGTCTTGTTCGCGGGCGGTTTCCGCATATCACAAACGTCCTCCGCGCCAGTCTCGCTCGCGGGCGGTTTCCACATATCACGAGCGTCCATCGCACCAGTCTCGCTCGTGGGCGGTTGTCGCATATCACGAGCGTGCGCCACATCAATCTTGATCATGGACGTTTCCAGTCAGCCTCGTGCGCCCAATCTTCACCACATCGTCATCCCCCCAAGGAAGAAGCTAACTAGCTAGCTAACTCACTAACTCAGGCACCCTGGTGAAACAAACACACAGATCTTGCCTTTTGTCGTGATGCTTTCACACACACACGCACACACACACACACACGCACACACACACGCACACTCACACACACACGCACACGCACAAACACACGCACACGACCATGGCGCTGGCTTCGACACGTGTCTGCTGCATTCTCTTGCGCGTGTCTGTTCTAGGTGTCCTTGTTTTTGTGAATATGCGCGCAAATTCCGCAAAATGATGTTGCAGCTTCCTGACAACAACCGCCGTTTTGCGGCGCAGCCTGCACAATACTCTGCAGCGTGTGACCGCCTATCACTGTTTGGGGTCTCGTGCCGGGGTAATTTGTTTATGTTTCTTGTTTTTTCTTTGTTTTTATTGATATTATTATTGATGAAATTAAATATGAAATTAAAACAGAATATATATATATATATATATTCGAATATACATTATTTTTCATAAATTTTAAATAGAATATAAAAAACAAAAAAGGTTTATATAAATTAACGTAATTTATAATTGTTATTAAAAATATCTGTGGGACCGATACAAACTATAACGACGAAGATGAGAAGGGATTTTCATTTCGTTGTGCTGTAGACGGGCGTGCGATGCCGGCTGGGGGTGTTGGCTAGGGGGAAAACGGTATGGGGCTGGCTGGGGGGACGGCGGCGTGGGGACGCAGATTGGGCGTGGTTGGAAGTCAACTGGCTATGTACTCGATTGTGAGGCTGTTGCTGTTGCTAATACTATTGCTGTTTTTGGCTGTTGTTGTTCAGAATACCATCGAGACGCCGTCGCAGCACAGAAACACCATCCAAGGGTAAGTGCGTCGCTCCTGAACGCTGGCAAAACCATCGCTTCAGAACGCTGAAACAAAATCGCTTCGGAACGCCGGAAAACGTACTACTCGCTTCGGAACTCTGGAAGTGGAGCCACGTGCCACGCGCAGCACCGAGACACCCCCCAGAGCTTCAACGGGTGTGCTTATCACGCCCCCCCCCCCCCCGGCCCCACCCCCCACCTTTGGGGAGGTGTGCTTATCATGCCCCCCCCCCACCCCACCCCCCACCCCTAGAACCAGATGAATTTGCACATCTGGGTATAGAGCTTCAGCGCATTTGCTTATCATGCCCCCCCACCCCCAGAACCAGATGAATTTGCACATTTGGGTGTAGAGCTTCAGCGGGTGTGCTTATCACCCCCCCCCACCCCCCCCAGAACCACTAGATTTTGCACACCTGGGCTGGGACGCCTGCCTGCGTACGGAAGTGATCCTGGGCTGGGACGCCTGCGTTCGGAAGTGATTTTTTTGACTGGCCGGGTTTTGTAACCCTTTCGGCGTTCCGGGTGCTCAGTGTTTTGAAGTGATTTTGTTTTAGTGTTCGGAAGTGATCGAAAATGGCAACGTTCACAAATGATTTTTTTTTAGTGTTCTAAAGTGATTGTCTACCCCATCCAAGCATGCCCAAAGAAAGAGAAACAAACTCGTGCGGGGGCGGGAATCGAGGCCGGGACCTTTCGCCGGAAACCCGTGCCGCCAAACCACGAGACAAAACCCCCACGGTCCCCGGAGCCGCCAAATTGTGCGAGCCTACGCAATCGCAACGCATTTCAACATCAAGCAACAACAAGAATCTAAGATAAATACCATACGAAACGCTCGTAAACAGAAGTCGACACCTCACTTTATACGAGCCCATATAATCGAAATGCATTTCAAATACCACACAAAATGCATAAACAGAAGTAACCAACTCATTTTATACGAACCTATGCAAACAAAACGCATTTCCACATCAAACAAAAACACGAGTCTACGGTAAATACCATACAAAACACTCGTAAACAAAAATCGACAGCTCACTTTATACGAGCCTACGCAATAAAAACATAATTCAATATCAAGCAAAAACACGAATTTGCAATAACTACCATGCAAAATATTCGCTAACAAAGCGAGCACCTCAATCTATCACCAAAACCTATTTTCTTACCACAAAAATCCCTTCGTATAAACACAAACAAAAAAAACAAACAAACAAAAAAAAAACTACCAACACCAACGAGAATTTCAATAAATAAACCCAAATAAGTGTTTTTTATTTCTAATAATTTTTTTTTCGGATTATATAAAAAAACACAATTTTTCTAAATTACAATAATTTATTAATATATAAAAAATATAATTTTGAAATCATACCGATTCATACCAATACATCAAATTCTTTACTAAATTTTAAGAATATAATTTTTATATATTATAATTATAAATATTTCCAATTATAAAAACAACTCATAAATTCACACCAAACAACACCAAAATCACAAAACTAAATCACAAACAAAATCATAAACAAAATATTCATCCACATTCTATTCCCCATTTCCCAAACTATATTCATATTTAAAATTACAATTTTTATTTAAATATTAATCTTATTTATTTTTAATATAGTATATATTAATTTATACACCCAAATAAATTATCAAGTATCAAAACGGTTTCCATAAAAAATCCATCATCAAATTCTACGAGGGCTGCGGGGTGATACGAGCACCAAAAAGACCATCGCACTCCCTTTTTGCAGCTCTCTTTTTGCTCTTTGCCCACCGGAAGACCTCGCTCAGACTACCAGGCCAGTTGCACAACTGGAAGATTTGAGCTTTCAACTCCAGCAAGAAACATGCACTAATGCCTCTCCTTTTCTGCTTGTCACCGGGCTTCCTTGAAGAAGCTGTCTCCAGCAGCAAAGCTTGGCCAAGCTGCAAGCAAGAAAAAAGAGAATCTCAGCTGCCTCTTGTTTGTAGTGCATCAAGAACTGCTCACACACCAACTAAAAGAAAGGCTTTTTCATTTTGCGAATGGCCATGTCTGGCTTCTAGATTGTCACATGCCGGGGGGTCTTTGAGACCGCCTCATGGTTCATTAACGCTCCGCTGGGTGAAGCTACGCATCTGCAATAGATGGGTGGATTTCTGTCCACCAAACCACCTGCAGTGCCCATGGAATGAAAACAGGCCAGAGACGCAACAAGGGAGTCACGACTAGCCAGTTTGGGTCTTTCAAGCGGCAAGTGAATCTGCGCGCTAACCAGTTTTGACTGTCGGCCCAACATTCCAATATTTATTTGTATGTAGCTAAATGCAACTTGCAATGCCACGAAAAACCTTGGCGCCCGCCTTCTGACCCTCCTCTGAAGGGTCCAGGGTCACTCGGAAGTGTTGGCCTGCGGGATGCAAATTTATTCTAAATGGAACCAAATGCATTCCGTCGCAAGGCTTGGGCAAGCGCATTACTTGTTTGGTTCCAATGAAACCAAAAGGAGGACCCAGAAATCCAGGACACAAAACCCAGGAATCAAAACCCAGGACCCAGGCAAAGCCCAGATCAGGACCCAAAACCCAGGATCCAGGACCTCAAGACCCAGGACCCCGCCTTTCCTCTCCTGTCCCGAACCCCCGGCCTGGATCCCCAAGGATGGCCCAGTTGAGGCCATGCCCACCTCGAAAATTCCACTCCATCGTGCCAAAAAGAGGTGTGCCTTCTGTTGAGGGTACCCTTGCCTTTTTGGGGGTTGGATAGGGCAACCAAAAGAAAGCCACCATTTTGGTGGTCCTCTTTAAAAAAAAAGGCACACCCATGTTTTTTTGCATAGGTTCCCAAGTCAGGCCGGAACAAGCAGCCGACTTGGCGCCCAACGGTTGTCGGGGCCGCAAACATGCGCCTCCCCAAGGCCAGCCTGGTCGTCAGCTCTACGCTGACAGGCCGTGGCCCAGGGCTTTGTCAGATTTTGCCGTCAGCAGAGGGCACCATGCTTACAGTGCTTGAGGTCTTGTGGATACATTTGAAGGTCACTGTGTTGATTTTGGGAATTCGATGACTCTGCAAGAACCGTTCACATCGCAAATCATGAAGCATGCAGACAAATCTTCAAAGCCTTGCTGCCAGAATCGCTGAACTGGGTTGCAAGTGAGTGGAAATACACACACTTTGGTTTGAGCGGCGCGGGTAGGCGGTGCACACCCTTTGAGGAGAGAAGATAGTTCGCAGAGCCACTCACAGCCTGGATCCCCGAGTACGCTGGTATCATGAAGGCAACAAGTCATAGGGTTCGACGCTGTATCTTTGTGGCTCAAATTAAAGAGCTAGGGTCTTGCAGGTAGTCTTTGGTTCCATTTTCCAAGCTGCCATTCTGGCACATTGGTTTTTGAACCACAGCCACATCCTTTTGACTGCTGCAGGTTCTAACTGACACACCAACGGCCCTCCAATAACCAAGTTCTTCAAATGCATGACGACATCTCGCAGGCGGCTCATGCTTGCCCATTTTGGGTGAATCAAACAAACGCCGTCCCGCCTTCGGCCTGTTGGGATACAGCCGCCGCTGAGCCTTGGGCCAACGCCATTTCAAGGCGACGACAGGAGGGCTTCTGAAAATCCATGCCCTTTTCTTTGTGCTTTGTCTTGCCTCTGGTGATCTTTGCCTTTGGACTTGCCACCCGGTTTGCCATTTGACCCTTTCTTGCTTCCTTCTTTCCCCTTCAGCCCACCTCAGTCGTTTACACCTTGTCAATGTCCATTGGGCTCGGTCCTTGCTGAAGTTGGGTTGTTGTTGAACTGCGCCATGATCGGTGTCCAAGCTGAAGCAGTTTGCTCCAAATTGATCACTGCTGTACGCATTTGAGACCAGGATGCCAGTGCGGTTCTGGCTTGTTCACACAGCATGAGTCCTATGATTGGTATAGTCTTGCCGACACCCTGCGCTGACGCAATTTGCAATGGTCTATGCATCTGATTGCATTGATCAGGCACACGATACCTACGACCATGCCGATGCCGGATTCGCATTTGGGCAAGTCATTGCTGGATTGGCACCCGTACTCCATGCTAACTATTTGATGCTTGAAAGTGGGCTGGATCAAATTGTCTCACACATCATGTATGGCAGATGATGATGATGATGATGATGATGATAATGATGATGATGCTGATGATGATGATGATGATGATGATGATGCTAAAACCAGACAACAAGTACCGCATTAGATTCACTTGTTGGGGTGGCAACAAAACAGGGATAGGAGGAATGCTCAAAGAACTTCAACACAGGGAGAACCAAGAGAAGTGGGTGCAATGAATCGGGAAGTATTGTGGTACCACTTTTAGGGGTAGCAAGCTTCTGCAAAACTTGGAAATCATCCAACTTAGAAGGGCCGGCCCATGTAGGACTTGCATTGCCATGACTAATCATCATGAGTTCTTTGTCAAAGAAACGCTGCCGAGGTTGACGAAGTTGCCCAAAGCTTGCCCCGATTAGAACTTTTGCCTTCAAGCAGCTCCAACGAAGAGCTTGTGTTGGCGCATTTCCTGTTTCGCAGGCCCTTCTGAAAGCAACACTGTCCAGTGCAAATGACGCTAAGCCGCTAAGCTGCAGGCTTCTTTGAGGCTCGGGTCCAAGATGGGAAGGCGCCACTGTGCAGGGCCCAAAGACTGGTGCTCGCCGCCCCAGTCGTCCACCGCCTCGAGACGAAAACATGTGCCCTTTGGGGCCGCTCTGAATGTCAAATTTGAGAGGAGTCAGCAAATAAAAAGACCGAAATACGCTGAAGTGCTTCACAAACTTCTAACGAAACTGCCTCTATCGCAAATTTCTGAACCAATCACCAGCCATTGTTTTGTTGATTTGTGCGATGTTTGCAGCTGCACCCATGAAGGTCACCAGACATTGGCCCGTTTCGACTCTAAAAGCCTGGATCACACTTCAGCGCCGCAGGTCTTGAGAATGTGGAAAGCATAGGGGTGGGAATAGTTAGTTGAAGGGTTCAGAGCATTCAATTTAGTATCTCCTGTGTAACTGCCCTCCTCATTTCCTATTGTTGCTCCGTAAGTTTGGCACCCACTCGTTCTTGAAGTAACATGAAACGGGATGGCAAAGGTTCCAAATGCCGAAATAGTTTCTTCCAGTTCGCGCTTTTTGCCCCCTTTCACTGGGGCAGGAAACACAACACCAAGTCCTCCCCCGAAAAGGCCGAATGCCTAACAAACCCGCTAGGTGAATGTTGGGCAACCATGGCGTGGATATACGTGATACTCACCTTTAAGCACTTGCCGCAAGGTCAAATACCGCTGGAGCCAACGCTTGAGCCCTCTGCAATTTGGAACTCTGCCACGCCGTCAGTGCCCAAGATCAGATCGAACCTGGGCAACGAGTTCAAGCCATTGCAGGTGTGTCCCACTGCCGTGCGCCTTTGAGGCGTGTGTGGGTGGGTTTTCTGTCAGCTTCTAGCTTGCGGCAGTCAACAAGCTTTGTTCATTGCTTGACTCACACATGCGGACTGGCAACATGCCCGGATTTGCTGTACACAAATGGCACGGCAACTTGCAATGTGACCTCAGCACTCCCTAATCTGGACATTCTGGGGCCAATGTAGAGACTCCAAAGCTACCCTGCCATGAACAGCTGCGCAACAGGCATAAGCTTCAATCCGACTTTGGACACCGCCCAGCAAACTCTTCCAACACAAGTCTTCGATCTGCTTGCTAGTAACAGCTGTCTTGAGGTTGGGAGTGTCTTGGTCGAGAAAGCACCATCAGCGCAAGATGAAGCTCCAATACGGCAGGCCCGAGACTTCCAGACTCGACCCCGCTTTGTCCGAGCTGCTGGAAAATCACCTGGTCTGCAGCCTCCTGAGTGTCCTGCAGCCAACTCTGATGCAGCAAATCTTAGCGTCTTTAGGCCAGCTCCATCAACATGATGCGCCTCTTGCCCTGCTCGACTTTCATGAATGCCTCGCATGACTTGATTGACTTACATTTTAAGCTTCGCTATCGAACCATTGGCTCTTACACCACCAGAGTCCACACACGGCCCAGGCCCTGCACCCACAGTTGGCCAACCAGTTCGCGCCTCCAAGGCTTCACTGGCGGCCAGGCAGTGCGCCTGGACACGCCATCAGCTTTGCTCGTGGCACCGGTGTGTTCACATTCGAGAGATTTGTTTCCCAGTGTCATCTGCCGTGCAACTTCCTGTTTAACAAGATGGGCAGCTCCCTAGATGCTTTGAAAGGCAGTTTCATTTGTACGGGGCCAAATGAGGACTGTTTCAGAAGGAGCGGGTTGCGCTTTTTAGCGCTGCAACACTCTTTAGATTCGATTCCCGCGACTGACAAGCCTCTTAGCCATGAGCAGCTTTTTTTCCAAAAGAAACCGTTGCGACCTTGATTCACCTCCACAAGGCAAGTCCTTATCTGGCTTAAGCTCTTGAAGGGTTGCTGAAAGTCATTGCAAATTGTACTGTACCTGTCATGGTCTCCCATGTGTATGGGGTGGATCGCCAGTTGCCACAGGCTACTCAAACACTACAAAGTTTCGTCAACACCAAATGTGTATGATGGGAATGTGTGACTGCCAGATCAGGTGCGCCAGGTACGAGGCGGGTGCGCGCCGGATACGCACCGCGTTCGAGCGCACTGCAGCGTACTGCAGCGTACTGCAGCGTACTGCAGCGTACTGCAGCGTACTGCAGCGTTCGCTGAACATGCAGTACAACGGACCTGTCTTCATTAATGACCGTACCAGGGCTCTAGCACGCGAAGTGTGACGCAAGATTGCAGGAATCCTTCTCAGCCACAGAAGCGATCCCAAATGACTTCTGAAGTAATGGTCTGAGGCTTGTCAGAACTTAAGACTGTTTTCTTGTGCTCGGCAGTGATGGCCGACAGGGATGTCAGAAGCCAGCTGTGATCCCGTGCCTTCTTCATCATCTCCAGCCTCCAACCTTGGATGGAGATAAATCCCGCCCTCTAGAAAGTCGTGCACTCCACACCAAGATGGCTGCTTCCCTCCATTTGCTCAAGTCCCCTGGAAAAAAATGGCAAATCATTCCAGTGGTGAAATCGATTCCCTTCAAACCAACAGGGGAAAAAACAAACATATTCTTAAGCAAATGGAAGAAAAGGACATGGGAAAAGGAGTGAGCCAACTACCTGGGTCAAACCAACAAGGGGAAAATCAGACATATTCCGAAACAAACGGAAGGCTTGGGGAGTCCTATGACTCCCTTTGAAGCTCAGCGGCTGTTCCACGAGCCCGAGATCAGGAAGATGGGCTCCTCCGCAGTCAAGCTGGCCTGGACCCGAGGCGGGCTTGGGCGTGTGCTTCTCGAGGGTAATTTCTCCTTTGGTTGGTAAAGGGCGACCAAAATGGGAAAAACACACACACACCATCATCAAGTGTAATGCTTTTGGCGATGAAACGTCGCCTTGTTCCACAGACCCTGCGACTGCACCAAATGACAGACATAAGGGCGGGTGGAAGATGCCTTACCGCTAGGCACGACACTGATGGTGCCTCTGCTACATGATTGCACGTGAGCGACTCGAAGAACCTGCAAACGCCTTGAAAGTATAGTGCATTGATACTTAAATAGACTGTCATCCTTACCAAGTTGACACGACCGAGCCAATGCTCTTGCTGCGCTTCAGATGCTTCCAGAAAAGGTTGGATAAGGAGGGATTCGAACTTTCGTGAAATTGGAAGAGGGGCCAACAGGCCTTGGATGACAACACACGCCCAATTACAAGCACATGCCTGACCTGCGGACGCGCATGAAACGCCCATGGATCAGGCAGTCACCCACATTTGCTCGCAGCAGTTGCAGGGACCAAAATGCAAGACCACTGTCAAGCCAGTTGAATTTGGGACTGCATTCCAAGGGCCTCCCTGAAAAGAACACCGCTCGTGTGGGAAATGATAATACCCGAAAGTAAGTGAAACACAACAACGTCATAAGCTGTCAGTCAAAACCCTGTACCCCTGGTGAACATCAAAATAGGTGGCAAATAGATGTTCATCCACCCCGAAATGGAGCCACAGGTTATGCCCCATGGCCATATTCAAGCGAACAAAATGCGGAGATTTTGGAGACTGGAGGCTGCCTGCCCCTAGGCCCGAGCCGGAGCGCTCTGCCAGGTCTTGGTGCCGTGGTCATCTGAGCGGATAGTGACCTCGTTCCCAAACCCGTCTTGGATGTTCAAGCAGTAACCAACGTCAGGCAAGTAGGTTGTATCCGTGTGAAGTAGGGTAACTGGGGTTGCGTGCGCTTGTTCTCTAGCAGAGTTGCACGACCAACAGTTGAACATGTGTCAGTTGCAAGGCGACTTGCAAAGTGACTGAACGTTTGGTACTTGGTGCGTCCGTGTAACTCAGCAAGGTGTCATGCCTCAAAGAACGAGCTTGTGCTTCAACCAAAGCCCACACAAACAAAATCCCCCGAATTGGAAGGCAGAACCCTTCCCACTGGGCACAACTAGACATGCAAAGAATGTACTGTCCATACAAACCCTGTTTGTTCCTTTGAAAGGAATCCTGAAAAAGGACGGCTGGCCAGGGTCCGTTTAATCTCTCAGTGCTCCCGCGGTAATCTCACCGTCCATGACGCGCAGCTGGATGGTCACCACATCGTTGCTGCGGCCTGGCAGTCGGCAACCTCCCCCAAGAAACAGAAAGAAACATCTCCCACTGGAAGGGAGCAGCTGAGGCATTTGGCTCCAGTCAACTGAGGTGAAGAGGACACTAGTGACACTCTTCTTGCCCTGGGCTACCATTTCACGATGGGGGGAATGCTGTCAGAAAATTCCGAATGGGGATTGCTAGGGGCAGCTTCTTCCGGGTTCATGTCAGGCAAAACTTCCTTCGCAAACCAAATGCCACATGGGTGTGTCTGTCTTTTGGGACCCCCCAAATGGTGGTTTTCCTTTTGGTTTCCCTTTCAAATGACAAACAAGGGGCCTCAAAAAGACACTCCACATAATTCCTTTGCAGCAGACTGCCAACACCCCAACTGCTTGAAGCCAGCCTTGCAGCAACCAGTTCCTGGTGCACATGACATGTCATGCGCATGCCAGCGAAGCTTTGACAAAAGCTCAAAGGTTTGAGAGACAAAGAGAGCTAAATGTGCATGGACACAATCCACTTCGCACCAGTCGGGATGAATGGAACCCTGCAATTGGGATAGATCACCCATGAACTGGTGTGAAGCGGATTTCATCCACCCGCAGTATGAACTCATGTTTGTTTGGTCCATGCAGCGGAAGCCCCTGACAGCTGCCACGCGCTAAGATCAGGGAACAAAAGGGCGCTTGGCAATTCTGCTCCAGAGTTCCTTCTCTCATGTGATCGAAACCAAACAAATACATCACATGCGCTTCTGGACCCTTTTCATATCCGCATTTCCCAGTCCTGTTGTGGCTCTGATTGTCAGGACCGCGCACAGCGACGTCCGGGCTTGTCACCCGGCTTGCAGCAGGATGGATCACCTGAGCACCAACAAGCCTTGCACTACCCCTCCGAGCAGCGGCGAAGTCAAGGCTCGCTTTGAGGTTTGTTGCCATCTCCAGAAAAGCTTAGAAAAGACAGGGCATGCGTCCTCCCATCGGAAAAAAAAACCCAAGGCAGCCAACAAACTTTTTTCAACGACTTCTGCACGCACAATTTACAGGCTTAGACACTACCTGGCGCACTATGCTTTGGAGAACCACTTTTCTTGGATGTGACTTTGGAAAGAGAGCAAGGACCAGCATTGCCAAGTCGTGAAAGAACGTTTTTAAGGAGACCCCCCAAATGGCTGCTTTCAAAAGGTTGGGTTCCCCAAAAAGACGTGGAACCCCTTTCTTCCAAAATGACATTTAACGAAAACGCGTCTCTGTCGCCGAGGCCATTGCCTGATTCCAGTCTCTGTCGCGCAGGAATTGAAACTCCTGACCAGGTTTGGCCAAGGCGATGATACCTACCCTCTGCTCCGCAAACATGCATCCTGGCAGGGGGTGCCTTTGAAACCGATATGGTCTTCCAGGCCGCTTTGTGAGGTTCCATGTGGATGGGAGGGTAGCCACCATTTGGCATGCCAACACAAAAAAATACTCAACGCCATTGCAGACGAAGGCCACACTGCGCAGCATGAGCAGCGGCCCACCAGAAGTTCTCCAAAAGTAACTCAGAAGCGAAGGAACGATGATTGAAAAGAATGGAAAAGGAATTAACCCCTTGAACAAAGCTCACATGTAAACATGACATTCGTCCTCCTGCCCGGCGAGGCCCAAGCGCACGGAAGTGATCCAAAGACCATCCTCCTCCTGGCTCCGCACCATATCCTGGCGCTCCCCAAGCGGTGAGCATGAGGCAAAATCTGGGTGTGTCTTGTTTTAGGGACCCCCTGTGGTTTTCTTTGGGTTTTCCTTCAAAGCCACAAGGGATTCCTCTCAAACACATGCACACCCATCTGCAAATTTGGGGCCAAAGATTCGACAAACTCCGTACCCAGCATGTGTCAAGAGGCCAAGTTCAGTGCAAAGCATCGGCAAACCGTCTCGGTACTAATACGGGCCCTGACGTCTCGAGATGCTGATGATCCACATGAGAAAGGAAGAGGAAAGTGAACACTGAGGCCATCAGGCACAGTGCAAACATGTATAACAAACACGCTTGGCGCAATTGTAGTCCTTGCCTCGCACTGCCTTCACAGCCTTGAGACTTGCCTGAACCTGCCCGTTACTGTCGCCTTTCAAGTTTCTTGCAGTCTTAGCCATGGCTTTGATGAAGGGACTCAGGGTCAGAACTCTGAGACTCAGTTGCTCTGAGCCCACTTGTGCAGGAATCGATTTGGCAGCCGATGCACAGGACAAAGGGTCTCTGGTTCCGAACTTGAGTCCTGGCACTTCCAGGCTGTCCAGGTCCCGACGATCGCCTTGGCAGCCCATCACGTCGACTGCTTGGCAGAAAGCGGGGCAATTCTTCGTCGCTCTACCGCTTCACGAAATGAACAGCGTCAGTCAATGTACATTGACCATTGATCCGAAGGCAGTTACCACGAATGGGGATGTGGCATGTCCATACTTTGCCGGTTCCAGAAGTATATCTGAGAAGCATGCAGCACCACTCGCGTGAAAGGGACTTACAGTCTGAAATTCAGCTTCAATCATGGAGCAGTACGCGCCCCCGAAAGGTCCATCCATCCGAGTCACGTAGCTGTGGTTGAAGGTTGCCGGTCGCCGGAACCGCGGCACGTCCATGGAACCTGCGAGAACCAGGTGCATCAAGCTCAGTTTGCATTGGGTCAGGTGGGCTCGGGCGAAGGCGATATGTCATGCCATCAAAACACACGCAAACATGAACAGTAGCTTAGATGTTGCTTCATGACTTGATATTGATTGGCAAAAGGTCGCTATCAGGATATGGAACTCAATCTTGTTCACCCAGTTCTTCTGGATGTGTCCATTGAAGTGGTACCAACTCTTGTGATGTCGACGTGCTCAGGTGCTGTCTTTTCTCCGTCCTATTGATACCGGCCGCCAACCCTTTCCCTTCTGATTTGATTGTCCATTGAACAAACATGTGTTGCTTCTCCCTTCACGAACTTCTGTGCAGCAAATCCAGGGTTGAAAAATATGAGATCTGCACCCAACAGTTGCGGCGCCGGGCGCTTTTGCCGCTGATGTTCAGCGCAAATTGCATTCCACCAGTTGTCATGATGCTGCTCCCTGTGCGAATTCCTTGGATGCGTTCCTGCACGTTGCTCCTGTAATAGCGTTTATTTTACCCCTTTTTAGTGGCTTTCAACACCGAAAGGACATTCACCATTTTGCTTCTTCATTTTTTTTTTTTTTTTTTTGGGGGGGGGCAAAAAAGAAAACTCACCCATTTGTTGCCTGCACGTTGCCATCGTAGATTGCTATGCCAGATGTGCAGGTGCTACTTGCCTCCTGTCCCGTCTCCTGCCCTCACCTGTCAGCGTACCCTAACCTGGCCTCGCCTCCCCTTCCCTCCCCTTCCCTCCCCTCCCCTCCCCTCCCAGAAGAATCGTGCACCTAGCAATCTTACTTTTCGCAACGCATGACAATCACAGCCCAGGCGTGAATACTTTACCCATAGCTACTCCTCTTTGTGTGGACCAGCCGCATTTGCCAACTGATGGTGCCCAGTGCCTGGTCGCCAGGTCACGATCCTGGCACTTGGGCCGGAGAGAGCGTCATTCGTCCAAACCGCGCAGAAAAGGCTCCCAAATGAATGACAAGCAATGCGAAGGCCTGGTGATTTGACCTAGAACGAAATTCCAAGCCACGAAACGAAGCCATATCTGTGACCTCGGGCCTCGTAGGACGCTCAAGCTTTTTTTCCAGATCAAAGGCATGATTGCCATGGCAGCAAAGTAGGTATAGCCAGCAGCAACCAAAGCATAGGCTGCGACAGCAGTGGCAAAATCACAACTCCAGAGTGGCTAGTTGGAGATACGCACATATATATATATATATATAAGCACACCAAGGAGCATTCCTGGAGCACCTATAGCAGACTTGAAGGCTTGAAACGCAGGCTGCAAACGCTGGCCGCAAAGCGCTGATAAGATCCCACCCCCGCCTGAACTCGCCGCGCTCCCAGGTAAAGCCCCACTCCAACTTCACCACATAGGTGGACGCAGCGCCGGTGCCCTCACAAGGAGTTGGTGAACCAAACATCTGTCCAAATAACAACCTGCTTGAGCAACATTAAAAAAACAAAAAACAAAAACAAAACACGTCGGCACCTGCAAGACATATCAACTTCAACTAACTCGCATCTCGCTCCTCCAGCATGCCGTCGATGAGCCAGCTTGCAGCCTGCCATGCGGCTGGTGGGCATGGCTGCAAGAATTTCTTAAAGGCCCTGCTTCGTTTCCCCGCCTGCAAATGCAACGAACAATTGGGGTGTGTGTGACTCAAAATTGAAGAGCCAGGGAACCGCAGGTTTTCGTCTACTTTTCCGTTTACCAGGGCTCAATTGTGGGTCTCTATTTTGAGCCACACCCAACTTGTGACCCGCCGTTGACCTGTTAGAGCTCGTCTTGGCTTCTTCAGGCCAGCAAATCGCAAGGTTGACATTCTGCCCTCTTTCTCGGTTTGGGTCACTTGAAGAAACTGAAGATACGAATCAGGAAAGAACAGGAACTACAAAGGTCAGCAGCAACTACATGTTCAAGTCAAAGTAATGTGCTATGGTCAAGCTGTGCTATTCATGGTCATGGTTCTAGGAATCCTTATGTTGGTTGTGTAAAATTCCTGAGGATCCCTACTGTGGCTAATATGCTAACCACTGCATGCAATCACTTATCAGGGAGGGAGTGAATGGCTGGCATCTTGCCGAAGTGCAAACTGTTGCGAATCGAAGGGCGGACGAAGCATTGTCAGCATCGTCGTGGTTGTTGGCTGGCATACGGATCCCGGAAGCAACAGCACTTGGTACTGATTGATTTGCCACCGCCTTGTCCACGAGCACCGCTTGAAAGAAGTCGCCACGCCACCCGAGCTTGCTGCCCAGTGTGAAAGAAATGAAGAAACAAGAAAAGGAAAAGAAACACATCCCAAAACAAAAAACAAAAACCTCAAGAATCCCAACCCCGGGGCTCCCTGAGGCCCTCAGCTTCCCGCCTTGCCCCGGCGGTCCGGGCCGATGGCGGGCTCACGCGGACCCGCCATGGCCTTGCCCGGGTGGATAATCTGGTTCGGGTCCTGGCCGAAATGGCCCCATAGGGCGCCCATGGGCCCGCGCGCATGGCGGCCATGCGAGCTCCAGTCACAACCAGTCAGCCAGGTGAACGCATCCATGAGACATGTGTCAAGCCAAGGTTTTCGACAAGTTGCGAGTTGGTGGCATCTGTGTTCTTGACGCTGAGCAAACGTAGATCTCGCTGGGTGCAAGTCACGGAGCCACAGAATGAGAAGGACTAGCAGAAGCCGAAGTTAGGCAGTACCTGCGAATCAGCAGGAAGTGGCAAATATCGGCGAATTGGCAACTAGTGACACATAGTGGCCAAGATTGGCACCTAGTGGCAAAGAGGCAAAAAACAATTGCAAATTCTGGCAAAGATGGCAAGCAATAACCCGGCGGTGAATGGCAAATCAAAAAGTAGCTGCAGATATAACAGCAGCAGAGTGTTGCCGATACAGAGAGCACAGTGTAGTAGGCACTACCAACACATAGAAAGAGTTGAAGACAAAAGAAGGAGTAGCAAGCTAAATTGCCAACAAATTGTAGAGGATTGCTAGCTTCGCAGCAGGAGAGTACTGAAGGTTGCTTGCAAAAGAGAGAACCACTCTGACGTGTGGTGAGACTGCATACATGGAGCACATGTATCACAACACCTCTGCCTTTTACAACTCCGTCAATTCCCATCAAGAGCCGGTCCTGGTTGACCAGCAAACGGAAATGCTCCCGACCTGCACAGGGAGGGCTGAGGCGTAGGATGCTTCTCGGGAGCGATTAGTCACCTTTGCCGCAGATTTTCTGCACTCCTAGTCCTACCCTATTGCTCAGCTTCCCCTTATTGGTGTTGGGGTTGTTCCCATTGTCCCTCTGCAAACCACTAAATATTACCCGAACTGTAGAGCGTACTGCAGAAGCTTCCGAATCGCCAGCATGCTCACTACCGGTTCCCTCTGGATCTACTTCTTAAACACACACAGCCGAACAGGCAGTTTCAAACATCCAGAGTTGCTTCCCGATCGGGAACCACGGTGACTTTGCCTGTCTCGCCCAGCTGGACCAACGCTGTGTACTCTCCAAGGACCTGCTTCCTTGGATACACATGGGGCCCCACAAGCCAAACAATCTGAGACGTGCCTCTGAACGATGGCGTTTTTTCCCTTGCAGGGATTCCAATTGTGGCAAATCTGAAAACCAAACCGATGTCTAAAACAGTGCCTGTGAGCACAATCGTATCCACACACACAAAGACACAAACATAAGCACACGCAAACACAACCGGACACGCACACACACACACACACACAGCACACACACACACATACACATACAAACACACATACACATACACATACACACAGACACATACATATACACATACACATACACATACACATACACATACACGTACACAGACACACACACACACACACATACACACACACACAAGGAAACACACCCACACAAGGAAGCACACACACACACACACACACAAGGACACACACACACACAAACACACAAGGACTCACACACACACACAAGGAGACACACACACAAGGAGACACACACACACACACAAGGACACACACACACACACAAGGAAGCACACACACACACACACACACACAAAAAAAAAAGAAAAAGAAGAAGAGGCAAACATGACGCAAACACAAACGCAAACGCAAACACATATGCACGTATGAGTGCATATCATGTCGGGCAGTCTGGTGGCAACTCTTGCCGGAGGAGTACGTACGGAATGCTCAAAGCATAAAGTCAGATTCCTTTGCTGTGATCAACACGCTCAGCTCCTTTGTACGGTAGCCTTTCTCTTCGATCGCTGAATGCCCGATGCCCCGCCCAAGAAACGCACAGCATGGGGTCCACGCTCGATGTTCGATCCAGTGGGTGCGTCAAATCAGAAGGACATCACCTGTTTGATGTGTTCCTCCATTTTGAGACGCACCCATGGTAATAGTCAAAGCGTCTTGTGGACCATAGTCAAGCTCGCCTGCCTCGCAAAGAGTTCATGATTCTTGCTAGTAGAGGTCAGCAAAGAGTGAACTAATTGGTGTGTTGGGGGCAGGTATTTGATTTGTTGGGGTACAAGGCAGTCGTCACTGTGGTCGGCCTTGCCGGCCAGACTAAGGCCGGTCAGCCGGTCACATACGAGACTTTATGAATTTGGACTGCAGGTCCAACAATTCCAAGACGGCCTTGGGTGGCCTGGCCATGACCTCGAAGCGGATGGCTTTGCCGGTGGCCGCGTCCAGCGTGATGAGGTCAACCCCACGCATAACGAGCCCGTCCGGCTTTCCGATATTGCATGTGAACTCCAGAGCCAGCGACAACTGCTTGTCATCCACCATCTCGCGTGTGTACTCGAAGTTCTTGAACGCCTTGGACACACCCAGCAGAGCCAGCATAGAGAATTTCTTATCCTTGCGTTCCTTCAAGTACGTGGGCGCGAGGAAGACAATGTCATCGTGGAACAGCTCGTTCAAGCCCTTCATCATGGCTTGCTCATCGCCGCCATCCGGGCTGTTCAGTTGCGACAGCACCACCTCGTGCCATTTGTGCAAGAACGCTGAAGCAGCCATGGCGCGCCTTCCCTACCTGTGTCTATTGAGAATGTGGCAGCATTCGGCAAAGTTTGAGCAACGTACCACGGCCTGTTCCCAGTTGTAGCAGCTCATTGAGGAGACTCTGCTAGGCTCAAGATCCGACAAAGCCTCTATTGTTTTCACAGCACATCACGCAGCGGCCACATATCGAAATTCATCTCCCAAGTCAGCCCATTGGACTCCGGGCTCCATCTCCAGCATGCTGCTGAAGGCGTCCCAGGATCCGGCGATGTAGATCTCAAAAGACCGGGCTGCCGAAACTGCCCCTCACGACCCTCGACCTGTCAATGGCTCTCCCTTTCTCTCCCTCTCTCCCTTTTCAAGGGCTAGCTGCCCATGTTGGCCGCGCAGCTCGCTACACAAGCTTCACCCGTCACTGGACAAATGGCATGCCCGTTGTGTGGAGCAATTGAAACTTCGTATTTTACTCAAAGATCAAGGATAGCCTGGGCTTTGCAGGAGAGCCTGTATTGATATGCTTCACTGAAGCAGCACATGTTCGCACCACAAACCGGCAGCACCTGCCTGGTCACTGGCATGGGGTCCTGGAATCACGCTTCTGCCATGATCACATGGCCACCCGACGACAAAAGTTGAAGTCGACAGAGCGCTTTTACCCACACTAAGCTTAAGTAGGTGCCATCCACAGGCGACAGCAGCCATGATCATGCCGATCTCACGCATGGTCCACTATTGCTCCATTCCAATACCACCAATTCGGGTGCCCGTGCACAATTGAACTTTGACCCAGCAGTGTGTACTTTGACAATCTCTCATATGCTGCCTTTGCCATGTCCTCCAGCCTCTACCTACAAAGTGTGCCCAATTCATGACATCCAAAAATGCTTGCACCTGAAGAACTCTGGTTGCAATCAGGGATGCTCCTTCTCACTCTCCGTCCTTGCAACCTAGGCTCTCTCTCCTTCCCTCTCTCCCCAGCCATGCCGCTACCTGTCCTGGATTGCCATAGTGAAAGACTCGGTCATAGAAGAGCTGACCTGAGTAGCGGGGTATGCAAGAGAAAAGGTGAAGAGCCTTGAGCTAAGCTAAAGGACTTTTCGCCGCTATACATGGCCA
The DNA here is from genome assembly GCA_963377175.1 of Effrenium voratum. Lineage (NCBI taxonomy): Eukaryota > Dinophyceae > Suessiales > Symbiodiniaceae > Effrenium > Effrenium voratum. The sequence goes on from CAUJNA010003222.1 coordinate 707,542, forward strand.
ACCTAGTCACCATATGTGTTTCTGAGTTGATCACTCGTCCCCAAGACCAAGACACATGTCCCTAGAAACGTAGGGAAGATAGAGAGTATAGAGAACATAGGGAACATAGGGAAGCTGGAACAGAGATTCTATCATTGACTGCATGCTATGCCAAAAGGCCCAGAACAAATTGGAAGACTTAACAAATCAGATCAGGCTTTGCAGGTGGGTTGAACTAGCTTGTCATCTCTGAAAGTGTCTGAAAAACCGAAGCAGTAGAAGCCAATTGACAGGCTCTGTTCATCTCCAGAGTGCTTCCCTTTCGCGCGCTGGTGCATGAATAGGCGTGTTGCAAAACTTCTGCACTAAGCCACTCCTTGTTGTTTGCGGTGGACTTGTTTGACCCGATTCGGGGGTCGGTGGTGGTGGGCAGTATTGGCTTGAACAACATACCATTGCAAATTCAACTGCGCAGGAAAGCACAATGTGCGGTCAAGGTATTTGATACGCCGCTGGACCAAGAACATGATATTTACACTGCCTGTTCAATGCAGCCGACTGGCACGGTGGAACAAATTGCACTTGGGCCAGAGTCTCCAAGAAAGAAAAAAGTAGCCACCATCACTCGAAGAAGGCTATTTGACAAGTAAGCAATGCTCATGGCTGGCGACAGCAGAAGAGCGATTGTTGATAGCAGCATGTGCCGGTGTATGCATACTGTATATACATGTTATACATGTACATATATATATATATATATGTGGTATGTATATATATATATATCTATATATTGTAGGCGCAGATACAAATATTTGTGTAGACTATACATACAAACGCGTACAACTTGCCTTGAAGATCTCTGGCCCGTGGCAACGTGCTGCTCCCCAGACCCGACTCGCTGCAGCTGAATGGGCGCTGAAGCACCCAGGTGCCAGTGTCCAGGTGCTCCGTCCTCCGCGCGCCCCTGGCCCGGATGGGGCGTGAAGCAAAACTCGGCTGGGTGACCAAGGCCTGTGTTGGCACCCTGGCAGGTTGGCAATTTGGCAACTTTGCGTCCGTAGTTTGGCCGCCTGGTTGAGCTCTGGGTTTGGTACCCCGTAAAATTGGCTGAGTTTCCCTTTGCTGTCCTGTTCAAGCCCCAAATTACGAGAGGCACATTCTCGGGATTCATGCTTTCTCTGGCGAACCCGCTGATCCGCAACGGCCCGTTGGTTCCAAAAAGTCGACTGAACTTCCAACAGAAACTGAGCTGGAGGTTTTGCACCCCTCTTCCCATCCCCCAAACGGAACCCACACGAACTCGCCTCAAGCAGCGGCCCCAAAGGTCGCCGCGCGCATTGGTGCCGCCAAAGCCAAAGGAGGAGACCCCCGAGATGCCTCAAGGCATCTAAGACCGCACGGCTGAGTCAAGTCATTGGGCAAAGGGCAGAGAACCCACAGCTGTCACTGCATACCCTGGTGGCCCTGGTGAGCAAAACGATCCCGAAGAGTCCGTGAGCCCAGGTCCATTGAGGAGATGAGGTGTGACACTTGGACCAAACTCTCTGGGCCTGATTTGACACCATAGTCCACCAGCTCTGACGCGAAGTACACCTCACAGTGCAAGATCTTGCCCCTCTGGAAAATAGCTTGTCATGTGATTGCTTGTACTTTGTGGGCGTTTATCTCAGATTACAACTTAACTTGATTGCAAGGGAAGCACAACCCGAACTTGGGCAACTCGGACTGACACATCCTGAGCACTCCGCGAAGGTGCAAAAACCTTTAAGCCTTTCATAGAATCACAAGCCAGTCTGCGGTTTCAAGGAAGCCCGTCGCTTGGCCACATGAGTTCTGAACTTTTGGCAGCTGAGTCGTTCCCCTTTCCGTTTGGGCTCGTTCCTCTCCGATTCTTGCTAGGCACCCTGAGGTTGACTTGACAGTGGATCCAGCTCCTTGCAGCCCAAGCCTTCCCTGCAGGAAGTGTACCAGACTTCAGCTGAGGTCTGCAGTATTTATTTTCACAGCCCGCGTTGCCATGCAGCCAAGCCACCGGATACCCGTTGGTGTCCATGTGCGGGTTCAGGAAATCTCAGGTCGGGGCACAGACGAAATGCCTCTCGCTTGTGGCCCGGTCCGACTTATCTCAAACTTCCAAGCTCGTTCTTCCCCTAGCCCACAAAGGCCCGCAGATTCTGCCAGAGAAGCAATGGGCGGCTCCAAGACTTGCAACGACTCATTGGCTGGAAATGACTGCAAGGAAAAACGGGGAACACCAAAAAAGGTTGTATCCTTTTGGCTTCCCTTTCAAACCACCCCGAACAGGTACACTCCGAGAAAAAATAAATAAATTAGCAAACCCAAGTAATGCAGCCTCAGGTGCTGAGATGGTTGTTGGGCGGGCAGGAGCTGCCGTTCAGGATGTTGACGCACTTCAGAACCCCTGGCACAGGTCGTGTCACATTGAGGCTACTCGCCGCCTTTTTGGTGTTGGTTTAAAGGTAAACCAAAGGGAAAAGGCCGCAGTTGGAGGGTACCGATCCAGACGAATCTCTTCTCTCTTTTCTCAAGACCCATGATCGAACTGGGGCTCCGGCCTGCCATGCCAGCAGACGCCTCCAAGTGCCCCAAGTTGGTCTTGGCACTGGTATTGAGAATCGGCGCGGGGCGCTCCTGCGCAGACCCTGAGCTTGGGCCGGGCTTGCCTGAAACCAGAAGTACAAACCACTACTCCTAGTGCAAACGGGCACAAAGCATGTGGGCCAAATTGCGCTTGTTAGTCGTGAGGTCTGTTCTTCCGGCCATTTCCCCTGTCCTGCATCACCATGCGCAGAGCGCTCACTTCGATGGGATCCTGCGCCGCGTGCAGGCGATGGGAGTGCTGCATTTTCTAGAAGGCCAACCTGCGTTGTCAAAATCACACTATCGGCTTCACAGAAATCGGACAGTCTCGAACTTAGCATGTTCACGACTTGGTTGTGCTGACACTGTCTGGCCTGAGATGCCTGGACGCCTGGATGTTTTGCCACTGGAGATTCAAGCCTTAGGATTTTGGGCGGGGTTGGTCGTTGACCATTTTAGGCCCTATCACTCCATGAGAGGCTTTTTGGGTGGTGCTCCACCTGCTGGTTGCACAAGGCTAGAACCCATATCACATATCATGGTGACACAACCAGCCTGCCTACAAGGCTCCAGCCGATGCCTACCTGGGAACTGCGAAGAGTAACACGCCCCAAGTTTTAGACCGACAAAACCACGCCCACCTCCCCCCACCCAGCGGGTCCCCGAGTGCTGTGCCAGTGCCGTGGCACTCAGCCACATTGATCTCACTGGCATTGAGCTTGGACTCCAGCATGGAGTTCCTGTGACGCTTCGTGCCTCACCCTCTCGCTTCAGCAATCGAGCAAATGCATGACTTGAAAATGGAATCCAATGCCGCGAAAAACTGCTTGCACAGGGGTCATTCATGCTGCACCCAGGGCTTGCGAGATCAGCTTCACATGTTGCTTCAGGACGGAGCTGAGACCCAACCAGATGTGCAGCGAAAAGAACTGGTCAGACAAGCGCAGCGTGCGGCCAACTCTCACGCCTGATGCACTGCTGCTGCGATGGACCGTTCGGCGCTGTCCTCAGCCATACCAGCTGGAGTGGGACGGGCCACGAGGTTCGAACATGTTACCAGTTGCGATGACTCCCTACGAACAAATTCTGCTGAAACACAATCAAGGAGCAATGAGGCAATGATCCATCCAAGAGTCCAGCAGAAAGATAGCTTGCCTTGCCTCCTTTATCAGCTGTGAGCTATGTCGGGCCGCTAGTTCAGCCCAACATCCAGCTTTTAATAGTCGCTTCTTGCGTCACAGCATCCAGCACATCCTAAACCCTTAGAGGAAGCTGAGATTGTACCTAGCTACCGAGGCTGGCACATGCTCGCGCTGCGGCCATCTTGGTTCACAGCAGAGCCGATGAGGGAGGCAAAGCACTCCTGGGTGCCGACCAAAGCAAGGTTAAACACAAAGGTGGCAAAGGAGTGTTTAACGAAGTGCTAGCTGCCCCATTTCCCTGTCCGTGTCCATTGTTTGTGGAGGGCTTGAGTAGCCTCTTTGGCTCGCGTTTCCCAACAGGATAGGGGCCAACGAAAAGAAGCCCACCATCAACTATCAGACCCCATTCTGCCTTGTCAGGCCCTGTCAGGCACCAATAGGAACCACAAGACGTTGAGCCCCCCACTTTGACATGTAAGACGTTCATCCCAACCCACGCACAGCTTGGGCGGACTGTGGCTGTAGGCTTGGCTTGCGGAACTTGCCTTACGTTCTATGTGGAAATACCATGTCTTGTCGCTGTCTCGTAGCATTTCAGCCAAGACTGTGAAAATTCATCCCAAATCCCTCTTTTGGCAATCCTTATTGGCAGCATCGCGCAGACAGAAAAAAACAACAAAACAACAACTCCCATTCTCAAGTCGCGAAATCCAAGGCGACTGTTCCGTCCTGCGCCTCAGCTGCATCCGGACCGAGCTTCAGCACTAGGCTTCCGCAGCCCTCGCCCCGCGCGTAGCCTCAAGCCACGTGGTGTTGGTGCCCACAAGGTGGCAACGGCTTTCTTGGGTTTCCCGGCAAAATAATCCCGAAAAAGGCCCACATGCTGTGCGCACCTCAATGTTGAAGTGTAAAAGAACACCCTACATGACAGAGTGTGCCGCAGTTGTCGTACAAAACTAGAAAACCAATCACACCAGAACTGTAATTCATGCTTTTGAGCTCTCTACAATATGCCCAACTCGTTCAATCTGCAGATCAGACAGTAGACTGTACGGTCGCCTGGCTCTCCTGCAGAGCCTCTCCCAACTTGAATCGACACTTGAAAAGACACTTATTTTACGGTACGCGAAATCGACCCTCACTTCACCAAGTCGGGTTGGTGCTGCACCCGTTGTTTCTGCATCAGAACCCACCCATGGGCGACCAAGCGCCGTTCTGGCCTGTGCTGGCTTCTCGCTCTTAGAAATGTGATAAGTCTCAAGCAACCCACAATAGTCGACAGGCTCAAAAGCAGGTTTCTGGAATCGACCAACTTTTCTAGAGCCCGGAAGCACAGTGCTTCCCGGCCCGTTTTTTCAATCCCCCGCCCTTTCCCCGGCCCCCCCGGCCGAATTTCAGAGGAAATCCTCGAGAGCCCTCCGCGCCCTGGCAACCCGAGCCCCCGAGGTTCAGGCCGTCGCCGCTGCTGTCAAAGGTGAAGCATCGGCCCCGGGGCGACAGCATGTGGGGGCCTCGCGCACTTGCTTCGCAGGGAGTGAAACTTGCAAGCCTGAAGTGCAATCATGAAAAAAGGATACCGTTTTAATAGTCACTCTTTCACTCAAGCTAAATTGTGAAAACTGATTCTCACGCGTTGAACCTATACTTTCTAACTTACACGTACCTACGTCACACTCTCTCTCTCTCTCTCTCTCTCTCGCTCTGTCTCTCTCTCTCTCTTTCACTCACTCACTCACTCACTCACTCACTCACTCACTCACTCACTCACTCACTCACTCACTCACTCACTCACTCACTCACTCGCTCGCTCGCTCGCTCGCTCGCTCACTCACTCACTCACTCACTCACTCAGCTTCAACACAGCAAACTTCAACAGTCAGTCGGGGTCCCTTCGTTTCAACTAATTTTCTCTATTGCACTGTCCTGATCATGAGGGGGCACACATGTGTATTTATTCCCATGCCAGGATTGAGAAAAATCATTTATCAAATCATTATTCCGTTCACCCAAAAACGACATGTTCAACAACAGGAACAACCAAAGGTCACGAAAGACCTCAGAAACAATGTGTTGATGGCTTTCGGGTACCAAACTGAAAACAATTCAGTTTTCCCGCAGGCTCAAAAGAGGACTCCCCACAATCATGCTTCAGGATACTCCAGTTGAACACCATCTTGTCTTTGACTTTCAACACATATGCATACTTTCCATTCACAGAGCTTGCCAAAGGCCAAAGAATGTCCAAGGATACGGCGTGAAAAACGAAAAAAAACACGTCAAGGACTGGAAGGTAAACTGAGACTGAAAACAAGGTAGATGATATCTTTGGATGTGGTGTCACTGCTGGCGGGAATTCATGTCCACCAGCCACTGTTAAGATGGTTCCCTAACACAGTCATTGCCATATGGATGTGTTTCAAAATGGCAAACCGCCCTGTTGACAGTTCACAGGCGGTCCCTGATTGGGAGACAAGCCATAAACGCCCTGGAGATGTTCAACCTCTGTCCCATGTCAGGCAAGTCCTTTGCCTGCGAGCAAGCTTATTTGTCCTTGCTTTTGTGCACCGCATGAACGACAAGATGAAGGTTGCCGGGTTCACCATATGAGCGACGGACAAAATCTCTTGTACTGGCAAAGGACATCGGTCATTTGGGGCGTCCCCTATCGGTTACCCGCGCATGACCCGCAAGCTCACGCTTAAATTGAAAACATAGCGGTAGCAGTGGCAAGGGAGGTGTTCACATTCGAGTGTTGACATTCGACAGGTCTGGGCGTCGGTTGGGTATCGGTTGGGTGTTGGTTGGGTATCGGTTGGGTATTGGTTGTGTATCGGTTATCGGTTGGGCATTATTGGTTGTTGGTTGGGTATTTATTGGTTATTGGTTGGGTATCGGTTGGTATCGGTTGGGTATCGGTTGGGTATCGGCTGCTATCGGTTGGGTATCGGTTGGGTATCGGTTGGGTATCGGTTGGGTATCGGTTGGGTATCGGTTGGTGTCGGTTGGGTATCGGTTGGGTGTCGGTTGGGTATCGGTTATCGGTTGGGGGTATATCGGTTGGGTGGGCATCGGTTGGTATCGGTTGGGTGTCTGATCGATTGATTTTTCAACAAGATTTCTGATTGGCACTTCTGATCGACAATTTTGAGCGACGCTTGATCGACACGTCTGAGTAACGTTTCTCAACATCATTTTTTCTTGTCGATTTTTCTGAGTGATACTCCCGATTGACAGAGCAATGCTTTTGATCCGCACTTCTGATTGAGACTTCTGATCGATACTTCTGATCGCTTCTGCTGCTCAACCACATCTCTGATTGACACTGAGAAATACTTCGGAGCCAATGTTTTTGTTGACAGTTCTGAAGAACACTTCTGACTAACTCTTTCTGAGCCACAGAGCTTATCGAGACTTCTGCAGGATTTCTGAACAACACTGCTGTTCTGAGCAGACTTTTTGAATTCTGATCGAGACTTCTGACTGACACTTTTGAGAAACCCTTATCAACACTTCTGAACACTTCTCATTCACTTCTGAACGACGCTTTTGATCCGCACTTCTGATGGACAGTTCTAAGAACTTTTAATACGCGCTTCTGAGTGACAATTCTGATCTTGGAAGTTGCTCAGAAGTATTGATGAGAAGGGTTCCTGAAAAGTATTGGATCAGAGATGGTTGCTCAGATGCGTCGCTCAGAACAGAACAGCAGTGTTGCTCAGAAGTCGTTCAGAAAGGTCCATAAGCTCTGGCAGAAGTGTTGTTGTTCAGAATTGTCGATCGCAAGTGTTTCTGAATGTCAAGCACAGATGTGGTTCATCAGCGATCGTCAACCAGAAGTACAGACCAAAATTTTGCACAGAAAAGTCAATCAGAAGCATGGCTTAAAAAAAACGATTCAATCAGAAAAAAATCGTTGAGACCGCCGCTTAGGTGTCGGTTGGGTATCGGTTGGGTCTCGGTTGGGTATCGGTTATCGGTTGGGCATCGGTTGGGTATCGGTTAGTGGTTGGGTCTTGGTTGGGTGGGTATCGGTTGGGTCTGGGTTGGGTATCGGTTGGGTGTTGGGTAGGTATCGGTTGGGTATCGCTTGGGCATCGGTTATCGGTTGGGTATGGGTTGGGTATCGGTTGGGTGTCGGTTGGGTGTTGGTTGGGTGTTGGTTGGGCGGGTATCGGTTAGGTGTCGGTTGGGTGTTGCGTGGGTATCGGTTGGGTATCGGTTATTGGTTGGGCGTCGGTTGGGTATTGGTTGGGTATCGCTTGGGTATCGGTTGGGTATCGGTTGGGTATCCTTCGGGTATCGGTTGGGTGTCGGTTGGGTATCGGTTGGGTATCGGTTGGTATCGGTTGGGTATCGGTTGGGTGTCGGTTGGGTATCGGTTATCGGTTGGGGGTATATCGGTTGGGCGGGCATCGGTTGGTATCGGTTGGGTGTCTGATCGATTGATTTTTCAACAAGATTTCTGATTGGCACTTCTGATCGACAATTTTGAGCGACGCTTGATCAATCACTTCTGACCCACAGTTTTTCTGATCGACACGTCTGAGTAACGTTTCTCAACATCACTTTTTCTTGTCGATTTTTCTGAGCGATACTTCCGATTGACTGAGCAATGCCTTTAAACCGCACTTCTGATTGACACTTCTGATCGATACTTCTGATCGCTTCTGCTGCTCAACCACATCTCTGATTAACACTGAGAAATACTTCGGAGCCAATGTTTTTGTTGACAGTTCTGAAGAACACTTCTGACTAACTCTTTCTGAGCCACAGAGCTTATCGAGACTTCTGCAGGATTTCTGAACAACACTGCTGTTCTGAGCAGACTTTTTGAATTCTGATCGAGACTTCTGACCGACACTTTTGAGAAACCCTTATCAACACTTCTGAACACTTCTCATTCACTTCTGAACGACGCTTTTGATCCGCACTTCTGATTGACAATTCTAAGAACTTTTAATACGCGCTTCTGAGTGACAATTCTGATCTTGGAAGCTGCTCAGAAGTATTGATGAGAAGGGTTCCTGAAAAGTGTTGGATCAGAGATGGTTGCTCAGATGTGTCGCTCAGAACAGAACAGCAGTATTGCTCAGAAGTCGTTCAGAAAGGTCCATAAGCTCTGGCAGAAGTGTTGTTCAGAATTGTCGATCGCAAGTGTTTCTGAATGTCAAGCACAGATGTGGTTCATCAGCGATCGTCAATCAGAAGTACAGACCAAAATTTTGCACAGAACAGTCAATCAGAAGCATGGCTTAAAAAAAGCGATTCAATCAGAAAAACGTCGTTGAGACCGTCGCTTAGGAGTCGGTTGGGTATCGGTTGGGTCTCGGTTGGGTATCGGTTATCGGTTGGGCATCGGTTGGGTATCAGTTAGCGGTTGGGTCTTGGTTGGGTGGGTGTTGGTTGGGTCTGGGTTGGGTATCGGTTGGGTGCCGGGTAGGTATCGGTTGGGTATCGCTTGGGCATCGGTTATCGGTTGGGTATGGGTTGGGTATCGGTTGGGTGTCGGTTGGGTATTGGTTGGGCGGGTATCGGTTAGGTGTCGGTTGGGTGTCGCGTGGGTATCGGTTGGGTATCGGATATCGGTTGGGTGTCGGTTGGGTATCGCTTGGGTATCGGTTGGGTATCGGTTCTCGGTTGGGTATTGGTTATTGGTTGGGTGTCGGTTGGGTGGGTATCGTTCGGGTATCGGTTGGGTGTCGGTTCGGTTTCGGTTGGTTATCGGTTAGGTATCGGGTATCGGTTGGGTATCGGTTGGGTATTGGGTGTTGGTTGGGTATCGGTGGGGTATCGGTTGGGTATCGGTTGGGTCTCGGTTGGGTCTCGGTTGGGTCTCGGTTGGGTCTCGGTTGGTATCGGTTGGTGTCGGTTATTGGTTGGGCATCGGTTGGGTATCGGTTGGGCATCGGTTCTTGGTTGGGCATTTCTGTTGGGAATCGGTTATCGGTCTGGTATCGGTTGGGCATTGGATATTGGTTGGGTATTAGTTGGGTATCGGTTGGGTATCGGTTGGGTCTCGGTTGGTATCGGTTATCTGGTTGGGTATCGGTTTGCTGTTGGGTGTTGGGTATTATTGGTTGGGTGTCGGTTGGGTCGGTATCGGTTGGGTGTCGGTTGGGTATCGGTTGGGTATCGGTTGGGTATCGGTTGGGTATCGGTTGGGTATCGGTTGGGTATCGGTTGGGTATCGGTTGGGTGTCGGTTGGGTATCGGTTGGGTATCGGTTGGGTATCGGTTGGGTATTGGTTGGGTATCGGTTATTGGTTGGTTGTCGGTTGGGTATCGGTTGGGTGTATTGGTTATTGGCTGGGTATCGGTTGGGTATCGGTTGGGTCCGGGTTGGTATCGGTTATCGGTTGGGCATCGGTTGGGCAGCGGTTGGGTATCGGTTGGCGGTTGGGTATCGGTTGGGTATCGGTTGGGTACCGGTTGGGTATCGGTTTGGAGTCGGTTGGGCATCGGTTGGGTATCGGTTGGGTATTGGTTGCGTATCGGTTATCGGTTGGGTATCGGTTGGGTATCGGTTGGGTGGGTATCGGTTGGGTATCGGTTGGGTGTCGGTTCTCGGTTGGGTATCGGTTCTCAGTTGGGTATCGGTTCTCGGTTGGGTGTCGGTTGTCGGTTGGGTATCGGTTGGGTATCGGTTGGGTATCGGTTGGGTATCGGTTGGGTATCGGTTGGGTATCGGTTGGGTATCGGTTGTCGGTTGGGTATCGGTTATCGGTTGAGTATCGATTGGCCCGTGGTGCCTTTGAATGGAAAACTGGTCTTGGTGGCAAACGTGTGCAAGTCTTTTCGAAAGGTATTATGCGTAGGGGCGTTTTGACCTCTATGACTTTTTAGATGTTTTGCAAAAACCAAAGTCCAGTTTTCATTTAAGTTCTTTGTCGAGAGTTTTGTCGGGCACTCATACGCGCTTGATATTAGTCTTGAAGTGAGCTGAAACTCTAAAGCACCCAGTCTGCGACCCTCAAGAATCAGACTGAAACAGCGCGAGACGCTGGCTTCCTTTGGAGTTGTGGAGAATTGCAGCTTAAACGCTTGACTGGCAGCTTTGCCGTTTTAGGGAACCAGGACTATGGATGAGTTGTCTCAGTCGTACACTAGACTTCTTTAACCGCTGCGAGTGAACTCCCTGCAGCTTGAAAATGGCCAGCTGAGCCAAGCACCTGAGTACTGAATGTACCTCAGAGCGGCAACCGCCACAGACTCGTTTCGGGACTTACACACAATAAGCAACACTGTGGGACCTGGCTGAAAGCACCTCTCTAGTGCACCTGGGCCATCCTCCTTAAGGGGCAATTGTAATGAGCATCATTACCTGCTGCGCTCCGCGAAAACTCATGTGGCTGTGGGTCAAAACCAATGGGATCCCATTTTGCGGTAGGTGAATTCACCACCCATTTTAGAACCTATTTCAGTGGTTGGATTGGGATGTTCACTGGGGGTACCATTTGGCTTTTGACCCATGGCCATATCAACGCAACGCAAGGCTCGGTTCAGTCCGAGCTGCATCCTGGGGGAGAGCAGCAGGTTGCAGCCCTGCACCAGCGCCATCCGGATCTGGGCCACGGGCGCATCAGAAACCGCATCCGGCGGCCGAAGGACGTGTTGCGTGTGGCTTTCGGAGTAGTGGTCAAGCACGTTCGGCAAGAGCGGTTTGAGCGCGAGTGTGTCTGAGATGTGTCTGAGATGTGTGTGTGGTGGAGAGTATGTTGCATGTGGACCAGAGACATATGATCAGAGCAGGGTGCCTGACCGCGTGTGTTTGTTGCCAACTCTGCACAGTAGTAAAAAAAGGAGGAGTATGTAATGCAAGATGTCCTTGGTGATGAAGAACGTTTTGGCAGCCCTTGGCAAATGGCCTGTCACTGGTTGGCAGATTGTTTCCACGGGCAGCTCCTTCCTAACACTGTCGCAGGTTCTGCCCCTTGGAAGCATACTCTCAATATGAACAGCTCCACGTCATCTCTACCTCTCTCTCTCTCTCTGTCTGTATCGAGGATCCAGCATGTGGTAGGATTCCTGGATCCACCTGCTCGGGCATAGCCTGCAGGGCGTGTGCACCGAGCGCGCCTTGCTCTGACAAGGCTGACAGACGGAGGTGGTGGCTGCAGAACCTCAAGCCAGCCGGTTTTGCCTTCGAATCGGCCAAACAACTTTGTCGTGGGCAACAAAGATCACGTGGCGTGGTGTCAACATGACTGGGTCTGCCCAAGAGCAAAGCAGCCTGTACAAACGTCTGATGTCGACCGACCACTAGGCTCACCTTTCTTTTGCAAGTGTCATCAACAAACCTCACTTGGCAGCGTGCCATTGTGGATTATTCTACCTCTTGAACAAAGAAAACAAAGCAAACGACCCAGGCTCGCTCTGTCTCTTTCCTCTCAATCCCCGCGCCCGGCGCAGAGCGGTGTGTGCCACTCCCAAAGCCACCAGAGAGGAGGAGCCTCAGAGCGTGGCCATCCGAAGTGAACACTCCACGCTTGTCTGGAGTGAAGCAATGACACCCCAAAGAGGCCGGCGAAGTTGTGTACCCTAACGAAGTCGCCGAAACTTGCTCAGCCATTGTGAATTCATGCTGGAACAGAAGAAAAAAAAACACACTTCATTTTTGTAGAATAAGGCGATGACCTTGTACGCTTCATGATTGCTGCTGCTCACACGCGAATTCTCGCCTTGGTCGAACCAGCAAGCACATGAGTGTCTTTTTTGGGAATCGGATCCCCGGAAAATGGAGTTGGGTCTTTTTGGATTCCCTTTAAAACCACCAACCATCAGGTATCCCTTAATGGGTGGTTTGGATTGGTGGCTTGGATTTGGATTTGAACCCCTGGTTCTTGTGCAAGGATGGAAACCCCACCTTGAAGACCTCCAAACCACCGGGCTCCCTACCTTTCTCGAGCTAAGCAGTAAGTCTTGAAACCAACCCAGCCAAAAAAAGGGGTACCAACCCCAAAACCGCGGGGTCTTCCTTTCAAAACCACGCCCCACGTGCCAACTCCCAGAAGGGGCGCGCCGCGGGTCGCGGCTTCGCTTGGGGGTTCCGGGCAGGCGGTGTCCACCGTGAGCGTGGGCCCTCGAAGGCCCAGCACGTGCGCCAGCCGCGAGCCTCCGAAGGCCCCGTTTTGGGGAGGAAGCTGGGAGACCACAAGGCGCCATGAAATGCCCCAAAGTTCATGAGGTTGGTTCTTGTTTTGGGGGGGAAGCCGCCAGGAGACGCAATGAAATGTCAAAAAAAAGGGGGGGGGATGTCCGGTCCTGAAAAAGGGGACACATGTGCATTCTCAGGGGAGGTGTGAAGGGGAAGTCACGTGGGCCCAAGGGAAGGAATCCATGATGCGAGAGATGCTGGGTCGATCTTCAGGTCTTGGCCCAAAAAGGAGCGTACCGCAAGACAACAATCACAGCTTGCGCCAAAGCGTTGCAGCATGTTCCCTCTTGCAGTTCCATCCATGGCTTCATTTGCCCAATGCTCTCTAGGGAAATGCCAGCCAGCTTAGCAAAGGGGCTGTCGCGTGGCGCGGCCTTCCTTTGCCACACCGCTTCTTTTTGCAGCCCGTTGAGACACCCACAGCTTTGGTGAGGCACACCTGCCAGTCTGCCAGCACGTCAAGCCAGACAAGGCTTCCGGCCAGCGTGTCTGTGGAACCCATGGATACCAAAAAATGGACCAAAAGGCCCACCTCACCGCAGGTTCACGTTGAACTTCTCCCCTCGAAAGGGTTCCAACGCAGATCCGCTGCAACTTCTGGACAGCTCAAGGCTGCTCCCAGCGGAAGGTGTAGAGATAGATCTCATCGTCTTCTTCCCCAAGCGCTTGGTGGGTGACCGCCATGCCTGCATCCTCTGCCCAGCCGATGAAGTTGCCAATGGACTCCCAGTCCTCGCGAAACCTCGGGCAGCACAAGGACACCCATTCACATAGGCTGCATTTTTCATGAGGTGTATCCCACCAAAATGATGCTGGGTCAGGCCTAGTTCGGAGAACGCTTGCCGCTTGCAAAAACACACCACACCAGTCCATATGTGGCAGGGTCGACAGCCTTTCTCATCCATCTTTCAGCTTTGGAACGCACTCTCTTGGGCACTGTGATGCCTTGTTTGTGAATGTTGGCCTGTAATTACACTAAGGCTTTTCACCTCAGCCGGCGGCAGTTGAATGTACAGCTTGTGGCAAAGAAAAAAAATGCAGTAGCTAGGCAGGCCCAGGCTGCCCGAGTCCCAATCAGCCCGGCCCAGCGCAACAGTTTACCCAAAAGTCCCAAGGCAACTCATTCTGCGACTGTGGCCGTCTTAGAACCAAACAAATCGCAGAACCTGAACGGAGGCACCGGGGGCAGCGTTCCCAACAACCCCACGAAAGCAACAACCGCAAAGGCCACAAAGGTGTGTCCTTCTTTTTGAGGCTACCTCTTTTTTGGCTTTGTCGTCTTTCCATGCAAGCTTCCGGTGCCCCCATTGTGCGCCCCGGGGACCAAACCGATTGATGGGCACGCGCGCGTTCGCCGCGTGATCCCGAGGCGCTCGAAGGCCAAGAAGAGCCGCGCCCCGGCGCGGCGCGCCAGCAGGGCCCGGCAGCTCGCCCACAGCGCCTCCAGGTCCTCGAGAGCACGGCCGGTCCCTGAAGCGACTCGTAGAGTGCTTTTTCGGCTTTTTTTTGCCTTTTCTTTCTTTTCGCCGGGCCCAGTCAAGAAACATCAATATCGAAGTGCCCACCATTCGGGGCTCCCCTGGGCTCTAGTCTTTGAAGAGTACAAAAGAAAACCCTCTTCTTTTTTGCCCACGCGCTGCATTGCTCTTTGCTTGCTCTGTTCCTTGACCTGTGCATTTGTGCATTCAAGTCAACGAAACCAAACACCTGCGCCGGCAATGTACGCACAACCCAAGGCAATGTTCCCGACAAAAAAGCAAAAAACACATTCGCATTCGGACACGGTGTTTCGGACATCATGACTTCACAGCACCAAAAAGAGATTCCAGGACACGCCAGACTGGCTCCGTGCAGAAGTCAGCTATGATTCGGAACCCAGGTGCAAAGGAGGACAAGATGATGTCACTGCCCACGAGGAGATCAAATCCTCCCGGCGTATCTGCCAGAATTGCCTGGAGCCGCATCGGGTGAAGTGCAAGTAGCATGCCAAAATGATCATCACCAAACACGTCTCAGGTGAGCTCCTTTTCTGAGTGAACCCACCCCGTGTCAACGGTACAGCTAAGCACTACCGGGCCATTCGTTGTCAGGCCACCGCAGAGTAGATTCGCGAGAGGAAACGCATGACCAATGATTCAAGCGTTTCTGTTGTGCCATAAGTGTTGGGAGCTGTGGCTTTGAAGAAGCAAGATGCCCCCCCAACTTGTCGGCAAAGATTTTGTAACTCTTTGGGCCTCTCAAGCTACCTTCATGGATCCAAACAGTTATAAGCTGACTTTGAGACCACAAATGATGCGGCATGATGGACAGCACAATGTGCATCGTTGATGTCTGGCTCTCCAAATTTTGCTGTCTGGCTATCAAGGCATAATAAGCAAACCTGATGCGGGACGTTCACATCGGATGTTCAGAGCTCGGTTCATTGCGAACGTGATGAAATTCACCCAAGACAATCAGTGCTTGTTCGCAACTAGGCCCAATCAGAGGGAAAACACGGGTGTGGCTCACAAATGAGGGCCCGAAATGGAACTCTGGTGGGAAAGCTAGACTCAAACTTGCGGCTTTCCTGGCTCTTAGAGTTTGAGCCACCACATGCTCAGACTGCCTTTCGCCCGCCTCCTGATCTGCAGAGCCCCAGTCTAGCCTGGCCACCTCCACCATAACGCCTGCAGATATGCGGCAAATTGGATAGAATTGATTCAAGCTCTGGACCAAGTCCACTGAGAATAGCTCTCTGACACTTCAACAAACATGGCCACATTGACAAAATTCCATCATTTGCAGCAAATGAACACGGAAGACACAACTAGCTCTTGCTTCCTCCCATTGCTTCCTCCCACCTCCCATTGGCTTCCGCATTGAAACCCCGGGTGACCAAAACCCACGAGAGGCAGCTCCACAGCCCGCCCCTGGATCCCTCAACCGGCGGCGCTCCGCCGGCGCCTCTCTGCGCCAGCAGCTCCGCGTTGCGCCGCAGCAGCGGCAGCGCGCCCTCCCAGTCCGTGAGCACCGCGCGGGCACCGCAGGCGGCGCAAGCGGCGCCCACCAAGCCCACGCCAGCGCCCAGCTCCAGCAGGGACCGGCCTAGCGCTTTTTGCTTTTGCATTGCTTTGAGGCAGACTGCAGTCTTTCACAAGCTCCTTCTCACTGCTGTCTTTTGACAGGCACTCCACTCCACACTCCTTCCTCCCCTCTCTCTCTCTCTCTCTCTCTCTCTCTCTCTCTCTCTCTCCCTCTCTCTCTCCCGCTCTCCTGTCCCCGCACCTGGCAGAGTCTCAGCCTGGGTGTCCAGCAGGAACTGCGCCATGCGCTGGGCCGCCGGCCACAGCACCGAGGAAGTGCCCTGGACGAAGCCGCCGCTGTCCGCGCCCCGCTGCTCCAAGTGCAGCGCCTCCGGCGGAAGGTCACGGCAAGCTGTTAGGGGAATTGAAGCAATGGTTCAGGTTCCCTTTCGATAGCATCACCCACAACTGAAGCAACCTTGGTCCAAATGAAACATACAAGGCCTGGGAGAGAGGAGAAAAAAAAACAAAAACAAAAACAAACGCGCATGCTGCAACCAAAGCCTAGATAGACCTCATCTGCCCTCCGCCACCTTAAAACAAGTCTTGCGAAAGGAGTTTGCTGCACCAAGTCATGTTGTTGGTTGTAGGGCACGTTGACAAAAAAATACAAAGCAACAAAGTTGGGTATTGGGCAGCGGTGGGAAACGTGAGTAGAAACTGAAGGTAGCAACTGATGGTTCACTTGCTGGGGAAAATGAAGCCAGTCCTCTTTGTTTCATGCCTAGTCAATCATTCCCGCGAGCTTGAAGGAAACGATCAAGCAACACGCAGGTCCTTCCCAAGCTGAGCCGCCTGTTCCGTCAACGCCCCGCCCCAGCTCCGAGCTCCGAAACTCCGAGCTCCGAACGGGGCCCGCCCGCCCGTCGCCGCCTCCTCCAGCCTGGGGTGGTTGAACTCCACCACGGGGGAGCGCTGGTCGCAGCCATGGATCGCCGCTTCCATGACGGCGGGAGCCGAGGCGCCACGGCTCCCTTTTGCTGACGGTGTTGAGAGTGCGTTGCTTTTCTTCTTCTTCTTTTCCTTTTTGTTTTTTTTTCCTTTTCTTGGACTATCCACGGAACTGGCAAACACCCTTCCTGACCCCATGGGTCAAAACAAATGTCAGTTGTCAAGTCTACCAAGTTGAATGCTGCATGATGGGATACAAGCTCATTGTCCGTCTCAAGCGCAAGGCTATGGCTGGTCCAGCTCTGCATATTCTGTCCTAATGTGTTTTCAAATGTTGCAAGCATTGATTGTCCCCCACAACTATGCCTCCACTTTTCTCGCGCACGTCTGAAGTGCTGGCAATTTCATGGAGAAAGGCGACGGCCTATTCACCCTGCTGTGGTTTAAAGTCATCGCATGGAAGTGGCCTTACAGCGTGAAAATGCGCATGTTTCGCAGGGCTTGCTGATTCCCTGCAAATGGCAGCTGCCGACAGAATGCTGTAGTCATGGGGGTGCAGAATCCCGCGTGTACTGCATCTGCAATCAAAACAAGGTAGTAGGGGAGCTTGATTCCTCAAACTAATCACGGATCAAAGGGCTGTGTACTTATCATATACGCAGAATCGCTGTCGCATTCAAACTCATTGATTAACTTCTGCATTGGTTGACTTTTGAATCGGCCCCAAAGCAACTCACATGTGCCTAGCCTTACACAATCCTTCCATGCGTATGAGTATATATATATATACATACTTATGTCTCTCTCGCAGTTACCATCTTTCTAGCTCAGCCTACAGCTTAGAGCCATGTTGCAACATTGACAGCTCCAAACAGCTCACTGACTCACTGATCCCCCTCCATAATCAAACCAGACTCGGAAGACAGCGGGCAGTTGCGAGGTCCTCTGTCCTGACAGAGGCGCCTCCGATGCTTTGCATGGAGCCCAGGCAGCGCTGAGGGCCGGAATTGTGCGCGAACCTTAGGCAGTCAAAGAGAAGAACTCTGAGATGGCAAGTCCTGAGACCTGTCATTGCAAAGCAGGAAATAATTAGGCAGGAAACCAAAAGCCCCACCTGTTTTCCAGGTTCTTGGAACCTTCCTACCATCTCTCCTGATGAAAAGCTCGGGCGCTTCACGTGCCTAGACTCGCTACAGGTGGGGTGTGGGGTGGGGTGGGGCGGGGCGGGGCGGGGCGGGGCGGGGCGGGGTGGGGTGGGATGGGGTGGGGGGGGGTGGGGGGGGAGGAACACCCGTCACGGTCCACATGCTTTTCAGAAGACCTTCAAAATCAGAAATATAGTCGTCTACATTGTGATTTAGCATGGTTTGCTTTCAAGAGAGACAAGTCGTATACTCAAGAGAGGCATACTGTAAATGCAAGAGAAGCAGCCACTGCGGTTTCAACGTGATTGCCACACACACACACACCACACACACACACACACACCAACAAAATTCAAGTTGCGCGAACCGTACAATTACCATGCAAATGGCAATATTTTCCGATCTTGGTGGTGCCACGTGGCCAAACCAACGAACCAACCGACCGCCAGACCGACCGACCAACCAAGCGACCGACCAACCGACCGATCGACCAACCAACCCACCAAACAACAAGTCGCACAAAAAAAAACACGACAAGCCAACAAATCAACAAGCCAACAATCAACAAATCAGCAAACCAACGGGCAAACAAACAACATTGTATCACATTGTCACACACTGCAACACACTGTTGTAAATTGTAACCCATTGTAGCACGTTGCTGCGGCAATGAGAGGTCCGTTTCTGAGGCATAGTATTAATCAAAACATCAATTTAGTGGCCACCTTTGGGCTGTTGAAGACGACAAAGAAAACCATGCAGGTGAAGATAGCGACGCAAAATAGGAAGTCGGATTTTCGTTTTCCAGATAGGTTCAGGCTTAAGAGTTGCTGTTGGATTTGCAGCCAGATTGTTGGAGCCAGGCAGATTTATGCCTCTCGGGGAAGTGAAAAGAGGAAACAATTCGAGACTGGAAATTGGAATAATTTGTGTTTCGGTGTCGGGAAATTTCCAGCGTCCAGGGAATGTGGCCGAAAACGAAACACTGCGTAAGATGAAGGCGAAAATCAAATTAGGAATTACGTACCGCTTAGAGTTTCAGGTGTTCGAAGGCATTTGCGGTTTTGGGGGCTTCAGGTGGTTTAGCGGTGGTTTTCCATTTCCAGCGCCATTGTCCAGCATCAACCACATTTTAAGCGTCAAGAGGTTGCTTGCATCAGAGGGGAAAATATGTCATTCATGCACAAACCGAACACAACAAGCAGAAAAACAAACAAACCAACAGGCAGGCAGGCAGGCGGGCAGGCAGGCAGGCAGGCGGGCAGGCAGGCAGGCAGGCAGGCACAAAGAAGCAAGCAAGGCAGCAAACAAACAAACCAGCAATCTTGCTTTGAATGGCATCCTGTTTGTCTCGCCCTGATGATAGTTGCGCGTGCCTGAACGCAGTAGGGAAGCCTAGGCTGAAGCAAGCCTGGCGGCAGCAACCGCAGCGCGGCGGTGTTGGCTGGCCGCTGGCCAAAGGGCAGCCGAACTGAAAGGCCGATGGACAGGGACTTCCCCGTCTTGATCGCAGGCTGTATGCTGATTTGCTGATGTTGCTTTGAATGGATCAGAATGAAGGGGCTGCGTCGGTCATGTGGAAAGAGTGATGGTCTTCTCTTAGGATCATGCGAGAAAGCAAAGAAAACAAAGAAAAAATAGTTCTCCAAACAGGGTTGACTCCTCCCCCCCCCCCCGCCCCCCCACGCGCAGCGAAACCGCCGAAGCTGCTCCAAGGTCCACGGTGGGGCCCCGGCAGCTGCGGCCAGTCGCAGCCCGAGTCTCCGAGGTAAACGCCACAGGCGAGGCCCTGGCACTTCGCCTGGGGGCCACGTGAAGCGGCACGGGTCCCAGTCACTTCCCCGCCCCTTGCCGCCGCAAAGAAAGAAAGAAAGAAAGAAAGAAAGAAAGAAAGAAAGAAAGAAAGAAACAAACAAGCGAACAAGCAAACAACAAACCAACCAAAAAAACCAAACTAAGCCAATCAGGACAACACAATGATAAACAAAAACAAAACACGGCAAACCAAAACAAAGCACGGCAAAGCAAAGCAAAGCAACAAACAAACAAACAGACAGACAGACAAACAAACAAGAAACACAATTCGCGATCAAGCAAGCAAACAAACCAAACCAAACCAAACGATACTATAGACGCCAACAAAGAAAACACAACAGCTGAAAATCAAACCCAAGAAAAACTACACAACAACAATCAAACAAACAAGCAAACAAGCAAACAAACCAAGAGACAAACAGACAGAGAGACAGACAATCAGACAAACAGACAGACAAACAAACAAACGGACAAACAGACAGGCAGGCAGGCAGGCAAGCAGGCAGGCAGGCAGGCAAACAAACAAACAAACAAACAAACAAACAAACAAACAAACAAACAAACAAGCAAGCAAGCAAGCAAGCAAGCAAGCAAACAAACAAGCAGACAGGCAAAAAAACACATAAGAAGAAGAAGAAGAAGGGGAAAAGAAAAAACACGCAGACAGACCAGACAGACAGACAGACAAACAGACAAACAACCAAACAAACAACCAAACAAACAACCAAACAAACAACCAAACAAACAACCAAACAAACAACCAAGCAAACAACCAAGCAAACAACCAAACAAACAACCAAACAAACAAACCAAACCAGACCGAGCCAAACCAAGCCAAACAAAAAGACAGAACAAACGCAAACGAAACCCAAACCAAACGAAACGAAATCATGTTCCATCCAATTTTGGACCACCTGCTGGAAGCCAGAATGCCACTGGGCGCGCCTTGTTGATCCCGGCATTCCGCAGCGCCTGCAAGGCCAAGGAGTTCTCCAATGGGCGTCTCTCTTTTTCCAAAACGGCGGTTTTCCCATTGGTTTCCCTTTAACACCATACCACAAAGGGAACCCGCAAAAAAAGACTCACCCTACTGTCCTTTTTGGCTTCCCTGGACTATCGTCACAGAAAAGGGTTACCTTTAACAAGAGTCACGCCCAAATGTCCCTTTTTCTTTTGAGCTTTGTCCGAGGCAGGCAATGATTTTGAGGAAGGAAGCGACAGCTTTGGAAATAGGTGGCTTGGGCCGGCTGCAATCGTCATGATACGTTTGCCATTTTTGCTGGAAGGCAACGGCAGCTTCCGCATGAGGCCCCGGTGGTTGGATGGGATGCAATTGTTCGAAAATCAATCTACACACCCAGTGCCCATTGCACTGATGAATGCGTTTAAAAAGGCGTCTTGGTGTGGGAACTATCACGAGTCTTCCGCACACTGAACATGTTCAAGCAAACCCCCTCGTCTCGTCCTCAGAACATCTCACGGCCAGCACAGTGCTTTTATGCAGCCAGGTATGTCTTTAGTTGTTTGTCACGACAGGCTTTTGGTTTCCTATCAAGCTCTGAAAGAACAGGGCTCGTCATTCTGCCCCAACGCATGTTGGGAGCAAAGCCGGCAGCATTGATTGTTAGCAACATGTTTTGGATGCTCAAGAGCTGATTTGGTTATGCTTCAAAGCCAACGGGATCCCATTTTGGGATAGGTGAATTCACCACCCATTTTAGAACCTATTTTACTGGGGATTGGTTGATGTTCACTGGGGGTACGATTCGGGTTTTGACCCATGGCCCTTTGACGAAAAAGGTATCTGAGTCCTCTTGCTCCAACCTGCCGACCCCACTGCGCAAGCGCTTGCGCCTCATAGCCGGTCTGCAAAACCAAGCGCTGCGAGGGGGCCATGTTGCCGGCCTCTGTCTCTCGGCTTCGTTGAAACCCGGCACCAAAAGCATCTTAAAGCGTCATGCAAGGAACGCTTCCAGGCATTTCATCTAAGGCCCAACTTGCATTGCCCAAATTGACATACCAGCTGAAGGCCTTACATAGGGATGGCTTTGGGGGTATGTACCCCGTGTAATCCATGTACAGCCTCTAATTTTGGGGTGTGTCCACTTGGAGGATGCAAGTTGGCCCCTTAAAAAAAAAAGGCGCAGCAATGCGCACATGCTCCAACAGGGTCTCAATGTTAAGCTTTTCCTTTTTGCAGGGAAGGCAAAGCACGTGTCAACGGGCCACAGCCGAGGGGCGATCACTGCATAGGCGCCCTTTTGGGAAAATGGATGGGTTTGGTAGATGTTTCAACCAGTAGGTTGTCCATCGCCCGCCATTTTCCAGAATACCTATGCCTGCATTGGCAAACATTCAGCATCTATGCCCAAGGCGTCAGTCGAGAGTTGTTCAGGCCATCCCTTCTTCGTCCCATAAAACCACATTCCACCAGACGACTCCCCACGCAACGGCCTCCGCATCCGAGATCTCAAAAAAAGTGTTGTCGAACATGATGACATCGTCCTGGGCTCGGAGCATACGTCATTTGACCATCGGTTGGCTAGGAAAGCTGCACCCGAAGCGGATCCAGCGCGCCGACAAAAGCGCGAAAAGCGCAGCTGGAAGGGGCTGTCGTGCGCAAAAAATACCATGCAACTCGTGTGTTGATCTAGAAATTACCCGCCTAAAAGGGAGCCACAACTACGTCCAATCTTGCCAACTGCCTTCATCTAGTGACACATTGAACCAAAACTGAATCAGGGGTCACTGCTCCACAGTCTTTCGCCGGGCCAGGCCCCGCTTCCCGACTCCCGGGCGTATGTTCCATGTCCCAACTGCCCATGCCAACGGCAAGTATCGGGTTAGTTGGCCATGGGCTGCATGCCTCAGCCTAATCCCTTCATGGCCCTCTGAGTTCTCTGTAATTCGAGCAAATGTGTCGCCGAATGGAAAAGACCACATCTAACCTGCCTGCTTGCTTTGAAACAACGCCAAGCAAAGCATCCCAAGAGAGTGTCAGGCAGCGTCGGCTCGTCTGGTCGTAGTTTCTTATTCATGCTGGTCCTGGTTTTCGCACGAAAACGATACCGCGCAAGGTATTTGTCCCGGAGCAATCCAGTTGCCAAGGCGCATCATGGCAAAAGCCGCCGTGTGTTGCATAGGTGAAGCCTTCCTGGCAATTGAAATCGAGTCAAACAAAGATAAGAGCAGCGCTGCCGATTCTCATCATCTCCACAAGGGCGTGTCTTTTTTGAGCCACCATTTTGGGGGTCCCCTAAGAATTGACCCCCCCCATATGATGCTTAAGCATTGCCATAGTGTTGCAGTGCGCGGACTTGCATCATTTTGGTATCCACAAGATTGAACACATCGCCACTCGATCCCTCGGAGGGGCATGCAGTGCCATAGCACCAAACTCCGTTGAATCTCGGTCAGCAGGCCAATCGATTGTCCAACTGAGTCTGCCTTCGCTCAAAGGGTCTGCCCACATCTGGCCTTGTCTTCAGGCGAGTAATACTCGGTCACATCCCATCCTAGGGCGGCTCCGGGCAAGCCAAAGGCACCGGCGAAGACATGCATCTCCCACCCAACGGTAAAGCATCGATAGACGGACCATGCTGCCGCATCATCTTGCTGAGACAAGCGTCATGGTACAGCCAAAAGCCGGCAGCGAAGTACTGTTCCACACTGCATGGCCATTGGTCAAAAGGAACCTTCACTTTCAACACAAGCAAGACGTAGCTCGAGAAGGGGCAGATGGCACGGAAAGCTAGATGACACATAGACTTAATTCACCCTGATATTTATGAACATCATCCAACAAAGGAAACCTGTTGACAACCCCGCAAACACATCTTTACCCAACGGGTTGTTGCAGATTCTAGGCACAACTGCCTTCTTGTTGAAACCAGTTGGTTGCTCCAGCAGCCTCCTACACAATTTCCGCATGCTCTCTTCGGGTCAGGTACATCCCTCTTGGCAGTTGAGGAATCTGGTTTTTCCAGTGAAATCCTTGATTTTGGGCACAAACAGTTACAAGCCGCATTGTGGATGGACGCAATCCTGCACAACCTAAGAAACCACGGAATGATTCGATTCCCCGTTAAAATACCGAGAAACGCGATGGCTTCAACCGTTGGTTCATTTCGTGCGACGGGATTTCGTCCACAGACTGCCACGATTGGATCGCTCCTCACTGCCTGAGCTTTCAGCGTGAGGGCGGTACCCTGACCAGCCCGTCGTTGCAGCCTGGCCGATGGGAGGAGGCTGAAATCGGAAAAGCGAAATTATACATACGTGTATGTGTATATATATATATATATATGTGTGTCTATATATGTTTTTGTTTTTTTGTGCATACATTGTTATGTACAGAATCCACTGTAGGCAATCCCTTTTCTTTTGGACTTCATCAAACACACACTGCAGTGAGCCGATATACCTAGAACACCCTGAGTGGAGCATTTCCGCTGTTCGCCGTAACTACAACATATTTAGTCGTTTCCATCAATAATTGCCTTTCCTTGGACACGTGCCATAGCAAACCGGAAAAAAGAAAAAAAAAAAAACGTTGTATCAGGGAAAAACACCTCCACCAGTTGGTTGCATACATCCAAAATGACAAAATTCAGGAAAATCGCCTCAACTGAAACAAAAAAAACAAAAAAAAAACTTGTTTTCGCGGAAAGGCGGACAAAAACGGACCTAGGAAGATCCAGGTATGGGGTTTGAATTGGGGTTAAAGTGCTTTCTGCTAGCCCATGTAGCACGCAATCAATCAGCTCGCTGGCTTGCAGCCATTGCGCAACAGGAAGTTGGGTCTCTCTGTTGTTTGGGCTACCCCTGTTTTGATGGGTTTTAAGCGAAAGCAAAGGTAAAACCACGATGTTGGGGAGAGCCTGAAAGAAAGACACACCCGTTTGCTAGCACCAACCCACAACAAGCAGAGAGACGCAAAGCCCCTTGTTGCGACACAGAAGCTCGGCCATTCTGAAATCGACCTCTCCTGGTCCTAAGTTGCAGGAAATTGGCCATGCCGGGCCGGCCAGCGGTGACGGCCCAGTAATCGTGCACGTTGCCGGCACAGCCGGGGTAGTGGCATCCTATGGACCTGGCGCGCCAGGTGCGCCGGCCAGCAATTCTGTGCCACGATGAGGTGGTACAACACGTGGGCGTTTATTCAAATTCTTGGGAGTGCCCTGAGAAAGGGCACCTAGTCCCATGGCACTTGACAGGGGCTCCCTGCTATGAAGCTCTTCAGCCTCCCTTCCTCACCCAAATTTGTCAGGACAAAAGCGGACCCGATGGGATTGGAGCCCATAACCTCCCTGGGTGTGCTCGGGTGCGCTGCGATTGCGCCACAGGTCCGTTAAGCAATGGTGTCTTCTTCTATTTCAAGATTGCTTCTTCCAGCTGTGGATTCTATACTCGAGCCAATGAATCCCAAACAAAAAAAATGGCGTCCTACTTTGACCATCCCAAAAAACAGTTTGAGATACCCATACGGGGTTGATCAATATTCCCAGATCCGCCGCCAAAAGTTTAACTTTTAGTGAGTTAAATGGAAACTACCATTAAAGACAAATAAGCTAAACGGCCAACTCGGCTTTTTTTCTTGGCATGTGCTGTCTTCGGAAGTGCAAACTTGTAGACGCTGCTGAGCAACACCTTCTCTCAGCTTGTGGCCCAAGCTAATGAGCATCATCTCAGCACACACGCCCTGTTGTCGCTGTATGCAGGCCACGTGACGTGTGAGGAAAGAGACGGAGACAGAGACACGCTCGCGTTGCCCTGAAGTCTGGAATCTTACACGAACAAGACGGCACTTGCTTTCGAATCAATTCCATGTGACTTCTCTGGCAATACTGAACCAAGCACAAGTGCTCCTGCCTCACCATCACCTGATTGTCGTTCATCAGCTGCGATGGAACCTCATGGCGGACCAAGGCAAACAGAATCGACTGTGGGCACCACAACATGTTTGATAAGTCCGGACTGGCTCTGAATAGTTTGCCTCAGAAACGGCAAACAAAAACCACTTGGAGCCTGCCTGGTTGACCCATCTCAACTTACAGGGACTCGACCGCCATGTGCTTCCAGAACTCCTAGCTCCGAAAGGCTCCCTCTTCAGGCAATTTGGATACCCCCAGCTTAGCTCCCTTCCGTCCACCAGCTGGTCACACAAAAGTTGGGTTATCAAGTCCGATAAAATGCCATCCCGCAAGCGCACTGCTTGCTATCGGCACGGCCCCTCCTTTCCTTCCTGGCTGGGTCCACTACACTTGCAATGCTGGAGCCCCGGTACACAAATGGTCGACCCAGAACCATGCTTCAAGAACTAAGAAGGCGGCAGCTATTTATGGTTGGGATCGTCCCTTACTAACCTTCACTTACCCGGGTTTTCACTGTCACTCATTTAGGATTAGTCAATGGGCAGTGGCGGAACTCTGCAAGTGGCGGTAGCATTGTATTAAATTGTCTGGGCAAACTTTCTACCCCAGGTGAGATCAGCGTAATGTTCCCAGAGAATGGTAAGCGAAACTCTGATACAGCCTCCCATCGAACTTGAGGTAGAATCAAATCAAACATCTGCCGCCAGTTGCTGCAAGCATTGTATGCTACACCGCATCGGATAAATCAGAAGACGGTGCACGCGCTTCACACAAGCCCAGCTGGAGGCTCCACGATTGTTCGTTGGAAGGATTGCTGTTGTCAGCTTGATGGCTCAAGCAACTCAAGTGATGTCCAGGCGGCAGAGTTTAACTAGGTCCTCCAGTCGAGAGGTTAGAATAAACTCTGTTTTCTGTAGTCTATTTTAGGGGAGCCCTCCCCCAAAAGAAAATAAATGGTCACCTAGCTGGAAAACCTAGTCAAGGAACTCGAGCGATGTCCAGGCGGCACAACCGGTGAGTTGAATGCCCAAACCTCTGCGCATCGGGATTCGAATCCCCTTGCTGTGCTTGTCCCTTTAAAACATCCGGCCCATCGTCAGGTCAAACCCCTTGAAGGGTTCGTGTAGAGGGTACACGGGAAACCACCCCTCAACCACCAAACCAGCAAAAAATGGAGAGAAGCTGAAAAGGGCAGGAGGTCACCTACAAAATAAAAACAAAAACGAAGCAGCATGTTGCAATAATGAGTTCGAAACAACCAAATGGGCCTCTTACTTGAAGGCGCCTCTGAACTTGAATGAAACGCCTGACCAACTGGACCAATCAAATACGCTCTCTGCAAGTCCTCTGAGGTCCGAGGTCCGACACATGCGACATGCGCCCGTGCCGAAGCACATGCAGGCGCTCACTCGGCAAAGACGCATCTGGCTGAAACAATAAGCAAGAGTCTAGGGGTTGATTCCTTTTCCATTTTTTTCAGCCATCGCTCTTTTCAAAAACCAGCCATTTCCCCAGCATGTTTGGTGGCTTTCTAGAAAGATTCGGATCCCTGGACAGAATGGAAATGGAAGTTACCCCTAGAAAGAGGACTGCAATCGGGGCCGCGGGCTAGCGGCTACACCTTCCCGCCCCACTCAAGCCCCTGGCAGCCACGGAGTGTGCATCCCTGCTGGGCACGGCAGACTGGCCAGCGAGCGCTTGGCCGGAGACTCCCTACTGGACAGCATCCCACCATCTAATCACATGCAAACCCATCGATGTTCCCCCAAAGTGATGAACATTTCGGCCATGTTTTCCTTTGACCATCTAATCGAAATCAAGGAACTGTGCTGCCAGGTGCTCCAGTTCTGCATCAAACCATCGCGAGAATCTATATCCAGCTCGGTGGATGTAGATTTGTGGACAGCTTCTCCTTGGTGATCTGTTAAAAAAAAAAGAGGAGAGGCACGATCCTTGCAGGTCGTCACATTTCGCCACCAACCGCCCTCCAGTCTCATCCACCGCTCCACCTCCCCAACGCGATCCCCGCCTTGCACACCAAATGGCACTGCAGGGAGCTCCCAGAGCCACAGGCCTGGTACGAGAACGAGTAGACGTCCTGCGCGCTTGGAGGCGCGTTCTCGTCGGCCGCGCCTTGCCTCACTGGCTTGGCTGATCCAAATTTGGGACATCTAATTTGCCATGTTAATTCGGGTCACCAACCATCTCTCGCAAGTTCCAGAACCACAGGAAACAGGATGTAGAAAGGATGTTGGAGGCAAATCCCCTAGAAAACATCCAAATCGCCATATGGCCATGGGTCAAAAGCCCGTACCCCCTGTGAACATCCCAATATGCACGAAAGTAGGTTCTAAAATCGGTGTGAATTCACCTACCCCAAAATGGGATCCCATTAGTTTTGACAACCACGGCCATATTGCCACCCCCCCCACGCACCCCCCCAAGTCCCAAGTCCCCTCTCCTGCCGGAAGAGCACCAGGCGGTTGCCGGGCAGCTTCATCTGCCTCGCCTCGCCGAAGCGCTCGTCGAAGGGCTGCAGCTCCAGCTCCTCGGAGCGGCCAGGCGAACCGGCGAACCTCTGTTCAGAATATCCCGGGTCAACGGGACAAAGGGGATTCACACTACATCAGCCTGACAAGCGTGGGAGATTTCAACAGCACCCAAGCAGCCTAAACACCTTTGTCGCCAAACAAGCACCAGCAGCAACCACACCACCGAGCATGCCAGCACTCTGAGCAGCACCCTGAGCAGCAAAGCCACTGCCAACGTAAGCACCTCAGAATGATCAAATCAGCACCCTGGCTGCATCACCAAAAAAGCCCGCCAGCAACCCGCGCACCACAGCACCAAGCGAACAAAGTCGTCATGGTGATGGGAATCCAATTTGGGGCGGCGAGAACGCAGTGCCAAACATACCGTTTAATGAAGAAAAAAAAGAGCTGCGAATGAAAGCAAGCAAAGCTTGAAATAATTCCACAAGATGCGTAAACTGCCAAAGGGCTCGTGGCTAAACATAGGCTGGGTGCATGGCAACGCACACGTGGCCTGATAAGGTCATCACAAATGCCGAGATTCGATTTAAAACGCGCGCCTCTGATCGACAGGCCATGGAGACAGAGATTAAATGAGGGGGTGGTGGACAGCCTCGATTTCCATCTTCTGTGCGGGACGGTTGGGAGAACAGTAGTAAAGAATACATTGCATGAGTCTTCAAAACTACTCTGAAAAAGCTACCAAGAAGTACTGATCAAATCAGCTGGTCTGAAGCTGAAAATAATTCGATGCTGGCATGGAACACACGGCTTCGTGATGATGGCAAGGGCCATCATATCAGCAAACCATGCCTTTCGGATCATTTGTCCAGTGCACAGCTCCAAACCACTTCTTGCCACATGCTTCTTGATGACTGCACATGTTTACATATTCCTTTTGAAAGAGATCCGGGTCGGGTCGCTTCGATCAACTTGTCCCATCTACGCGGCCGCGTGCAAGGGACACCGGGCAACAGCGCTTTGTCGGGCCCGGTCTCGTGACGCCAAGAGTCCGAGCCCTCGTCGTCAAGGAGCAGCATCATGCAGATCTTCCTGGCCCGGAGTGCTCTGCTTGGCAACAAATCTGCGAGAATCTGCGACAAAAAAATGGGAGGGGGGGGGACCCTACCCCACATCGGGGATCCTCATTCTTCCCAAACCTGAAACAAGTCCTGTGCGAGATGCCACCGTCCTGTTCTCCAGGAAGTCGATGTGCCCCAAGACCTTGCCATCCTGGAAGCGGTCTACCCGGCCAAAAAGGATGGATGATCCGCGCAACAGGGCAACCAACCGCACTGCCGGTGAGGCTGGGTGGACAAAGATCTGCTAATCCCGCCCTTCGGTCTGCCCAGGCCTCATAGTTCCTCTGTGACAGCGCAAAGGGTCGGAGAGCGTTCTCCTGAAAGCTCACGCGGGCCAAATCGACTCCGTCGAATTCGATTGGCACCCTTTGTTTTGGTCTACCTGGATTGGCTCAGCAAGTGCAAGGCAAATGCTTGGCTTCGAATAAAACAAAAAAGCAACTCAGTCCTTGAAACTCGCATTGCTCACATCGTTGCTCCAGAAACAGCTGAGCCAATGAGATCGATCGGTGCTTCTTCGTGTTTGTTCCACACTCCTGGCTGCTCTCTACTCGGAGGGTGAGGTCGGGATTCTAGAGTCACGTTCTAGCCACTTGTCCTCGATTGATACTGCAAAACAACGTCATCTTCCAATGAAAAGGGTGAAGGCTGTGATCGCGGCATCACATCCTTCCCAAGTTGAATGGCGCGCGCGACCCGTCCTCAGCCTTGCTCTGGAGAGGTAGCCTGGAGAGAAACAATGCTCAAGGAGAGTGGCATCAATGCATTCAGACACTGCCAAAAAAAGAGTATTTAGAGTATTTGGTGCATATAGGCCTGGAAAATTCGAGATTCTGGCTTTCTCCAAGCACGCCCGCATCCGTAAACGATTTGACGGGCTGCGCTGCACTGTGTGCCAAGATCAAGCGCCGAATGCATTGGCGAAAGCAAATCCGTAGCATGTGGTGTTGCAGTGTGGTTGTTGCGTTCTGGCCAAGCCCAGCCAAAAGAACTGACCAGTCATCAGCAGACCTGCCCGGAAATGCCCTGGGTCCATCCGAAACTGGCAATGTGAAGGCAACAGCCAAACGAGTGTCCTCTTTGGAGGTGGCAAAGGATAACCAACAGGAAAACCACCGAAAAAAAGAATAAAAAAAGAGGAAACACCGGGTCCCCAAAAAGTTGACAACCGGATAAACGACTTCCGGTTTGTGTTTCGGACTTCGAAGGCCGACACACCAACATTCCCCAAACGTTTGGTGGGCCACTAAGGCCAGGCCGTCACAATCAAAAAGCAACGGCCGGTGTATTTACTAGATGCCTGTTTGGTTTTTCTGGGGTAACAGCCAGAGCGACGGGCTACCCTCACCACTGGAACACTGGGACCCTCTGGCTCCATGTTAGACCCCTAATTCCGCCATGGAACCCAGGGGAAAAGACCAGTTTCCCTAAGAAAATAAGAGATACTTTCTCGTAGGGGGTTCTAAAAATTCACTACATGACTGATTTTTTTCTGGGTTCCATCCAAACAGAGTGACTACGGCCAGCTACCCGTGTTACTGCTCCAGAGGGCAACGACTTCCAGTTCTCTCATGCGATTTTTCCCCCCCGCCCCGCTTGCCTCGCGGCCACGCGGGAACGGCCCCAGAGCTGGAACCCCAGGCGGGTTGGCACCTGAAGGACTTCGGATTTATAAAAAAAAAAAATAAAAAAAAAAAAAAAAAAAAAAAAAAAAAACGAATCCGAGGAACCCCCTAAAAAAGACACGTAGTTTCCTTACAAACAGGAAAACGTGCCTGAGCATGCTCCTCCGGATTCATCTGAAGATTGAAGTCACATGACTCGGTTTATGCTCGTATGGTTTGATGAGGATTAGATGAGCTCTGACAACTTGCCCTGAGTACTGATTAGCGTCCGAGCAGAAGTCTGGAAACGAGAAAACGTGGCTCTGAGAAATCTGGAGAGGCTTCATGTCCGCCCTCCACCTCCCAACAGCTCCAGTCCCTCCAGAAACAAGAATTGTGCAAACAAGGGGTAAACCCCGAAGTTTACGCTCAACCGCATTTGTTTTTTGTTAATGTATGTGTCTCCTTCTGGGCTGTGGGAACTGATTCAGATAGGAAAGAAAATGGTCATTGAAAGCATCAACTCGAGTTGTTCATGGAACTGATGAGTCCTACCCTGCACAGATCTCATTACCTTTGCAAAGGGCAAACGTGCTGTTGCCATTGAAAAGGATGCATCTCATCTACATCAGTCTTGTCAAAATCTGTTGCGAGGCTGCGTCACCTACTTTGGCAGGTCGCATTTCTTGTGCTGAACGGCACCAGAGGCCACTACACAGTTTCACATCTCAAAAACGGTCCCCGGATTAGCCGCCGGGTACTGCCTGAGGCAAGACCTTCAGTGCAGCATATCGATCGGATTCGCAGTACCCTACCGGGCCAGGAGCTGCAAGCATCAAACGGATACCATGAGTTGAAATGATCTCAGCTGCTTGGATAGACAGTTCCCCAAACCAGAATCCACGATTCACGCCAACACAACGACAAAGGGATGCATTGGAATTGGATCACCTGAGTCATCATCAAAACCCGGGATTAAAATGATCTACCCAGAACCATGAAGAGAAATAAGAAGGCGGACAACCGCAGCT
>CAUJNA010003222.1:744451-766951 GCA_963377175.1 Effrenium voratum
TTCGAAGCCTTTGGTACCAAAACAAGTTGCAGTTCTAAACTCCAGCCAATGATTTGCATCAAATATTCGGGAAAACCGAGAAATGTTGCAGGATCATTGAAAGACGCGTTTGCGCACGGAAATTGCGCAGCAACATGCTCGGCCGAGCCCGTTTCCTCACAGGATCAGAATCCCGTGTGTCCAAAAAGTTGCCATGATGATGTGGCATGACAAACATCTGCAACACGCACTTTGCAGCTGAGATTGCGCAGTTGTGATCGCCTTTATGCACTGGTTGTCCCATTTTATTCCCAGGAACAGCTTCCAGCTGCAGCTCCATGAGGCTTCGCACGGCTGTGACAAGCATTGCGCGGCAACGATCACGGAAGGCTTGGCCCAACTTCCGGCGAAGATGCTGGTACTTTCTTTCTTCGATTTGCTTCCCCAAATGGCGCGCAAAAAGATGGTTGCGTACTCAAACAAGGAGAGTCACAAGTTTGCCTTGCTCAAACAAGGTGCACGATGTCAGAACAATACAAGCGACCGGCTTTAAACAGGTCATGCGCACAAAGCGAGGTCCATGTGCCCGACATCTCTCGAGTTTTGATGGGTCCGAACATCGGGAGAAGTCCTGCGGCAACCGCTGCTCCGTCTGCATACTCCGGCCGCTCGAGCCTTAATCGCGAAGCGGTGCTTTTTCTCCCCCTATAGGCACGAAACAGCCCGAGCTAAGCCGCGTAAGTCGGGGCAAGGTATGCATGCAGCATGGCACTTGGGACCAATGCGACGCCCGAGCAACCCGTAAGTACAAACGCAGTCCCGCCAGCATGCGCGGGCTCACAGCTGCCGCGGCCTCTGCACCGCAAAGCTGCCACAAAACTGCTGGCACAAGCGGCGGTTGGGGACATCGCGGCCACGTGACCACGAGCAGTTGCAACAACGAGGCCCAAGCCACTGCAAGCTGGGAACTTGCAAGTTCCCTTGGGAATGTTTCCAAGGTGATCATCAGCCATCTAGCGGTGAAGCGCCGCAATTGAGCAAAGACAACCGAGAAACCATTACGGCCCTTTGTCGATCCCGGTGACTGCCACGAAAAAGTGCTGTTTGGTATCTACGATGGGTTCTCCAACGGTGAGAACGTGGGCACTGGACAGTGATGCGACAGTAGGCAGTGAGCCCGAACGGCCACGGACAAGCAACCTTCTGAATCCAACATGATTTGCAAGTGGCATTGGCACCAACAGATAAAACTGCCATCCTTGAATCCAGAGGGATCCGAAAGTGATGCCCCAAATCGTTGCCTTTAAGACTTTAAGTTGGCATCCCAATAGCTGTCATTGGGGGCTGAGGATCGTGGCAATAATGTGCTAGCACCTTCAACCTTCTGTCTCCCGTTTAGCCCATTTGTCTTTAGGCTGTGAGAGCAGAACGTTAGGAAGCATTGAGAAACAACAGCTTCTGCAACTTCCCTCCGTGGAAAGAAGCAAGCTCCGACCAATCAACCTCCTACAGCAAGAAAGAATGGCGCCGAACAAAACATGAAGCTGGGAACTGGTCCAAAAGACATTGAATGCAACAACTGACAGAAAGAGTGCGATTGCAACTTGACGAGGCCTCAAATCTGGAACGACCAAAGAAGCCATGGGCCTCCACAAGGGGTGGGGGTGGAGTTGGAATTTGGGAGTTGGAATCCTGGAAGCTGCTGTTAAGATCTTGCGGTGTGTAAGTTGGAATCCGCATGAAGTGGGTGTTGGAAGCTAGTTGCGTGTCATGGGTAGTAACATTTGCACGGGTTTACTCAGCGAGAGACGGGCAGCGACGGGGAGCGACGGGCAGGGAGGGCGACGGGGAGCGACGGGGAGCGACGGGGAGCGACGGGGAGCGACGGGGAGCGACGGGGAGCGACGGGGAGCGACGGGCAGGAAGGGAGACAGGGAGCGACGGGGGCGACGGGGAGCGACAAGGAGCGACGGGCAGGGAGGGAGATGGGGAGCGACGGGGAGCGACGGGGAGCGACGGGGAGCGACGGAGAGCGACGGGGAGCGACGGGCAGGGAGGGAGACGGGGAGCGACGGGGAGCGACGGAGAGCGACGGGGAGCGACGGGGAGCGACGGAGAGCGACGGGGAGCGACGGGGAGCGACGGGGAGCGCCGGGGAGCAACGGGGAGCGACGGGGAGCGAGAGACGGGCAGCGACGGGGAGCGAGGGGGAGCGACGGAGAGCGACGGGCAGGGAAGGAGAACGGGGAGCGAGGGGGAGCGACGTGCAGGGAGGGAGACGGGGAGCGACGGGGAACGACGGAGAGCGACGGGGAGCGACGGGAGCGACGGGGAGCGACGAAGAGCGACGGGGAGCGACGGGGAGCGACCGGCAGGGAGGGAGACGGGGAGCGACGGGGAGCGACGGGAAGCGACGGGGAGCGACAGGGAGCGACGGGGAGCGACGGGCAGGGAGGGAGACGGGGAGCGACGGGGAGCGACGGGGAGCGACGGGGAGCGACGGGGAGCGACGGGGAGCGACGGAAGGCGACGAGGAGCGACGGGGGGCGACGGAGAGCGACGGGGAGCGACGGGGAGCGACGGGGAGCGACGGGGAGCGACAGGGAGCGACGGGGAGCGACGGGGAGCGACGGGGAGCGACTGGAAGCGACGGGGAGCGACGGGGAGCGACGGGCAGGGAGGGAGACGGAGAGCGACGGAGAGCGACGGGGAGCGACGGGGAGCGACGGAAGGCGACGGCGACGGGGAGCGACAGGGAGCGACGGGGAGCGACGGGCAGGGAGGGAGACGAAGAGCGACGGGGAGCGACGGGGAGCGACAGGCACAACGGAGAGCGACGGGGAGCGACGGGGAGCGACGGGGAGCGACGGGGAGCGACGGGGAGCGACCGGCAGGGAGGGAGACGGGGAGCGACGGGGGGCGACGGAGAGCGACGGGGAGCGACGGGGAGCGACGGGGAGCGACGGGGAGCGACGGGGAGCGACGGGGAGCGACGGGGCAGGGAGGGAGACGGGGAGCGACGGAGAGCGACGGAGAGCGATGGGGAGGGAGACGGGGAGGGAGACGGGGAGGGAGACGGGGAGGGAGACGGGGAGGGAGACGGGGAGCGCAGGGAGCGATGGGAGCGATGGGGAGCGACGGGAAGCGACGGGGAGCGACGGGGAGCGACGGGGAGCGACGGGCAGCGACGCGGCAGGGAGGGAGACGGGAGCGACGGAGAGCGATGGGGAGGGAGACGGGGAGGGAGACGGGGAGGGAATCTGCCGACACCCACCAACCCTAAACCAACCCTAAACCAACCCTAAACCAACCCTCAAACCAACCCTAACCCTAAACCGACCCTAAACCAAGCCTAAACCAACCCCAAACCAACCCTAAGCCAACCCAAAACCAACTCTAAACCGACCCTAAAACGACCCTAAACCAACCCTAAACTGACTCTAAACCAACCCTAAACCGACCCCAAACCGACTTTAAACAAACCCTAAACCGACCCTAAACCAACCCAAAACGAACCCTAAACCGACCCTAAACCAACCCTACCCTAAACCTCCCCTAAAACCATGCCGACACCCAAAACCAACCCTAAACCCACCCTACGCCAACCCTCAAACCAACCCTCAAACCAACCCCAAGCCAACCCCAAGCCAACCCTAAACCGACCCCAAACCAACCCTAAACCAACTCTAAACCAACCCTAAACCGACCCTAAACCAAGCCTCAAACCAACCCTAAACCAACCCAAAACCAACCCTAAACCAACCCTAAACCGACCCTAAACCAACCCTCAAACCAACCCTCAGCCAACCCCCTGCCAACCCTAAGCCAACCCTAAGCCACCCCTTAAACGAACCCTAAACCAACCCCAAACCAACCCTAAACCAACCCTAAACCAACCCTAAACCAACCCTCAAACCAACCCTAAGCCAACCCCAAGCCAACCCTAAACCGACCCTAAACCAACCCTAAACCAACCCTAAGCCGACTCTGAACCAAGCCCCAAACCAACCCTAAACCAACCCAAAAAACCCTAAACCAACCCTCAAACCAACCCTCAGCCAACCCCTAAGCCAACCCTAAGCCACCCCTTAAACGAACCCTAAACCAACCCTACACCAACCCTACACCAACCCTAAACCAAGCCTAAACCATCCCTAAACCGACCCCAAACCGACCCTAAACCAACCCTAAACCGACCCAAAACCATGCCTAAACCAACCAGAAACCATTTCCAACATCTGCCCCGGCAGCATTCCAACACCTGTCCAGGCAGGTTCCGACACCTGTGGACTCAACTCCACCTGAGAGATCCTCGCTCCACATTTACTCCTCCACAAGCAATCAAAAAAAACAACATCGCCAGCGTGAAGCAAGCTGCCCCAGCCCACAAATCATTGACTTCCTCTCTTAAACCTCTACCTGACTCCCCAAATTCACCAAAAGTTGAATGGAATGCACTTTGGCTCTCTCGCTTCCCCAAGCTCCCGAGTCATCAAAGCCTGTTGCTATGGACCCGGAATGCTTCAACAATGAAGCCGGATCTCCGCAGCTCTTTCACCAGATTCTCTTTTACTTCCCTTCACCAAAAGTTGGATTTGAGGGCGCTCCTCACCTCCGCCCCCGCCAACCGCCCGGATCTTTTACC
The DNA here is from genome assembly GCA_963377175.1 of Effrenium voratum. NCBI lineage: Eukaryota > Dinophyceae > Suessiales > Symbiodiniaceae > Effrenium > Effrenium voratum. The sequence continues at coordinate 749,076 of CAUJNA010003222.1, forward strand.
TTGATCCCCACTCTTGAGGAAACCATGTCCGGATCGGATCCACGGATCGACGGATTCCCAACCACCCAACCGCCCGGATTGGATCCGGCCGACGGAGCGGAGGCGATCGAAGCCGAGGCGCCGTTGATGGCCTCCAGCGCCACCGCGGGGTCCACGCCCAGCCGCTGCAGCGCCAGCAGCCCCTCCGCGCCCAGCATCAGGTGGCTCACCTCAAACGCCGCGCGTGAAGGGAGACGGGAGACGGGACACCCAACGCCACGGAACTCAAGGGCCCAGAAAGACATGAGGTTGGGAAGCTTTGGGTTTGGGGTCTTGGGGTGTGGGCCCGAATCCAAAATGAGTCCACGACAGCTTGCAAGAACAGCTCGCAAGCAGCGCACCTGGAATGGATGTAAATCCGTTTCCAAGGAAGTGGTGGTGCCCGAGGCTGTGCCTTCTACAAGATGGCCGCGGTTGTGCAATTTGGATCCTTCACACAATGCTGATAGGGAAAAAGGCATTGGCCAATACCACTCGAAGTCCCTCACCAGCACCACGGAATCCTTCCTGCTTGAGTCAATTAGGGACCATGGAAGCGATGATGGCCTCACATGCGCCAGTACTCAAATGATCTGAAGATGCCGCTGTGTGTCCTTCATGGACTTCACTCGTTGTTGGAACTGGATTGGAGTGAAGAATTTGGCCAAAGCGCAAGGGCGTTTGCCACGAAGGGCTTGGAATAAATTGGCTGGCAGCTGCATCCGCAGATTGGCTCATAGAAAGACGAAAGAGGCCCGAAGCTTCCCGGAAAGAGGGCCGTCCCCCGTCCCAGCCATCTTCAAGCCGCGTTCAGCGCGTTGTTCACGGCCTTCACGGCGTGGCCAGCGCCCACCGGCCCGCAGTGCACCACCTGTCGCAGGTTGGCCGCGGGGGGGGGGGGGTAAGAGGGAAGAATTGGGCCTATGTGTCGCCCAAGGCCCTGAATAATAGTTTCCCGGGTTCTCCCTGGGCCAGTTCCAGGATATTAAAATAAATAAATAAATAAACAAACAAATAAATCAAAAAAAAAAACAATGATTTTTATTTTATTTTTTAAAATTTCTGAAGGCCTCCATTTTTTTTAGTAAAACTAGATAGTTTCCTCGGTTCTCCCTAGGCCAGTTCCAGGATATTTAAAAAACTTGTAAAACAAACAAGTATTAAAAAAAAAAAAAAAAAAAAAAAAAAAAAAAAAACTCAAATAATTTAAAATTTTTTATTTCATTTTTAAAATTTCTGAGGCCTCCAAAAAAATTTTTAAAAAAAAAAGAAACAAATATTTAAAAAAAAAAAAAAAAAAAAAAAAAAAAAAAAAAAAACGAATAATTTAATTATGTTTCTTTATTTTTTAAAAAAAAGTTTCTGGAGGCCTCCAAAAAAAAAAAAAAAACATATAAATAGTTTCGTGGGTTCTCCCTGGGCTAGTTCCAGGATATTTAAAAAATTCAAATAATTTGAAAAATTCAATTAATATAAATATTTGTATTTTTGAACTTTTTTAAATTTCCGGAGGCCTCCAAAAGTTTAAAAAAATAAAAATAAAAAAAATATAAATAGTTTCCTGGGTTCTCCCTGGGCCAGTTCCAGGATACTTAAAAAAATTAAAAAAAAATCAAATATTTTTTTTAAAAAAAAAAATCAAATAAATTAAATATTTATATTTTTTTAAATTTAAATTTCTGGAGGCCTCCAAAAATTTAAAAACATTGAAAAAATCAAATAGTTTAAACACTTCAACTAATTTAAATATTTATATATATTTTTTAAAATTTCAGGAGGCCTCCATTTTTTTTTTTTTTTTTTTTTTTAAAAAAAAAAAAAAACTATAAATAGGTTCCTGGGCTCTCCCTGGGCCAGTTCCAGGATATTTAAAAAAAAAATGAAAAATTCAAATAGTTGGAAAACATCAAATAATTTAAATATTTTTATTTTTTATTTTTCAAATTTCTGGAGGCCTCCAAAAACTTAAAAATATAAAAAAAAAAAAAAAAAAAAACTCAATTAATTTAAACAATTCAAATAATTCAAATATTTTATATTTTTTTATATTTTTTTAAATTTCTGGAGGCCTCCAAAAAATTCCAAAAAATAAAACATATAAATAGTTTCCTGGGTTTTCCCTGGGCCAGTTCCAGGATATTTAAAAAATATATGAAAAATTCAAATAATTGGAAAAAATCAAATAATTTAAATATTTTTATTTTTTATTTTTCAAATTTCTGGAGGCCTCCAAAAATTTAAAAAATAAAAAACTCAATTAATTTAAACAATTCAAATAATTTAAATATTTTATATTTTTGTATATTTTTTTAAATTTCTGGAGGCCTCCAAAAAATTTAAAAAAATAAAACATATAAATAGTTTCCTGGGTTTTCCCTGGGCCAGTTCAAAAATAATAATAAAAAAAAAAAAAAAATCAAAAATTAAAATAATTTAAACAATTCAAATAATTTAAATATTTTTTTTATTTATTTCTGGAGGCCTCCAAAAATATAGAAAAATTAAAAAATATAAATAGTTTCGTGGGTTCTCCCTGGGCCAGTTCCAGGATATTTAAAAAAACTAAAAAATTCAAATAATTTAAAAAATTGAAATAATTTAAATATGTATATTTGTTTTAAATTATTTAAATTTCTGGAGGCCTCCAAAAATTCAAAAAAAAAATAGTTTCCTGGGTTCTCCCTGGGCCAGTTCCAGGATATTGAAAAAAAATGAAAAATTCAATTATTTAAAAAAAAAAAAAGAAAACAAAAAAAAAATATTTATTTTTGTTATATTTTTTTTAATTTCTGGAGGCCTCCAAAAATGTAAAAAAAATAATAATACCAAAAACAAAATAAACAATTCAAATACTTCAAATATTTATATATATTTTTTAAATTTTGTAAGTTTCTGGAGGCCTCCACAAATTTAAAAAACAATAAAAAAAAATATAATTAATTTAAAACCATCAAATATTTTTTTAAATTATTGAATTTTCTAAATTTTTCAAATATAATGGAACTAGCCCAGGGAGAGCCCAGGACACTATTTATATTTTTATTTTTATTTTTTTGTATTTTTTTTTAAAAATTGTTGGAGGCCTCCAGAAATTTAAAAAAATTGAAAAAAAATATAAATATTTAAATTATTTGAATTGTTTAAATTAATTGAATTATTGAATTTTTTAAAATATCCTGGAACTGGCCCAGGGAGAACCCAGGAAACTACTTATGTTTTATTTTTTTTGAATTTTTGGAGGCCTCCAGAAATTTAAAAAAATTAAAAAATATAAATATTGAAATTATTTGATTTTTTTCAATTAATTGAATTTTTCATTTTTTTTAAATATCCTGGAACTGGCCCAGGGAGAACCCAGGAAACTATTCATATTTTTCATTTTTTTTTTTTAAAAATGGAGGCCTCCATAAATTTGAAAAAAAAAATAAATATTTAAATTAATTGAATTGTTTAAATTAATTGATTTTTTTTATTTTTTTTAAATTGTTGGAGGCCTCCAGAAATTTAAAAAAAAATATATATATATATATATTTAAATTATTTGTTTTTTTTTTTAAATTATTTGACTTTTTTAATGTTGTAAATATCCTGGAACTGGCCCAGGGAGAACCCAGGAAACTATTTATATTGTTTAAATTGAAATGTTTGGAGGCCTCCATAAGTTTAAAAAAAAAAATGAATTATTTGATTTTTCTAAATTAATTGATTTTTTATTGATTTTTTAAATATCCTGGAACTGGCCCAGGGAGAACCCAGAAAACTATTTATATTTTGTTTTTTAATTTTAAACTTTTGGAGGCCTCCAGATTTTTTTTAAAAAAAATATTAATATTTAAAGTTATTTGCATTGTTTAAATCATTTGATTTTTTTAATTTTTTAAATATCCTGGAACTAACCCAGAGAGAACCCAGGAAACTATTTATATTTTTTTTAAATGTTTAAATTATTTGATTTTTTTTTAATGTTTTAAGTATCCTGGAACTGGCCCAGAGAGAACCCGGGAAACTTTTTTTTGAAGGCCTCCAGGTTGGTTTTTTTTCTTTTTTTTTATTTATTTATTTTATTGAATTATTTAAATTATTTGACTTGTTTTGAATTTTTCAAATATCCTGGAACTGGCCCAGAGAGAACCCGGGAAACTATTTATATTTTTTTTAAAAAAAAATGGAGGCCTCCAGATAGTTCAATAGAATTAAAAAATATAAATATTTATATTATTTGAATTTCAATATTTTTTTAATATTGATTTTTTTACATATCCTGGAACTGGCCCAGAGAGAACCCGGGAAACTTTTTTTTGGAGGCCTCCAGATTGTTTTTTTTTTTTTCTTATTGAATTATTGAAATTATTTGATTTTTCAAATTTTTTAAATATCCTGGAACTGGCCCAGAGAGAACCCGGGAAACTATTTATATTTTGTAATTTGAATTTTTTGGAGGCCTCCAGAAATGTAAAAAAAAAAAAAAATGATTTGAATTATTGATTTTTGTTGATGTTTTTTTTTATTTTTTTAAATATCCCGGAACTGGCCCAGAGAGAACCCGGGAAACTATTTTTTCATTTTTTTTGGAGGCCTCCAGAAATTAAAAGAATATATATTAAATGTAAAGACTTATTATCTTTTTAATTATTCAAATTATTCATGTTTTTCAACTTTTTCCAATATCCTGGAACTGGCCCAGGGAGAACCCGGGATATTACTCAAAAAAATAAAAAATGGAGGCCTCCAGAAAGTTGAGGAATTTTAATAAATGAATGTTTATTGTGTTGCTTGTTTTTTTTTCAAACTTGCTGAATATCCGGAACTGGCCAGGGAAAACTTTTTTTTGACGCCTCTACAAATTTAAGAACAAATAACTACAAAAACAAACTCTATATTTTTTAAATATCCGGGAACTGGCCAGGGAGAACCCTGGAATTTAATTATTGTTTTTGTACAAAAAATGGAGGCCTCCAGAAATTTAAAAATTAGAAGATAAATAATTTTAGATTATTTGACATGTTTCAAACATTTTTTTAAATATCCTGGAACTGGCCCAGGGAGAACCCTGGATTCTTTGTTGGTTTTTGGAGGCCTCCAGAAATTTAAAAAAAAAAAAAAAAAAAAAAAAACTTAAATTATATGATGTTTTAGGTTGTTTAAACAGAATGGAACTGGCCCAGGGAGAACCCTAGAAATGATTCAATTTTCATATTTTAAAAAGGATGCCTCCAGAATTTGAACAAAACACATTTTTATAATGCTTTCTCAGGGGCCGCCAAAAGGATTGAAGGTTTATCTTCTTTGAGTATTCCGCACGGGCCCAGGGAGGGCCCAGGATATGTCTTTTTCAGGGCTCCAACAAATTGAATAGCACACGTAGTCAAATTCGTAGAACTATCTAAATAACTTAAACGTTTTTGTTCCGAGCCTCCAACAAATAATGCGCTAAGAAACACATTTGTACATTCCATAATTTCGAATTGTTTGAATTCGAGACACCCAGATTCTTTAAATATTCTACAATGGGCCCAGGAAGGGCCCTGGACATAACTTGGATTATTTGAACAGATATGTTGTTCAGGACCTCCAACATTTTGATCAAAATAAGCAGTTCGCATTTTGGAATTATTTGAACTTTTTCATCAGGAAAATTTTATTTTCGGAACTAGCCCAGGGGGTGCCCTTGAAATTGTTTAAATTGTGTGAAATATCTAAATACTTAGTTACCCAAACATGTTCATTTGTTCTAACTATTTAGGACGTTGGACACAAATGAATCTAGAGTTCTCCAAAAGGCGCCCGTCCCTTTGAACATATTCGAGTAGAAAGCATGTTGTTTTATAAGACATATTCTAAGTAGACTAGTTGTTCAAATCATGTTGGTTAATAATAGTTAGACAAAATAAGGTGCTGTTTTCCAAATATTGACACGATTCTCAAAGATTCGTGTAATTAGGCTAATTAGACCCACGTTGAGAAATAGAATAAGTACCAAGCGATTGACCTTTAACTCCCCAGAAAACACCCGTCCCTTTGAGAATAATTATAATATTTAGCATGATTATGAACCATGAGAATCATTGGATTAGATAATAGATCTGGAATTCCTGAAAGGGGCCCATCCCGTTGGGAACCATTGGACTAAATCAAATCATTATGATAAGTACAATCATTAGCAAGAATATGGATCTGGAATTCTCCCCCCCCCCTGTGGAACTCTGGACCTCCCCAAAAGCACCCTACCCTTTGGGAATGAGAATGATACATAGAGCAATTATCAGAAGGTGCAAAGCTATGAACCTGGAATTCCCCAAACGGCACCCGCCCCTCTTGGAATAAGTAGAAGCAAAAATAGCAATGATAAGTAGGTTAATTTGCAAAACATTAATCTTCAACTCCACAAAGGCACCCGTCCCTTTGGGAACGACGTCCCTGTGGGAAGAATGATTATAACAAGTTGATAAGTAGCGCTAGACTAGAAAATGAATCTGGAATTCCTCAAAAGGGACCCGTCCCGTTGGGCAGAATTGAAATAATCCGGGTACTTCCAAAAACAGAAAATATCTGAAGTAGAAGGATTAGAGATACTATGAGTCTGAAATTCCCCAATTTGAGGAATGAAGAAATTGAAAAACAAGAATCTGGAACTCCCCACAAGCACCTGTCCCTTTGGGAATGACAATAATAAATAGAGCAGTTATCAGAAGTAGAATCACTAAAAACATTGAAAAACAAACATGATTCTGGAACTCAACAAAAGGCACCTGCCCCTCTCGGAATAAGAATAATCATTATAATAGCTACGATGAGTAGACAACATTTCCCAAACATGAATTTTCAATTTCCCAAGGGCACCCGTCCCTGTGGGAGTAATTAGAAAATTAGAGCAGTTAGAATAACCAGAATAATTGAACACACATGAACCTGGAGATTCCCAGAAGGCACTTGTTCCTTTGAGAAGACTGATCATAAGAAGTAGAAGGGACCCGCCCCGTTGGCAATAATTGGAAACGCGGGTGGTAATCCGAATTTCCCCAAATGTCCGCAAATTTGGGAACGACCAGTTGCAAAAACAAGAGCCTGGAATTTCCCGTCCCTTTGGGAATGAGAATGATCAGAACAAGAAGCAGAATCAATAGAAAAAAGCAATGAACCGGAATCCCCCCAAAGGCGCCCGCCTCTCTTGGAATAAGGAGAAAATCATGGCGATGATAAGTAGGCTAATATGCAAAACATGAATCTTCAATTCCCCAAAGGCCTGCCCCCTTGGGAATAATAAGAAACAACAGAACATGTAGAATAACTAGAAAGATTAGAACAAACGTGAATCTGGAGATTCCCTAAAGCACCCGTCCCTTTGGGAAGAATGATTATAATAAGTTAATGAGTAGATTGAATCTGGAATTCCTCAAAAGGGACCCGTCCCGTTGGGCAGAATTGAAATCATCCGGGTACTTCCAAAAACAGAAAATATCTGAAGTAGAAGGATTAGAGATACTATGAGTCTGAAATTCCCCAATTTGAGGAATGAAGAAATTGAAAAACAAGAATCTGGAATTCCCCACAGGCACCTGTCCCTTTGGGAATGCCAATAATAACTAGAGCAGTTATCAGAACTAGAATCATTAAAAACATTGAAAAAACAAACATGATTCTGGAGCTCAACAAAAGGCACCTGTCCCTCTCGGAATAAGAATAATCATTATAATAGCTACGATGAGTAGACAACATTTCCCAAGCATGAATGTTCAATTTCCCAAGGGCACCCGTCCCTGTGGGAGTAATTAGAAAATTAGAGCAGTTAGAACAACTAGAATAATCGAACACACATGAACCTGGAGATTCCCAGAAGGCACCTGTCCCTTTGAGAAGACTGATCATAAGAAGTAGAATAGTGTAGCAGACAATGAATCTGGAACTCCTCAAAAGGGCCGCCCCGTTGGCGATACTTGGACAATGCGGGTAGTTCCAAAACACCTGAAGTTGAATAAGAGAGAGACCATGAATCAGAATTTCCCCCAAATTTGGGAATGACCAGTTGCAAAAACAAGAGCCTGGAATTCCCGTCTTTTTGGGAATGAGAATAATCATGAGAAAAATATCTCAGAAGTAGAATCAACAGAAAAAAAACTATGAACCTGGAATTCCCCAAAAGGCGCACGCCTCTCTTGGAATAAGGAGAAATCATGGCGATGATAAGTAGGCTAGTATGCAAAACATGAATCTTCAATTCCTCAAAGGCACCCGCCCCCTTGGGAATAATAAGAAACAACAGAACATTTAGAATAACTAGAAAGATTAGAACAAACATGAATCTGGAGATTCCCTAAAAGCACCCGTCCCTTTGGGAAGAATGATTATAATAAGTTCATGAGTAGATGTGCTAGACTAGAAAATTAATCTGGAATTCCTCAAAAGGGACCCGTCCCGTTGGGAATAATTAAAATAATTTGGGCACGCCCAAGAACAGAACATATTGTACGTAGAGTAGTTAGAGAAACAATGAATCTGAAAGTTCCCCAATTTGGAGAATAAAGAATTGGAAAAAGCAAGTCTGGAATTCCTCGCAAGCACCCCCCCCTTTGGGAATGACAAGAATAATGGGAAGACGTACAAGGCACCCACCTCTTGTGTAGTAATTGTTGTACCTAGAACAACAAAGGTGCCCGTCCCTTGTAAATAATAATGATAGTAGTATTTTACAAGACTGATGATAAGTAGACTAATCAGCGAACGTGAATCTTGAACTCACTAAACGGCACCTTCCTGTTTGGGACCAAATAGAAAATAGGGAAATAATCTAGAACTTACTAAATGGGAGCTGCTCATTTGGGAATGGCTCGAATAGTTTGAACAATGCGGGAACCACGAATCTCGCCACCAACAGGCCCCATCCCTTTTGACACAATTATCCTACCCAGGGCAAACACGAGCTTGGAATTCCCCAAGACGCACCCCAGCTCCCTAGGGATTCAATTAGAATAATATAGAATGATTATGATAAGTAGAATACTTAGCAATCAGGGCTCTTGAATTCCCCAAAAGTCACCCGTCCCTTTGGGAATAATGATGAGAATTAGAAGAGTTATGATAAGTAGAATAGTTAGAAAACATGAATCTGGAATTCATCAAAAGGCACCCCACTTTTTGGAAGAAGTAGAATACTTAGATTAGTTCAAATAATTAGCACAAACATAAATCTGGAGTTCCCCCAAAGGCACCCGCCCCTTTCGCAATAAGTATATAAATGAGAATAATTGTAATTTTGTGGGGAAGCATACCCAATAATTAAGACAGTAGGACAAAGATGGGTCTGGAATTCTCCAAAAGCAACCCGTCCCTCTGGGAAGAATTATAATAATTAGAACAAGTAATATAGTTATGATAAGTAGAATAGCTGGCAAACATGGATCTTGAATTCCACAAGACGCACCCGCCCCTTTGGGAATGATTAGAATGAGAATAAGTTGATTAGTTAGAATACTATAGTTGAAACACACATGAATCTGGAATTGGGATTTCCGAAAAGGCACCAGTCACCCGTTCCTTGGGAATAGCTAGAACAAAGGAACTAATTAGGGGCGGATTCCCCACAAGGGGCCCCGTGCCGTTGGGAATGCGTGCTACAACCAGAATAATCAGAACAGAATGACCTGGAAACCACACTGGACTTCACCAAATGGCTTGAAAACAACGAGAATCCTTAGATTTGCTTAAGTTGTTGGAATGAGTAAAATTATTAGATCAACCATGAATGTTGTTTTCCCCAAAAGGTACCCTCCTGTGGGAATACATCAGAGAGTGATGATTGCTATGAGAAGTAGACTAACTCGAACACATTTGACCCAAAATGCACCCGCCCCTTTGCGAATAAATATAAAATCACGTAGAATGATTCGAAAACACGTGAATCTGGAATTCGCCAAAGGGCACCCGTCCCTTGGTGAAAAATATGTAATAATCAGAATAGCTGTAAGAATTAGGACAATGCACCTGGAATTCCCCAGAGCGCGCCTGTCCCTTGGGTAATAAATAGAACAGGTATAAATTTCAATGAGCTAGAATAAATTGTTTCGGAATTCCCCAACAGTCCCCTGCCCCTTTGGGAGTTTCTAGAATGATTCGAAAATTAAAAAGAAAAAGGGCGTTTTGTTTGTGTTAGTGTACTTGGTGTGTGTGTATTGCTTGACACTCTGTTTGAGTGCCCTTTGTGCTCTCAGTTTCTCTCTCTCTCTCTCTCTCTCTCTGCTTGTGTCTGCGTGCGTGCGTGCGTGCTTGCGCGCGTGCGTGCGTGCGTGCGTGCGTGCGCGCGTGTGTGTGTGTATCATGAGTGAGGGAAACATCCCCCCCGCGCGTACCACTTTGGGGGAAACAATCATCCCGCGCGCGCACGCCACATAGGACCTAATCTTCCCTGCCACGGGGGGGGGGTTTCTGGGTACGTCGTGAGCTCCATGCCGCAGTTCAGACTGTGCAGATTGGCTCTGGCAGTATTGCAGTCCACTCGGGGTGGATTTAGGGTCTAGGGTTGCTATGGATGTATGAGGACTGTTTGTGGGCCGAATTCCGTTCAATTCGTGTTCGTGTACTATCAGTGTTGATTTTTCAGGCAGACTGCCTGGTGTCGTGGTTAACAATTTCCCCCACAAGAACGAAGAGCAACTCAAAGGAATCTAAAACCAAGAAGCCTCACATACCTTTTGAAGCTTAAGCTGGATGAAGCTGGCCTTGGCTTCAGCCAATGCAGGCTCCTTCCAAATAAGACATTCTAATACTCTTGTTCTTGGTCTGTCTCCTTCAAGAGCTGCCGTGATGGGGGACCCGCCAAGATGTCGCTTTCCCTTGAAACACGCCCAAAAAAAGGAGTGCCACCAAAGAAAGGACGCGCCACCCAGCTAGGGGGCCGCTTCCACCTCTGCCCTCGGCCTTCTTGGCGAAGCTCTCCACCACTGGCAGGGCGCGCTGCGTGGCCGCCGGGCAGTCGCTGCCCAGCATGCAGGTCAGCGAGCCTCGCCGCTCGAAGGCGCGCATTGGGCGCATCAGCTCGGATCAAATCGGATGGGATCAGTGGCCCTCCCGCGTGTCGACGCCTCAATGAGTTTTTGGGCCGTTTACTGGGATCGGCGTTTACTCGGGGTGCGTCCTTGTTTTCTCGGACTATTTTCCCCGAATATGGCGTCGGTGTTCCTGCTTAGAACCACAAAAAGGTGCCAACTCCACCAAAAGACAGTCCCACTTCTCCCACAGGCTCGATCCCTCCTGCAGCCGCACCCTTCGGGCCGCCACTCACGGGGCAGTCCAGCAGGTTGACCTCGGCGACCCAATCGAGTCTTGACCCTTGACCCGGGGGACCACGAATAGGCAAAAGCAATACACACAGTGGCGCAGCTACTAGTTGGAAGCGATTGAAATGCCCCACCTCGAATGTCAAAGGCTAGATTGAGCTGAGGAATCTGCCGTCTTTCCCAGAAAAGTGGCAGCACAACTCTGCTACTAGAAAGTAATCTCCACCAGAATCGCAAAGTCAAATGATGCCAATCAAATTTGCGATGGGGTTCGCGAGCATTGACCGTCAGCCCTGGGAGCTCAGACGTCACGAACATTCTTCGCACGCGGATGTTTACGGTCTGACGTCAGATCTGGGAGCTTATACCGCTCACAACATGGGATTGAAGACCTTCGAATTCTCACAGAGCAAGTGGTGCGTGTCGTGCTGTTGAGAGTCAAGGCTCAGCCCTATTCTCAAGGCAACAGTGGCAAATGTTTGTAAGGACTTGAGATGGACTCTTTCGACTGGCTGTCCGCCGCCTAGTTTTTCAAAAATGATCATTCACTCAGGAGAGCCAGCCGCTGCCTAAGGCGCCATTCCTCCTGGCTTTTTAGGAGGCTCCGCAAACGGGCCCAGCAGGCCCGCCAGCCGCCAGCCACACCAGTCGCGAAACGCGACTGGCCGGTATAAGGGCAAGACGGCGTGACATCCTGGAACGGCAGCGGCACTTACCCAGAGGCTTCAGTACTACTGAGCCGCAGCCACACTCTGCACCTTGTCCTCAACTGAGGGCTCACTCGTAGGCAGTGGGCAGCAAGATTAAGCCAACGCAGCACAAAACGCCGCACGGCTTGGACGCGCGGCGTGTTCATGACGCCTTAGGCATGATCTTCGTTGGCCTAAGATCAGCTTCCCATCCAAAGCACCGCCCCTCAGAAATAACGCAACAGAAATGGCCATGGGTCAAAATCCAAACCGTACCCCCAGTGAACATCAACCAATCCCTACTAAAATAAGTCCTAAAATGGGTGGTGAATTCACCGAATCCCAACCAAACTGGGAAATCCTCAAACGGGCGCCAGGCCCCGAAGCGCTGGCGCAGGGAGGCCGCCATCCGCCTGGTTGCTGCCGGAGCACCTGCCACGCTTTTTGCCGAATGCCATGTGGCTATGGCTCAAAAGTAACGAGCCCTTTGGTTACGCGGAAGTCAAAGTCTTTGGCTTTCCATTTACCCAGGGTGACAAATATGTTGGTTTGCCACTTTTTTTGAGCGGCCATGGCTTGGGGCTTACGAAGGCCAAATCCCATCCCAAGGCTCAACGGAAAATGAAAACATCACCTATGCGCACCCAAGCTGCGACTTCTGAGGGCAAAAACGTCAGCCATCGCCAAGCTATGCCAGGAGGTCGCAGCAACTTTTGAAACCAAAGACATGTTCCGTGAAGACGACGCGGCCACTGCGGCAGAAGAGCACCCCTTCTTGGAGATAAGATCATCAAACTGGCGGAATGGCAAAATGTTCACTCGGGGGCTGAGTTGAACAGCTTTTTCTTTTTGGAGCAGATTATCACTCCCAGCCCAAATGATGGCGCACGCTACTGGTTTCTTGAAGGTCAGACCAATCAACCAGTGACCAGCGACCCCTTTGCATGCGTTCACCATCCAGCCTTCGGTTGCACAGTTCACTTTCCGCGCTCTAAACCAACGGCCCGAGTTCGCTGGACGGCTGTTTTCCTCCGCGCCCTCTCAGCTTGACCCGCCTCATTTGATTCATGCTCTGCAGCTTGCCTTTTATGTCACAGAGCTTTAACACAACCAAATCCGGGGCTGTCAGCCAATGTCCAAAGCCGTTTTACTGCTGGTGTTTTTGTTTTTCCCGTGCCTGAGGTACAGGATATCACGCAGGCATCGCGCGACAGGTGAGGCGCCACCTAAGACCAAGCGCCAAATACAAAAGTCTAATTCAAAGACCCGGGCAAAAAGAATGAACATGTCTCCAACACAAGCTGGCTGACTTTCAGCTACAAGGGGAACCGAACATCAAAACATCAAGGTGACCTGCATCAAGACAAGCGCTAGAAGCTGTTGTAATGTGCAAATGCAACTGTCCCGCTGCACCCTTACGAAATTGGCGCCATACTAAAAGAATCTGCACCATCCACAACATCAACATCACCCGGAAGTCTCCACTAGAAACCCAAGCTGCAGGGGGCTCGGTGAAGAAAAGCACACAAAATAATCTGCTGTTTGGGCTTATTCTCTTGTCTGTTCCTAGGATTCCAAACCTGATACTTCCACTTGCATCTGCAGGTGCAAAACCCATGAAACTCGAAAGCAAGAACCTACATTGCCAGTTCCTACGCAGAAGCTTTCAAGCCAGCACAAGTCCAAGGAGCCGCGGAGGGGGGTTGAGCCTTCCTTGTAGGTTGAAGTTCATTCATGCTGGACGCAGTGCAACAGACATGTTGATATGTAGACCGAAACTGAATCTCAGTCTCTCTCACGCAACTGACAACTTTGATAGCAGGTGCCCTTGCACAGCATGAGTTGCATTCCGAATTTGGACCTCTCATGCGGCTGATGTGCACAGGGGCAGCGGGAAGCAACACACAACGCACAAGATTAGAATCTGGTAGCCGTTTTGGCCAAACTGGCCTGCTCAACGATGGCCTCATCCTCTGCCGAAGTCGGCAGGCAAAAGACCACCACCTGACCAGAGGCAACCGGCTGGCCAGTGGCACTGATCACTCTGCCTGCACATCCTCAGGTGCTTTGCCTGAGTTTCTTGGAAGCAAAAGCAGACCAAAAGCAATTGAGAGACTGGTTCCATTCTTGGAGGTTAACCCCGTGTTTGGCCGGGGTGTTCCCTATTTGTACATATATATATATATACATATGTATGTATGCATATACATATATATATATATACATATATGTATTTATTACAAAAAACTAGAGGACGATTGGCCCGAAAGCATTTTTCCCCAGGTGCTCATCCAGCCGCGGAGACACCTTTTTACATCGCTGCGGCGAGCGTGTCCGCGCGCGGCGATGCTCAATGCGTATGGTCACATGAGAGCTCCATCTCATCGTCCTACGAGAGGAAACATGGCAGTGCTCGATCCCACATATTTACATCCGTTAAAACAAGAAGAGTAAAGCTCGTAAAGCTCGAAACGAATTACAAGCAAAAGGAAGAGCAATCAATAGCAAAGCTTACACGACGGCCACAGTTTCTGCAAAGCACGCTCGCGCAACTTAGCTCTGTGCAAGATGGCTCTGCGCAGCTTGGCTCTGTGAAAGTTGGGTCTACGCAAGCTACTTTTCGCGAGTGGCTCTGCAACTGGCTCTGTGCAAGTTGGCTCTGCGCGAGTCTGCTCGGCGCAATGTGCTTTGCACGAACTGCGCCGCGCGATTTCTCACGAAAGTGGTCTGCGCAAGCTGCATCGTTCCAGGCTGCTGCGCGCAAGTTCCTCTCTGCAAGCTGCTGCACGCAAGCGCTCTATGCAAGTTGCTCTGCGCAAGTGCTCTGAGCAAGTTGCTCTGCGCCAGTTGCTCCGTGCAAGCGCTTTGCGCATGTGCTCTGTGCAAGTTGGTCTGTGCAAGTTGCTCTCCGCAAGTGCTTTGTGCAAGTGCTCTGTGCAAGTTGCTCTGCGCAAGTTGCTCTGCGCAAGTTGCTCTGAGCAAGTGCTGCCGGAGCTGTGGGAATGTACTTCGCGTACTATTTTTGTACTTAAAAGTTGTGATTTTCCAGCCGGAGCTGCGGGAGTGTGCTCCGCGTACTACGTTTGTACTTAAAAGTTGCGATTTTCCAGCCGGAGCTGCGGGAGCACGCTCCGCATACTACGTCTGTACTTAAAAGTTGCGATTTTCCAGCCGGAGCTGCAGGAGCACGCTCCGCGTACTACGTTTGTACTTAAAAGCTGCGATTTTCAAGCCGGAGCTGCCGCGGACCAGGGGGGAATCGAACCCGGGACCGCGGGATTGCGAAAGCAGGCGCGCACACCACGAGACAACTTCCAAAAGCCGTTTCGCGAGCAAGAAAATCGCACGGCGCCACAGCGAGAGCGCTTCGACACGCACGATCTCCGCAGAGGGTTCATCGGGCTCAAGACAGATGCGCACGGCGCCACAGCGAGAGCGATCCGACACGCACGATCCCCGCAGAGGGTTCATCGGGCTCAAGACAAATTCGCACGGCGCCACAGCGAGAGCGCTTCGACACGCACGATCTCCGCAGAGGGTTCGCCGCGCTCAAGACAAATTCGCACGGCGCCACAGCGAGAGCGCTTCGACACGCACGATCCCCGCAGAGGGTTCATCGGGCTCAAGACAAATTCGCACGGCGCCACAGCGAGAGCGCTTCGACACGCACGATCTCCGCAGAGGGTTCGCCGGTCAAGACAAATTCGCACGGCGCCACAGCGAGAGCGCTTCGACTCGCACGATCTCCGCAGAGGGTTCGCCAACAAGACAAATTCGCACGGCGCCACAGCGAGAGCGCTTCGACACGCACGATCTCCGCAGAGGGTTCGCCAAGGTCAAGACAAAATCGCACGGCGCCACAGCGAGAGCGCTTCGACACGCACGATCTCCGCAGAGGGGTGCGTTTCGTAAGCTCCCGTCGGGCCTACCCCCGCCATAAAAAGAAGAAGAATTAAGAGTCGAGAAGTGAAGGTAGAACAGAAAAGTTAGCTTGTGTTTTTAGGATAGTGAAGTAACACCCGACAAATTAGCTTGTGCTTTTAGTAGAATGAGATAACAGCCGAAAAGTTGACATGAGAAGTTGGCAGGTGAAGTAACTCTCAAAAAGTTGACATGAGAAGTAGGCAGGTGAAGTAACTCTCGACAAGTTGGCATGAGAAGTTGGCAGGTGAAGTAACTCTCGACAAGTTGGCATGAGAAGTTGGCAGGTGAAGTAACTCTCGACAAGTTGGCATGAGAAGTTGGCAGGTGAAGTTGGCAGCCGCTTTTAGAAGAAGAACCCTTCGCAATGCTTCCGGGAAAAAAAAACTCGCGCGCCAGCTCTGCTTCGGCTCCCGCCTCGCTGGCGGCCAGCTGCTCCAGCCGCTCCACCGCCGTGGACCCGAACTCCGCGCTGTGGCGCTGGGCCTTACGGAGAGCCGTGGAGACGAGTCGCCGCCCGCGTCGAACCGGGGAGACGGGGAGACGCTTTGCCACGGATTCGCCACAAAAAAGAAAAGAAAAAGAAAAAGAAAAAGAACAAAAGAGCAAATAAGGGATTCGACCGATTCGCGGAAAGTCGCTCCCAATGAAGGGGAACTATGTTGGGAGCTCCTCTGGAGACTTTGGAGTTACAATGCAAATTGAAACGGAAGACCCGAAGGCCCCGTTTCAGAGGCACCTGCTTTGGGGCCCTTGGGTTCCACGACTTGCGGAGCGCTCAGATCCTCTCTAGGAGTCAGTGTCAATCCTGCGCTTCCAAGTTCAATCCGGCATGCGGGTCTTTCAAAGGGGAGCGAGGGATCTCATGGCGACTCTTCACTGCACTGAACATCAATCTGCTCTTCGTGCTGTCCTGTTGCAAGCCTACCATGTCCCTGGACTGAAGACCCCACAGTCAAGATGATCACATGCATGCACTTGCGAGCCTTCCAGTGGAAGGCGTGCGACTGCAGTGAAAAAAACAAAGCTTTGCTGTGATGTTCGCTTCATTTGCCAAAACGTTTGTCCTACTTTAACCCTTTCGCCTTCTACAAGCATGTGGCCCTTAGACCAGCTCCCTGAGCCCGGCGCCTTGTCCGCCGAGCGATTCCACACAAAGCACTGATGCCGCCGCGCCATGTGCCCGGCCATGTGGTAGCCCATAGCACCTCTGCCCCGGCTGGAAGCATGACAAACATCACCTCACACCCCGAAGACGTCGTGACAGGCCTTCAGGCTTTGGCAAAAGACAAGCCTTGTTGATGGCAAACAGGTGCTTGTTGATGGATGGCAAATGCATGGAAAACAAGCAGGAAAGGAGATGGTGTGAAGGTCTTTGGGTCACACGTGCCAATGCCTAGGGGGTTGGCGTAGCAAGCTTGATACAGGCTCCTGGGCTGATACAATCAGACTATGGTAGTTTATCCCATGGTCATCCATGGCGTTTTAGTTTCCAAGTGGCAAAGACTCCCCAAAAAACGGTTCAACTGGGTGCGGCTCAAAGTCAAGCAGCTGGGGGTTACGCAGGTTTCAGTCCACCTGTCCATGTACCAGGGTTCCATTTTGGCTACCATTCCTAGTGCGCCGTTTCCTCTCCGGGCCCCCGTGCCGAGGCCCACAAAGCCTACGGAGCGGCTGGAAGCGCTCCCTGGCGCCGCGAGACGCGAGCGGAGAGGCGTCGAAACCGAAGGGAGAAACGCGCTTGGATCTGAACATCTCAAAGTCCGCCGACATTGCTCGGCGTGTCGGACACCTAAGAGAGGATAGAGGATAACCCCCCCCCTAACCCCCCCCCACCCGACGTCTGATACGTGGGGGGGAGGGGGGGGCCCCCCCCCCCCAAGGACCGCGCGGCAGTTTGATGACGTTCCACTAAACGTAGTCTTCGGGGACCCGGTGTCGCAAAACAGGGGTCCCAGGCTCGATTCCCCCTGCCGGC
>CAUJNA010003222.1:771951-796657 GCA_963377175.1 Effrenium voratum
TTCCTTCGCTCGAAGCACTGCGCCTGTCACGAAATCCAACTTTGACACGTTTACGGCGCGTGTCAAAGTTTGGCGCAGGACTGCGGCGCCAGAATGATGTCGAGCAGATTGTGCGACAGGGCAATCCAAAATGACGCTCATACAAACACTTGCACGCCCAAATCACAATGGCGCGGGGACGCAAACACGCAACCTTCCAAAAACACTGCGCCTGCGTAGCAAAACCGCGCGCAACTTCAAAGCCACTCTTTGCGCAATGGCGCGACTAAAACAACATGACTTCAACTCATACAAATCTCAGATTCTGAGCCTTCCCCAACGCACGGCAACTTTCGCTACTGCAAACGTTGGCAACCAGTTGCGGAGTGTGGACACTTGCGCACGCTTGCGGACACTTGCGAAAGCAGGCATCTGGCGAGTAGACAATCGCCAGTCAACAACAAGCTATCAATAACCTCTCTGTCTGTGCGGATAAATCTGGCACGCCCCCATGTGTCAACAATACATGAGTTGTGTGTAAGTGTGAACTCAATATGCGTCCGCAACTTGCTACCCATACATAATCCCTGTTGATCGAAAATGAAAGTGATCTTATACATGCTACAATGTGTAACATCCTTGCGCAAAGCAGCTTCCCTCCGGATCCTGTCCTTGACATCCGCGCAGCTGCACAAACGCTGGCTCGTGCGCTAGGAGTGTGGCTGTTCCGCTGGAAGAATTGCCAGTGAAGAAGTTGTGGGATGACAAGGCATTCACTTGCTCTGCGCCACTTGGGATTCACTGTTACTCCCAAGGGTTGCTACTTCTCTCACAGGCAATGCTGGCTCTGGCACCCATCCCCGACTGACCACTCCGGCATTTTCTTACTCAATGACCTTGCGTGGCCTTCGTCCCCATGGGGCTTGATCCTGAGCTTTGCAAACGCAAAGCTAAAGAGTCTCCGGCATCCAAAGCCCAGCTTCACATCCATGCAGAGCAAGCTTGACTTCAGCCGCCTCAGCCAATCGGAAGGCTTCCCAAGGTCACTGAAAAAGGGATTTGTCCGTTCCGGGGACCCAGCTGCGCTCCGCTTGGCCCGCAGCCCAGCGCGCGAGGTCTGCGCCCCGCCTGCATCATCAGCGAATCGCAGCCCTTCAGGCCATCCGGCACCTCGCGGTGCACCATGGCGTCCGCCTGCGCGGAGGCAGTTTTTACATCCGTCAGCTGCAGCCAGCGAGTCTTCACCAGTGCAACGTCCCTCCTTTTTGGAGATGGTGTCACACCGGTTGGCGGAGAGGTGTTTTTTGTTTGGTTGCTGTTGTTGTTTTCTGTTTGTGGTACCTGAATCCAAACTGATGCGGAGACAAGCTGAGGAGTGACACCTCCCCGGCCTGCTCCTCCTTGGAGGTCGCGAGCTCCTTCTGAATGATCCTGCTCAGCCAGCGACACTCGGGACTACCAGATCTCGCCAAGCTCGCAGATTCGCAGGGATGCAAAGTTGTGGGCTATGAAGCTTGGGGTCGAACCCTTCTGGTCAGCGAGTGGAGCCATCCTCACATTTCCGAATCACCAATTCAGGGAGTTGAATAAACAAAGTGCCACCACAGCTGGTTCGACCAGCAGAAGACTTGTTGCATGCTTTGCTTGGCCATGGCCTTGGACAAACGACTCTGGCTTTCCAACCAACCAGGACCAACTCTCCCGACTTCTGCTTCAGGAAAGCGCGCTTCGGCAAAAGTGGCCTGGCATCCGCGTCGAGGAAGGCGTACTTGGACTTGTTGCCTCTTCCCAAGTAGGCCGCCTCGAACTCCTGCACACGGGTTGAGTCTCTCTCCCACTAACATGGCACCTCACAGGGGGTCCCTCCAAGAGGAAACTGATCTTCCAGGTACCCTCCCACAGGTGCCATCTTGGTGGGAGGAAGGGTACCTTACGGATAGGTACGTTAGCGACTTCGACACCGGATGTCGACTCTTCGGTTCACTCTAACTCTGGTAAAGTTGCTTTACTTTCAGCATCAAACGTTGGACCTCGGTCACCGTACCCCCTCCTTGTCCCTAGAAACAAGAGCTTCCCTGACCGTCGCTAGATAAATGGCAAATGGGGCGCCACCTTGCAGCCTCATGACTTGCTGCGGACGACCAGAGACTTGCTGAGATGCAGCCTTCGCAGCTCTGCAAGTCTCTTTTGTTCTCATTGAAACATGTGGCCGTGGGTCAAAAATAGGTACCCAAAATGGAACCCTGGTAAATGGAAACATGGACTAAAGCCTGCGGTCCATATCCTGGCGGTTTAATTTTGACCCATACCCATGTCTTCCGAGGTCGGAACTCCCGGGATGCACACGGTTCATCTCTCCTTCTTGGGCAAGGCCCAGCCAGTCAAGTTGTAGCAGTCATCCACAGCCTCCTGCAGCTCCTCCGGTCCGATGATCCCAACCCGGTGATCAACGGCTGATCCCTTTTCGCCGAGGTTAAGCTTGAAGAGGCAGAAAAAAGATTTGGTGGTCACTGAGTAATGTGGGATGGTTTGGGGAAGGGTGGCATTGCACGAAGGTGCATTTGCCGCGACCTGAACGTTTGAGAACAAGAGATCCAACAACTAAAACGCTGCCAATTCGAACTAAGCCCCTCAACGATTGACTGCTGGTGAGTTGCCAAATGTGAGAGCAGAAGCCACTCCATGCCAATCAGCCGGAAGCCCCAACGTCCACAGAATAATCCACACTCCCTCCTTTGGCACAGCAACCCGACCCCACCAACCCAACCCGACCCACCGACACCCGCCATGATCCTCCTTGGTGAGGAAAGTCTGAATCACGCAAGAGCCTTTCCTGCGCATGGCCCAGCTACTTGCCAACGCACGGCTGTCCAATCTGGCCTTGCTACCAACTGAGTTCAACCGCTGGCTGACAGGCTTCGGCGTTTCGGCACAAACAGTCGCATCTGGGAACCAGAGCGAGCACAATTGGGCACAATTGGGCACATGCAAGCATGGGCCAATAACTAGCCTGGCACATTCACCTTGTGTGCGTTGGTTCATTGTCAAGTCTCCACAAAAGAGCATCTGGGTGTGTTAATTATTCATCAATAACACCCCTTGATGGCGGCATGAAAGGAACACCCAGCGCCGGCCGCGCTTGGCTTGCCGCCGATTCGCCCCGCCTGGCCAAACATTCTACAACTCGGATGGAGAAGGAGAAGCTCTCCTGCGCGAGGCGCGCCTCACAGCTCCCTGCCTTCCCACGGATCCAGGTCTGGCGGACAGAAAGCGCTTTTGGAGGTCTCAGGGGCGAAGGGACGGCTCACCGGAACTCCCCGAAGCTGCTCTCCTCCTCACTGGTGGGGATCTGGAGGTCACAGCTCAAGTCTAGCTCCAGCTCCTGGACAACGTGCCACGGCGATGCTATTGGATGGGCGACAACAACTTTGGTCCCCGTGCGTGACCATTTCCCATGGACTCCAGCAGCCGTAAAAGCTGCCGAAAAATTTGGCCCCAAACCCCTGGACGAAACCCACAAAGACATGCGTCCTGATCGGCCTCCACTGGCTGGAGTGCCATCTTCCAGAGTCGACCTGAGCTCTGGGGACAGAGGTGCCGCATGTGGTGAAGATGCCATCTGCGATCCAAGCAGTTGTCCAACACGCATAACATCCTGAGAATGGCAAACACTAAGTCACTAAGATGGAATAATGAAACAAATGGGAAACTTATGTGCCACACAGCCAAGTTCATAATTCAATCAAACACAGGCCGACAAACAACGCAACAAAAACAGTTTGCACACAACTGATCAAACACAAAGGACATAACCCCCCCCCCGCCCCTGTATTCAGGCAAGAAGCCGCTCGGCAGCCAAGCGCACTAGAAGGATCCGGCATAAGCATGGACAAAACAAGTTGCAAGCTGGGCTGGATCGTCTGCAACCATCACGGAACCTTACTCCGTTATCCCTTGTAGAGAGCATTTCGACAACAAATTTTGATGGCAGTAAAATGTAAAGTTGCAAAACCAAACATGCGCCACCTTCATCACGTTAGTTTGCTGGATGAGCCTGACGTTCGCAAAACATGCTCCAGAACGTCCAACAAATCTTCGTGCGGGTGTTGTTTCGCAACTGTCTGACGACCGATGGCCATGAGTTGAAATACAAGTACTTGGTCAAATGAATTGGCAACCTGTTTCCATGGGTGTGGGTGAAAAGTCTGGTTTCCCTGTAAAAACAGCCCACAAAAGGCACAATCAAACAACACACACCCACATATTCCCAACCGCGCACAGAGCAAAACAACCGCACATGCAACAGCGAGCATACGATTATCATCTGGGAGAAGTGTGTTTATCTCGCGGCAGACTTGGTTCAAACTTATGTCGTTGCCGTTGCGCGATAGGTTGCCACATGCTTACGCACACCTGCTTCGGGGAACCTGCCTTTTCGTCACTGAGCATGTTGGAAATCACAAGTCTAAACGACAGCAAAACCAAGCCGTCAACCGAAACACAAGTAACAAATTGTCACAATGGTGAAACTATCAAGCTTCGGTTTTACTATCTATTCGTAAGACTTTTGGAACAACAGTAAATACTGGAAGTTTCACGAATAATGCCTCATCAATTCTAAATGAAAATGTAACAGTTGCCGGAACGAAGAAAATGCTATGTAATACACTTGAACCAGCAACAGGAACAATGATAGATTTAAAAGCAACTTCAGTAACCATTAACGGAACATTTGTGGATTCATCTGACTCTCGTTACACAAAAAAGTGACATATGAATCTTGTTAAGAAATTCAACCTCAAGACTTTAAAAGACATGATAGAAATGCTGGTGGTAAAAATCATGTAAGTTATATAGCAGGCAACGTATTAAAAACAATTCCGAAAGAATTTGAAAATATTGCGTAAACATCAAGAGTCTTCAGGATCAAATTATTTAGTTCTAGCCGTGTTGGTTCATAAAGGAGTGATAGAGTTCAATGATAAAGTAGATAAAAATATGGATATTGATAATGCAGCTCTTGATAGACTAATAATTGATGATGAAGACACACGAGAAAGCCTATTGATTAAAAGTGTAAACACATTGAATACACAAAAAGAATAAGTTAGAAGAACAAAAATGATAAACATGTGTTATAAAGGATCTGCTATAAATCTTTGTTCGTATTTATTACTTTTTTTTATAAACTGATAATATTATGAATCATTTGCTATTGAAAAATGTAGATTGGAATTGTATGAACAAATATCAACAGAATTTACATTTAAGTTTGCGAAAAAGTGAAAAACATGGACAATGGTGTATTGCTGAATGTTACATTTCTAAAGTTTGTCTTTATCATCAACTATCGCCGCATTTTCTTCGATAAGACTCCTTAACTCTGATATATGTGTTTAATCAAAAGATGTGCAATGAACTGGCATTGACACGAATGATTTTAGCAACTGTCTCTTATTAAAGACTACATATACAACTAATGGCGTCATGTCTTCCGCGCGTAAATACACCATGTAATATGTTTGGATATCTTAAACTTTTGGGTCGCCTGCAAAGTCAGCAACACAAATCAAAATTCTATCTAA
This sequence comes from Effrenium voratum, assembly GCA_963377175.1. Lineage (NCBI taxonomy): Eukaryota > Dinophyceae > Suessiales > Symbiodiniaceae > Effrenium > Effrenium voratum. Next base: position 777,516 of record CAUJNA010003222.1, read on the forward strand.
TACGTTCATTTAATGTGTTGCAATCAATTCTTTGTGTATCAATAACATGAGAACCAACTAAACAATGTTTATAAACATTCAATGTTAAATTGTGGATGTCGAACTCGCAACAATCCTGCTTCTAAACAGAATCGGTGGAACCTATATTCGTCTTCGGCTATGTTTATTGGCTTTAACTGTCGGAATTTCAGGCATGCTAAAATAATATCATGTTAAGGCCTAGCTTGAACCCAAACAAGACCACTCAAAAGAACAATGCAAGTTCGAGGCGGCCGCATAAGAAGCTTTATAAGGAGCTTTATAAGGAGCTTTATAAAACTTCTTATTAAGCTTGTTATAAAGCTTCTTATAAAGCTTCTTATAAAGCTTCTTATAAAGCTTCTTATAAAGCTTCTTATAAGACTCCTTATAAAGCTCCTTATAAGAAGCTTTATAAGAAGCTTGATAAGAAGCTTTATAAGAAGCTTTATAAGGAGCACTGCTTCCAGGGCACGGGTTTGCCTGGGGCAGCAGGTGCGGTGCGTGCATGGCGTGGCATGCGTGCCCACGCCTGACCAACAGACCGGGTCTGTGGTCAGGAAAGGGCAAGCTGCGGCTCTGCCCAAACCTGCATGATCCGGAGACCACGTAGTCCGGAGACCATGAGCTGTTTGGAGCCTTAGTGGTCCGGAGACGTGAGCGGTCCGGAGACCAAGCGGTCCGGAGACCATGAACGGAAGTGCAGAGCGTCTGCTACTTCTCATTGCAGAGCCGTACAAGGCAGTGCAGGGCGGGTGGGTGGGTTTCAAATGAAACAGCAAGTTTGGGTCAAGGCTAGAAGCAAAATGGCCACCGCGTAGGTAGATTCACAACATGCCCTAAACACAAGGGAAAAGAAAACCCTAAACGTTAAGGCATGTTGCACTGCTCCTAGCTTGAACCCAAACAAGACCACCCAAAAGAACAATGCAAGTTCGAGGCGGCCGCAGTTCTTTTTACCCGGATTGCTGAAAGTAGCACTGCTTCCAGGGCACGGGTGCGCCTGGGCAGGAGGTGCGTTGACCCCCCCTTCAGTGTTTCAGGCAAGCCCGGTATAAGCGAGCCAGCTCGGCCGGCCTCGTCACCCCCCCTTTAGAGCGGGGTTGCACTTGGTTGTGAGCATCCTGTCGCTCAGGGTCCGCTCTTTTTTAGTCAAAGCGGCTTGATGTCAAGCTGCTGGCTGACGCAGCCAGGCATTCTGGTTGCCAGGGCGAGGTTGGCTCGGCTACGCACTGCTGGAAGCAGCTGCCAGATGTTCTGGGCGCCAGGTCGCATCTATCGGACACAGCTGAATGCCTCTGCCTGACAGTGCAAGGCCCGCAGGACTGAAGCGTACGCGACTCTCAGGGCGATGGCTGAATCTGGCCAACCGACCTCTGCTGAGATCGTCTGCCCAATCATTGCTCCTTCCCGGAACGTGTGTTGGCTGCAGCAGTACGTTGCGCGCGTGAGCCCAAGGCTGGCAACTGCACGAAGAGTTGCAACGGCCAGGAGGTCGTGAACATTTTATTAAGGCTTGCTTCCGTTGCCGAAGTGCCTGAAGGCATGCTGAACGAGTAGTGCCCACCACCAGTATGGCTGTGTGGCTTGCAGCAGTGCCAACTGCGCCAGTGTCTCGAAGCATGCGACGCACCGCTGCCCAGGCTTGACAAGGCAAGGCCATACTGCCCCCATGTCCTGCATGTTCCAGGTTTCGGCAAACCAAACCACTTGTGAGGAAGTGATTGCCCAGCCCCCTATTCCTACCAAGTCGTGTTTGGCACGCGCATCCGCGGCTGCCAGGGCTTGCAACGGGAGTAGTAAGGAGAGGGGGCTTATAGGGACCTAATTATTTTTGTTTCCTACATGAGTCCTACATGAGTCCTACATGAGTCCTACATGAGTCCTACATGAGTCCTACATGAGTCCTACATGAGTCCTACATGAGTCCTACATGAGTCCTACATGAGTCCTACATGAGTCCTACATGAGTCAACAATGGCCCGGCATCGGAGCCACGCCAGCCCGCCGACGTGGCTTCGATACCTAGCGTGCCAGGCACGCAGCTGATGATGTCTCATATGTTATCACCAACTACGAAGCAGTGTCCGATTATATCGGACACTGGCTCCATACCTAGCGCGCCACCCGGCCGCGCCATGCCCGGCATCGGAGCCTCCCACCCAGCCGCTTCGAAAGCATAAGTGCCACTTATGCTTTCCAGCATCACATTCCTGCCCAACATCAGAGCCGCGCCAGCCCGCCGACGTGGAGGCTTCGATACCTAGCGCGCCACCTGCCCGGCATAGAAGCCTCCCGGCCGCACCACCCGGCGGTGGCACGTTGAACCAAAATTGGCTCAAGGCGCCACCGCCGGTATTTTGCCCGAAAAACCCATCACCGGGCCAGCGCCGAAGGTCCGTCAGTGATGCCGTCCTCGTTGCATTGCTGACGGAGTGTTTTTTTTCACCATTCACTCGCTTTGCCATCAATCCTGCGTTGGGCACAGGATTGCCCTCATCAATCCTGCGCTGGCAACAGGATTGCCCTCATCAATCCTGCGCTGGCAGCAGGATTGCCCGGTGTCTCCCTGAAAACTCCGGAAGCGCCATGCTTTCTAGCATGGCGCTTCCGGAGTCGCCGCCCGGATTGCCCGGAAAAACTATGTCAGCGCCCTGCTGTATAGCAGTGCGCTGACATACTTGCCGCCCGGCTTCCCGGCCTCAAATTTGGCAAGTAACGCAAAGGGATGGGGAAGATCAAGCTGTTTCCTGTGCCTGAATACAGCAGCAAACAATCCTCTGACCCCGTGGTGCCACTGGCTCCGTGCACGGGCATTTTCCTCGGGCCATCAAAATCGGGCAAAACCGTGACTCTGATCAGCCTGATTCTGGAGCAGTATCGCGGCGTGTTTGAGAGAATCTACATCTTTAGCCCGTCCATCGATGACGGCTGGATTCCCGTCAAGAAGTACATCGAAGAGGACCTGGGGCGAACACCGAACGGGAGCAAGCGTACTGGGACGAGTGGGACGTCGAGGCGGCGCTGCGCCGCATCATCCTGCAGCAGCGCAAGATCACGGAGGCATCCAAGAAGTTGGAGATGAAGAAACTGTATCAGGTCCTGATAATCTGTGACGATATGGCTGATATGCCTCAGCTCCACAAACCCAACGGCACCCTGGATACGCTGTTCATCAGGGGCCGGCGCATGCAGATCAGCACCTGGATGAGCTCGCAGAAGCTGAGGCTCATCAGCGCCGCCGTGCGGGTGAACATCCAATTCCTCTGCTGTTGGAGGCTGCGCAACCAGCACGAGCTGGACGCCGTGGTGGAGGAGCTCAGCGCCCTGCTGCCGAAGGAGCAGCTGCACCGGCTGTATGAGCAGGCGACGCGGGAACCCTACAGTTTCCTGTTCGTCTACTATCTGAAGCCGAAGAACGAAATGTTCCACAAGCGCTTTGAAGAGCGTTTTGCACTTGAAAAAGACGCCGATGGGAGGGGCGCTCAGCTTCCTGGGCCAGAAGCTGTTCGCCAGCTCCACGCTGATCAACGCGAAGTGTGAGAACATCTCCTGCTGCACCTCCGTCGCAGCCGTCCACCCGGCTGTCGCCCGCAGAACGGGCGGCTTCCTTAGAAAAAGGATGACCACGATCTACGTGGACAGCCGCAAGAGAGTGGCCGGCTTGGACAGCGACTTTGAGGTCGACCTGGGAGAGTCGTCTACAAAATCCGCCTGGCCGACAGCTTTTTGTCCACGGACCGGGGCCGCTACCTCTACTGGGTTGACGCCGCGCTCGGCACGCTGAACTGGGCGCAGCTTCCGGAGGGTGCGTACACGGGCCCCCGGCTGGCGGCCTGGATCAGCTCCAACTTTGCCACCGCCGCCTACAGCGAGACCACAAACAGCCTGAGCGTTGCCTACGACGGCAACCGGCTCATTCTGAACGACCTGGAGCTGCGCCAACAATTTCCTAACGCAGCGGACTACCCCGCCGCGCCGCCCGCCTCTCCGACCAAGCCCTTCAGCGTGGACCACATGCTGGGCCCGAGCTTCGTCTCCGGTGGGCAGCAGGTCTTCGAATTTGTCCGGATGATGGCGCACAACGAGGTCTACCTGCGCTGCGCCCAGCTGGCCAACGCCAGCCGCGTGCTGGGCAACCTGGGGGACGACATCCTCTCCAAGATCACGCTGAAGAGCGGAGTGGGCACCATTGTGGAGACGGGCTCCGACGACGGGCACTTCATGGCTTTCAGGGGCCCCGTCACCCTGAGGCACATGCGCTTCCGGCTGACCGACCTGGACGGCAACGTTGTCCGGCTTCGCGGGTCGTCTTTGTTGTTCGTCCTATATCTTGACCACGTATAATTAAATGGAGCCGACCGAACAAGAGGCGGAGGCGCAAGAGGCGCCAGAGGCGCACGCTGCGCAGGAGGCACCGCACGCTGCGCCGGACGCTGCGCCGCCGGAGCCGAAACGGCGGGGCAGGCCCCCTGGCAGCAAGAACAAACCGAAGCAGGACGTGCCTACTGAGCCGGCTGCTCCAAAGCGCAAGCCAAAGCCGCCTCCACTTGAGACGGCGCCGGCGGAGGCACCAGCAGAGGCACCGGCTGAGGCACCGGCTGAGGCACCGGAGGCACCGGAGGCGCCTCAGCTCACAAGAGAGCAGCAGCGCGCCCTGCGCATGCTGGAGAGGCAGTCGGCTTATGACCGGTTGACAACAGGCGCAAGCGTACTAGTGTACAAGCATGATGTCCGATGAGCCCCGCAACGAGCCACAGATGCTCCGGTGGTTCCGCAAGACTTATCCGAGTTACAACCTGCCGCTGCTGCTGAAGCGCTACCGAGAACTGGAGGAGGCGCGGGCCTTCAACAACTGGCTTGGGCAACGCAGGCAGGCGCAGGAGGGGCAGCGGCACCTGGACGACGTGAGCCGGCTGACGGAGGCCGTGCGCCGCCAGGTACCCCAGCTGCGCTTCGCGCGCGCCAAGCGCCGGGGCGTGGAACGGGCGGCGGGCGAAGTTGCGCAACAGTAAAAATGAAGACGCTTCGGGCGCACGGCTTCAACCAGCGCCCTACGGCGGAACCCGCTTTGTTGAGGACGACCTGGCAGGAGACCCCGAGGCCGGCGCCCTGGCCAGCAACGGTCAGGGGCCGCCCTCCATCACGGAACGTCTGCGCAGCACGGCCGACGGCGCTCAGGCGGCAGCGGACCCCAAAGGCGCAGGGGCAGCGGGGCTTGCAGCCGCGCAGGCCTTCCGCTCTCAGCTGCCCCAGGACGCAGCTGAGTACGTGCGCCTGAACGTCCGTCCGGGCCAGCCGCAGCCGCCTCCGCAGATCATAGGTCGGCCCAGTGACGTGGAGCGCCTCCTGGACAAGGCGGGGGCAGCGCGCGCAGGAGGTGGAGCGTGGCGCAGCGCAAGGAGACGGCGGCTGCAACGGCTGGGCTGGCCGTTGGGCACCTGGAGAACACGCCTCAGCAGGGCAGCGAGGACGCAGCCGTGCAGGACGTCCGGTCCGCCAACGGCATGAACGACGCCACGCAGCCTCAGCACTTCTCGCTGCGCACCGGCAGCAGCACTTCCAGCAGCCCCGCAAGCAGCCGCGCATCCTCGCAGTCTGGCTTCCGTGCCCAGGCGCAGTCCAACACGCCGCGCCCCTTCTCCTGGGGCCTGAACCCCGTGGCCCTGCCCCAGTCTCAGCCGAGCTCGCGGGCGAGCTCCAGTTCCGGGCAGTCACGCCGGAGCCTGCCTCCGCCCAGCTTTGACCAGCTGGCACGAGACATTGAGGCTGCTTTAAAAAAATAAAAAACCCTCCTCCTCGGGGAGAGTTTTTTTTGCACGGTTTTGCGCTACAAAAAGCTATTAGTCTAGGCCGTATATAAATATACGCCCTGGACTAATAGCTTTTGCACGGTTTTGGGCCACAAAATATTCTTACAGGCCGCACATGAATGTACACCCTGTAAGAGTAGCTTTTACACGGTTTTGCGCTACAAAATGCTATTAGTCCAGGCCGTACATGCATGTACACCCTGGACTAATAGCTCGTTTTGCACGGTTGTATATCTAGATACGTGTATATAAACAAGCATGGAGGTAGTCACCGCCGGAGCCCAGCTCATCCTATGCAGAGCCTGGACTACAAGCTGAAAACAAGCAACACCAGCTACGTGACGGCGCGGCACGACGTGCAGTACTTCCCCAGCTTGCTGAGCTCGTTCTCCCCCGCAACCTCTCGGGTCTGCCGCATCCCGCTGACCAGCGGCACGTCCTTCATCGACCCCGAGTCGATCAAGATCGCCTTCCGCGTCAGGAACACGGACGGCACCAACCCGCTGGCCCCGGCCACGCCCAACCCCGCCTGCTTCGTCCAGCGCGTCCAGGTCTTCGCCAACGGCCAGCGCTGCGACGACATCAACTACTACGGCCGCACCGTGGCCGTGCACGACCTGCTGAAGGGCCGGGAGTACAACCACAACAAGGCCATGGAGGGTTTCGACGAAGTCAACGACCCCCGCATCCCCCTCGCGGTGCACCAGAGCGGCTACGCGGACGTGCTGCTGCGCCCCACCATGGTGGGCATCCTGCGCTGCGGCAAGATGCTGCCGCCGCAGCTGAACCTGGTGATAGAAATCGAGTTCGCGGACGCCACGACTGCGCTGTGGTCTGAGAACGGGCTGGAAGTTAGACCAGTCAAGAAAACATCCTTGTGAAAAGGATGAAAAGCTTGAGCCAAACAAGTCCAGCCCTTTGTGCACAAGGCTGCTTGAACTTTGGTCCCTGGGAAAAATATCAGCAGTCCAGGCTGCAGAGATAGCACACTTGGCCATTTTGGAAGGAAGCTCCTCTGCTGCTAGTAGAGTCCTTCAACCGCGTGCTCCTCTCAGGAAGGTCCCTCGTGTTCAGCTACCCCACGGCGCACACGCAGCAGTCCAGCGTCCCGAACGGCGTGGCGGAGCACAACGTCACCGTGGCGCGCGCCTTCACGAAACTCATGAGAGCGTTCGTGACCTTTTGGGACAACGACGCGGGCTCCAAAATCCACTTGCTGGCCAACCCGGCACAGGACGTGGCCCCCATCGGCGCGGCGAGGCAGGAGGACAGCCTCCTGGAATCGCAGATGCAGCTGGGCAGCCTGCAGTACCCTCACAATCCTATCGGAGCACTTCCACTTCCTCTCCGTCCTTGCGGGTACTTACGACGACACGGTGCGCAACATCGACATCGGCCGTGTGGGCTACCTGCGCCACAGCTTCATTGCCTACCGAGCGCGTGCCCAACCCGCTCGGGCGACGGGCCTGGACGGCACGATGACGGACCTGTTCATCCACCTGGTGGCCTACCAGCTGGTGACGCTCTCCGGCACGGGCGTCTCTGTGCTGGACTAAAAAAAAGGCCCGGTGTCCCTCTTCTTCGTTTTCGAAGTTGAGGGACACCGCCAAAAAACCATGCAAAAAACACGGAAAATGGGCTTCTTCCAGGCTCCCTGGTTGCAGGGAAGACTCAGTCCGGAATGCTCAGCCGCTCCGCAAGCTCTGCCGTGGCCGCGCGCGCAATCTCCTCGCACAGCGCAGCAGGAACGCTGTGCGGCGCGGAGGTGCCTGCCGTCCTGCCACGCGCCGCAGCGGCTGCCGGGCCTGCGCAGGCCTCGCCTTGGCCTCCAGCGCATGTTGGTCCACAGCCGCGTCTGCTTCCTGTACGGAGTTCCGTACTTGCAGTAGGTCACGTCCACCCAGCACAGGCGCTCCATGAACGGGCGGGTCTTCAGCAGGCCGGTGGCCGGGTTCTCGATGACCCACATCAAGGGGGAAAAGTGAGCAATGATCTCAAGGGCGCTGAGCACCAGCGCGTCGCCGTGAAGGAGCGGCCGCGGGCGCGTCGTCGTCCGTGCAGACCGGGCTGGCCCAAACCATGTCAAAGTGCCCCGGCGGAAACGTCGTGTAGTCCCAGCTCCGGATGTCGCACAGGATGGTGGGCTCAAATTTCGACACGATGTCCAGGGAGACGACCTCCCCAGCCCGCCGCCTCGAAGGCCCTGCCCACCGACTTGGTGCCGCAGAAAAGCTCCAGGAGCCTCGGCATTTTTAAAGAGCAAGATCACCGCCACTGCGACGACCAAGAAGACCCGCGCGTTCATCGGACCGGATTTTTTCTCCGCGAGATAAAAAGCCGAACTTCGCAACCATGAAGCTTGCACTCGGGCTGGACGTTCAGACCGATGCCAAGGGGGGGAAATTCATGTCCATAGAGGACTCCCATCAGGGCGCGCTGGTGCGCAAGGTAGACGTGGAGGTACGACGGGGCCAAGAGGGTGGGTGTGGACGGAGGAGGTGGAGCAGGGCGTCATCGACAACATGATCGTCTTCCAGAAGCCCTTTCTGGGGGCCGCCCGCACCAAGCTTGAAGCGCGCCGTCAAGGTGAGCGCCAAGGGCAAGCACGTCAAGTGCAAGATTGACTTGGGGCGCTGCCTCTTCTGGGACCCGGCCGGCAACCGCGCGCCGCGCCCCGCGGAGTTCTCGCGTCGCAAGGGCCGCGCGCTTGTGGAGGCCCGGCACGTGTGGCTGATGGGCAGGCAGTGGGGCGTGCTCTTCGAGGTGCGCCATGCTGGAGCCCCTGGCGCCGTGCTGCCCGTTCGGCTAGGCCGCCTCCAGCTCGGAGCTCGTCGCCCTTGAGGCGCCCACGTACAGGTGGCGCAGCGTGAGGTGGCAGAACTCCAGGTCCAGGCGGACGCGGTTGTGGAGGGTGAGGCCCTGGCAGCTGGCGTAGGTCACTGCGTGGCTCGGCCGGGTGGCCCGCAGCAGCTTCTGGTTCTTCAGCCGCATGCCGTTGTCCAGCTCCGGCTCCACTTCCAAGACTCCCTTGGGTATCTTCCCGCCGGCCCCGATGAGGCGCAGCCCCGGCCACACCCTCATGCTCTGCGGGCTGTTTTGTGTTGCAACACCCATGTGTTACCGATTCGTGGCACCCCAAATCTATGTGGATGACTTCCAGCTCTAGGAGCTTTGAGGCCTCCGGCGCCAGGGCCCGGTTCGCCGCTGCGTTGACGGCCATGCGCTTGCTGTGGCTGATGACCAGCGTGGTGTCCGGCCACCCGGGCTTGGAGGGGTAGAGCTCCTTCAGCCTTGCCTTGGCCTGCTCCAGCGTGGGGCACGCCTCCTCGCCGACCCGCAGCCACTTCACGAAGTTGAAGATGCCGGGTCGGAGCGCATGTTCTCCGTGAGCTCGTGCCTGTGCCCGCCGGCCAGGTCGCGGATCAGCTGGCTGTGCTCCAGCGGCGCGCTGATGGGCCGCCCGGCCCAGGAGTCCAGCACGGCCGGCAGCTGCCGGAAGTCTCCCAGCAGCAGGAACTTCACGTCGGCGTTCAGGCCCACGCAGGCCAGGTCCGCCCAGAGCGCCATGTCCAGCTGCGTGATCTCCTCCACCACCAGCCAGTCCAGCTTTTGCGCGCTGCCGCCGCGCACGTACCTGCGCACCCAGTGGTCGGCCGTCTGCGCCCCCAGGCCCAGGTTCTGCGCGGAGCAGTGCGTCTTGGACACCAGGTGCACCGCCTCGCCCTGCTCTCGCAGCCTCGCCACAATCGTCCGGGCCAGGTGCGTCTTTCCGGTGCCCGGCAGGCCCGTGAGCAGCAGGGAGTTGCCCGCCAGGCAGTGGTTGACAGGGTCGTCCACCTCGTTCCACCTCCGTTGTTTGGGGCGCTCACTACTTTTCTCAGATCTCAAAAACGCCTGCGCGGGTAGCATATATTGGGCTCATGTCTCTCAAGCCAAGGTGAAAACTATACAAAGGAAAAAAACAAGCATATGGGTAGTTCATCTACACACATGTACATGGGTTAAAGGTGGTGAAAATGTTATCACCCCGCCTTGGATTTCCACATTCATGTGGTAATCCACATTTATTTCCACACTGCCTGATCTTCAGGTCTCAAGCCATAAAACATGCACTGTCTGGCACATTTCTGACTTCAAAGTCGTAAGCCATCTAGGCTTCATGCACTCTCTCGAATTATCATCTGCCCTTTGGAGTCTGCTCAATGGCAAGAATCTCCGCAAACCGGGCTTCACTTTTCACATCTCATGATTCACCTTCTCTTCTTCACTGAGTCGTGGCTGCCGCCACTGCCGCTGCCACCAAAGTTCCCTGTTTGGCTACTGTGGCATGTTCTGCATCTCGCCACATTCAACTTATCCAGATCGCTCATCAGCACCTCTTTTGCTTCATGGTTGCCGATCCATCTGCAATCCAGATTGTGGTAGAACTTGCCATGTCTTGTCACGTAGCAACTTTCCAGCTCCTCATAAGCGTGTCTCCGCTTCAGGAACATAACCTTCTTGAACTCGTCTGCTCTGTGATATCGCGCACCTCCATGTTGCGCTGCTCTCAATCTCTCATTCTCTGCCGCACTCGCTCTCTTAGCTCTTTGCTCCAGTTCATCTGGATGATATGGCACATATGGAATGCCATTGATCCTTACCATTCCAGTTGGCATGTCTTCATCCTCTGGTTCGCTAGCCTGATGCCAGCTCTGAACTTTGTGCATTGCAAATCTGAAAACTCCAGTGAAAATCTTCCATGCTGCAAAAATCATCATGCAAACATTCGTGAAGATGCAAAATCCAATAAACATGTCAACACCGTCGGCTCTCTCAAGGCTTGTCCACCAAACTGTGGAATTCTCATCCGTGCCGCTCAAGGCGTTCTCAGCTGCTTTCGCATGCGTTGCACAGATCAAAGCAATCATCACTCGAAGAATCTGCTTCGCATTCTGGGTGTCCACATCTCGGGTGGATTCCTCCAGGAAAATATCCAAACCAACCGGCTCATCTGTCTCAACATCAACATAATTGCAAAGATAAAGGAGGAAAAGAATTCTCCTTTGGCTCAATGCCTTTGTGCCGGCATCTGACACATTGTATTTCGTTTTCACAGTTCTCAAATGCGCTCTCCCTTGCTGAAAAAGATCTTGGCTCCACAAGAGCCTTGTATCCAGGTGTCGGATGCGACCAACTCCCTTTCTCATGAAAAGCTGTTTCGCAGAACTTGAATCAAGAAAAGCGTACACCTCAACTGCTTTGCCCGTGATTGACTCAATGCACTCCTTGAGATACAAAGACTCCGATAGTCCGGCCGTGCATGCTGTAAACTCACCCTCACACGAAGACAAAGCTCGACTCTGCTGCTTGCGCGTAAAGGAATGAATCAAATTTCCATCCAGGAAAACACATATGGAACTCACCGTCTTTCTGTCTGCGCTGCCTGCCCAATCGCTGTCAGTGTATGTCTCTAAGCAATGGGCTTCTCCATCTTCTTCAGGAAAATCACCATGCATCAGCTGCTGCGTTTTGCTGCCAATGTACTGCCACTTCAGAAGCAAACTGAAGTTTCTCGTGCTGCACATGTACCCAACCAAGTGGCGTGCCCACTCTAGGTGATGCTTGAGTGGATTACTCATCGCACTTGCCAAACCTGAAATTGCAAATTGGCAATCAACCCTGTCTGGTGCCATGTACAAAAGCACTCCAACCAGGGATCTGTACCTCTGTGCTTCAACCAGTCCTAAAGGTTCGCCATCCAGCAACTTCCCAAATTGGGCATGGCATGGAACTTTCTTACTGCGTACCGATCCTCCCAAAATCTTCTCAAGCTGAGTGTAGTACTTCTGGTTCAGCTCGACTTTGATTCCAGCATCTGTGATCGTCAGCTTCTTCTTCAGAAATCTCACAGACTCACCACCCAATGAAATTGGACCACTGAGTGAAATCTCGTACTTCTTCTTCAACATCGCAATAAGACCTTCCACACTCTCCCTCTTTCCAGCAACAATGACGTCATCCACATGGATCACCAAAACCAATTCGCCATTGCCAAACAATACTGGACATGCTTTGCTGGCATTCAGTCCAAATTGAAGCAAATCTTCTCGAATCTAATCTCCCCACCATTGGCCTGCTTGTTGCTGGCCAGGTAGGCACATGAGGAGTTCATACACCTCACCATTGAATCTGATGTACTTCTTCTCCCGCTGACGCACTGTCAAAAATGCATCTTTGATGTCTAAGCTGCACATGACCCACTCCTTGGCATGGGTGGAGTACAAGTGGGGCACAACTTTGACCACTGCAGGGTTGGTGGCCGGGCTGAAGACGTCCTGTCTCCAAGGACTCCAGATCTTCAGCTCTTTGCCCACCAGCCTAGCTCGTCTGATCCATTTGTTCTGGCGAAACCGCCAGTCCAGGACCATCTTTGCATTCAACATCGCGCCATCTTCCGGAATTGTATCCAACTTGCGCAAAACACTCATCTCAATGAGCCTATCCAGTTCTCGCTGTTCGGCTTCTGCATCCAACTCATGCAGTTGCTCAGAGTCAACGTCAGGTGGCCCCTGATCCTCATCATTCTCTGCATTGTCTTCTTCCCACATCCAGGACCAAATGTCCTCATCAATTTCTGCCTCATACAAACATGTCTCATCGCCATCTGCATATTCTTCTCCATCAACTGTTACCACATTGACCTTTGCCTTCTTGGATGGGCTTCCATCATCTGAATTGTCTCGCTCGTAGTCAGGAATTCCTCCTCTCTGCATCTTCGGCATGGGCGGCCCAAACTCACCACCAGCAATCTCTTCTGCTGTCGCTCGTTTCGAAACTGCTGCACTTGGTGGTGGTGGCATCATTCCAGGGTTTGAACCCGAAGCACTCGACTGTTCCATCTTCTCACTTCCTCTCTGATGCTCCTGTTCGAGTTCTTGCTCTGTCTTCCCCGCCTGGGCGGGATTCTGAGACTTCTCATCTCTCCGCTCGCTCTCCGGGTCTGAAGCTGCCTCCTCATTAGGCTGCATCTGACTTCTCAAACCGCTGGCGCTCTCCATGGGTGGTAAAACTCCCATAAAGACACTCTCCCTGGCAGGCTCCCTTGACTTAAGTTCAGGAACCAACTTCGTTCCAATCTGTCCAAGGCCATATGACCAAGGATACCCTGCCACTTCTTTCAGCATCTGCCCATCCCAGCAAGCCGGTAGCACCAACCGTCTGATGCTTCTTGACAAATATGCACCATGAGGTCCCAAGCAAATGTTCATGTTGTTGTTCAAGGTCTTGCCAACCCAAATCATCTTCACAAATTTCACATTTCCTTTGCGATGGTGGCCAGGAGAAATCGCTGTCAAAGCTGCTTCCCCAAAATTGCACAACTTGCCAGAATATGCAACTCCAAAACATCGTTCATACGCTGTGGTTCCACCTTGTACTGCAAAGTGGTTTTGTATGAAACTACCATGCACAAAAGACCAAGCAAATAAAGGGTGTGTCACTCCAATTGCGTTGCCAGTCTTCGCGCGAATCTGTTCCAACAAAACCGTAGAGTTATTCCGCAAAGCTTGGATTGCCTGTTCAACTGCACCATTCGTCTCATGCTCATACAGTTGGCTGTTTGTTATCAGCGTTCTCATGTCATGCTTTGCTCGCGCATTTGCAATTCGCTGCTGCAGATTCAACATCGCAGGTTCGTTGTCTGATTTCAAATGCACTGTACTGTGTCCAAGGTATGCAATAAATGCACATGCCTCACGAGCTGCATAACTTGTACTCTCTTTGCTGGGCAATGGAATCGCACGTGTCATGCCAGTCAATCTGTCCAAAAGCACAAGCACCGCCTGTTTTGCTTCTCTCGCACCTGGGATGTCTGCACCTCCATCTGGTTGCACCGGCTCCTTCTTCATGAAGTAGAAGCTATCTGCAGAGTAACCTGTGTAGCACAAGTCCATGCAGATCTCGGCCTCTTTGCGTGCATCCTTCACTTGCCATCATGTCTGTCTCCCTTCACTGCAACACAGATCTCACACCATTTCTGATACGGGGTGTGAGTGAGCTCATGCAGTGTACGGCCATGAAGATTAGGCTCGGGCACAGGCGGCTGCACCTGATCTGGCTGCCTGTTTTGTGGCTGAGCAGCATCCACAAGTGCTGCACCTTCCATGATCTCCTTCTTCGCACATGCTGTCTGCAAACGCTTGAAAAGAATCTTCTTTGACCCACTGGTACCCAGACCAAGACTTCTGCATGCTTCTCGAAGAGCTGCTGAACCCGACTCAACTGTCAATGCAACACCTTCAACCAGGACTGTCTGCTGTCCAACCTCATGCAACTCAAGCCGGGGCCTATCTGCTGCATCTTGTTCTGGGAGTGCAGGTGCCTCCTGAGGTTCATCAACAAAGGGATCACCTGGCACTTGATCTTCCTCATCTGGCTTTGGCACATGAACTGCCTCGTCAACCAACTCAATCTGCAAAGATTCAGGAGCGTCAAAATCCATATGCAAAAGTGTCAGTCTCTTTGTGGATGGACCCATGCGTGCCTCTGGAATCACTGCTGTCAAACTTTGCATAGTACTGAGGCGCTCACACCATTCAGTCAGAATCCACTTGTCCTCGACCTTGACAAAAGTCGACCTGTAAGGCCAATCTGCCATGGGAAATGTATCTCGGGTGTCCAAATATTTGTCTCCAACACCTTTGTGAGCAGGAACGCCAATGTCTAGCAAATTCCATCCAGAAACCATGTCCTCATAGCAGAATGCATTCATATTGACAATGATACTGCGAATCAATGCGTCTGACTGCACATGAAAAATTGTACATCCAGTCCAACCTTCTGCTTCTCGAAGCTCTCCGCTGTTCCGCCAATCGTCCTCCTCCATAGCACCATCAGCACGAACCGTTGTCCTGCGGGAACCAAGGTACTCAATAGGAAAAGGGCATCCAGGATCTTCTGGTGTAAATCTGGAATATCTCTTCACATTGTGGATCCTTTTGAGAACACCACATTCCAAACTCCAAAAATCTTGCTTCACACTTCTCACACGTGCCGAAATACTCAAAGCGTTACCTCGGACCTTGACAGGAATGCTCACTCCGTCATTCACCAGATACAATGCTCCGTTGTCATGATGAAAACTCCAGCCCTTGCGGATCAGTTTTCCTAGTGCCAGCAGAGGCGCCGAAACACTACACGGTGTAAAGTTCTCCACAAGGCTAATTTTGTCAAACTCCAGGGTGACCTTCTTCGTCGGTCCATGAGGCATAATGTTGCCCTGAGCATCTCGCAATCTCACAACCGCAGAATTCCAGGAGTCTGAGCCATAAATTTCCCATGAAAATGGCAACATCTGCACCAGAATCCAACCCAATCTCCACTGTGGTCTCGTCCTCATCTTCGAGAAAACCCGCATTCAAATATCCATTTCTGTCATCATCAAGAGTAAGATCATAGCCCTCATAGATGGGCTTCACCTCCTGCAAATCAGAATCGCCCTGGCTGCAAATCTCATATCTCTCAATATCAGCGCGGTCACATTCAGCATGCTTGCAATTATCATTGCGGGTGTCCACAGCTGCACACAGATGTGAAAATCGATCATGCCACACATCCTCTTGATGGTCCTATTGGCATTTTGGGAATTCAAAGCTGTTGCTGAGCTCGGCACCGTAGACGTTGCTGATGAGGCTGCTTCATGTCCATCAGCCACCTGCTTCACATTCGAGTCTCGTGCCCTGCTCCAGCAGTCTTTCTGCATGTGACCTGTCTTACCACACGAATAGCAAACTGCATTTGTCTTGTGTCCAGAATTCCAGTCACTGCTCTTCCCCTTCTTACCGCCTTTGCCTTTGCCTTTGTTGTCGCCTTTGCCCTTGCCTTTCTGGTCGTATTGCGATTTACCACCAAAACCATAAACAGCATAGCCCTTGGACTTGCCTTTGGAATCAAACTTGCCCTTGCCTTTGGACTCCTTGCCCTTGTTCTTGCCTTTGCCTTTGTTTTGGATGCGGCCGATGTCCATGTCAGTTGCCTGCGAGCCATCAAAGCCTCCTGCAATGGACGTCTGGCCAGTCCATTTCTGCTGAGTGCGTTCCCACTTCACCAACACCTCACGCAGTCTGTTGTACAATGTCTTCTTCAGTCAAAACTGAGACATAGTTCTTGATAACCGGGGGCAATGCCTTCAAGACCACCGCGATCTTGAGTTTCTCACTGAGCTCCTTGCCGGCTGCTTGCTCGTACCTGTGAACAACTTCTTCAAATTTCAATATCTGTTCCATCAAGTTCTCCTTGACAAACTGTGGATATGCAGTGATTGCTCCAAGCAATGCAAGGCTTCGTGATTTGCTCTCCGGGGACAAAGTGTTCAAGATCAACCGCCATGACTCAAAACCATTGTTGTCTTTCTGTGCTCGAATGATCTGTCCTGCTCTGCCTTTCATCATTGAGCCAAGCAACGCATACAACTTCATGCTCTGCGCCGGTTTCTCTTCATTCAGCCTATTCATAGGTGCTGATTCGTCTGCATGTTCTTCAACCGCAGTCATCAACAACCCCATTTCAGGTGAAATGCCGTTCACATACTGTTGAAATTCCCCTTTCCAATCTGGAAAACAAATCAACTCATCCTCTTTGTTTGTTGGCAAAATGCGTGACCACTGTTGATCGACTTGACCTCCTGACGGCAGTTGTCCGAAGCGTTGATTGCTGTCTGCAAGCTGTCTAGTTGCATCCGTAGCCTGTCTTGTAGCCTCTGTTGCTGTTTGAATCATGACTCTCATGCCATCCAATATAGCTGCAAATTGCTGCTCGTTCATGATGTCCACGACAAAAACTCACAGCACACGATTGCAACCTGAATAGAATGAGCTCCTCGGTCAAATACACCTTGTGTTGCAGGAACCAGTTGAAACCATGCAAATCTGTTTGTTTGCTTGCTAAGGTGTGGCTGGCTCTGCACGTGTATTAGGGCCTAAAGCACCGTCGCCTGGAGCGATCAGTGCTTCGCTACCATCACTACTTTTCTCAGATCTCAAAAACGCCTGCGCGGGTAGCATATATTGGGCTCATGTCTCTCAAGCCAAGGTGAAAACTATACAGGAAAAAAACAAGCATATGGGTAGTTCATCTACACACATGTACATGGGTTAAAGGTGGTGAAAATGTTATCAGGCGCTCTGCCTCCATGCGCGGCGCCCTCCTGCTCCACGCGGTAACCGGCGTGCCGTCCAAGTTTCGACACCGTGCTCTGGGCGCTGACCACCCAGTGCCCTCAGGGTCAAGGAAGTAGGTCTCGTCCAAGACCTGCTCCTCCGTGAGTGGGCCGGGTGCCTTGTTATGGCGCCGAGCTCGTTCACCGGCAGCCAGTGCGCTTGTAGCCCGCCCCCGCGGATGATCACCGGCACGTGGACTAGGTACTTGTAGTCTTGTCGCGAAGAAGCCCTTGCCCAGCTTGGTCAGCCGGTGCTCTCCGCCCTCCAATGAGCGCACAGCCTCTGCGCAGCAGGATGTAGTTGTTGGGCCCCTCGCGGGTCGTTGTCTTGCCCCAACTTGCAATTCTTTTTTTACGGGTCCAGTTTTTTTTGCTTGGCCGCGCGCATTATCTGTGCAGGTTTGGCATGACATAATTTTGCATGGTTTGATTGTGCTTGGCATGTACCCCCCAAACCCCAAAGTTTTTTATCCTTGTGGCGATGCGCTGGGGGAGT
The DNA here is from genome assembly GCA_963377175.1 of Effrenium voratum. NCBI lineage: Eukaryota > Dinophyceae > Suessiales > Symbiodiniaceae > Effrenium > Effrenium voratum. Next base: position 795,040 of record CAUJNA010003222.1, read on the forward strand.
CTCCAAGCAGGCGTGTAGGAAGGCTAGGAGTGCCGAGCAGGCGCAGTGCCGGGCAGGCGTACGCCCTTTTTTTGTTTAGAGGGGGTTTCCCAAATGGATTCTATTCTACCTGAGAGGCTCCTAGCACTCGTCCGTCCAGGAAATGACCTCGTCCTGCGAAGGATTCGAAGTCTAAAATGCTGCGTGCAGGCGTGTGGCTGCAAAATAATGACCCCTATATGCTTGCAAAATGCCCAGCAGCTGCGTTTCTGCAAGGCGAGCCAAAAAAAACAGGGAAAAAAAAGAAAGCCAAGCCAAACCAGGCGTGAGCACAGGATTGCTCCACTCAATCCTGGCGTGAGCACAGGATTGCCCGGTGTCTCCCTGAAAACACCGGGAGCGCAGCCCAGACTCGCCGCCCGGATTGCCCAGAAAACTCTGGAAGCGCCCTGCTATATAGCAGGGCACTCCCAGACTCGCCGCCCGGCTTCCCGGGAAGTAATAGGGAAGATCAGGCTGTTTCCTACGACAGAGTATAGCAGTAAGCAGCCCTCTGACCCCGTGGTGCCCCTGGTGCCATGCACGGGCATCTTCCTCGGGCCATCAAAATCGGGCAAAACCGTGGCTCTGATGAGCAGTATCGCGGCGTGTTCAGCCCAAGTGTCAACATAGACGACGGCTGGATACCCGTCAAAAGTACATTGAGGAGGACCTGGGGGTGAACACAGAGCGGGAGCAGACGTATTGGGACGAGTGGGACGAGGCGGCGCTGCGGCGTATCATCCAGCAGCAGCGCAAGATCACGGAGGCGTCCAAGAAGTTGGAGATGAAGAAACTGTACCAGGTGCTTGTAGTCATCGACGACTTTGCTGACACGCCGCAATTGCACAAGCCTTACGGCGGCCTGGATACACTCTTCATCAGAGGCCGGCACATGCAGATCAGTACCTGGTGAGCTCGCAGAAGCTGAGGCTCATCAGCGCAGCCGTGCAGCTTCCTGGGCCAGAAGCTGTTCGCCAGCTCCACGCTGATCAACGCGAAGTGTGTTCGAACCTAACACCTCCTGCTGCACCTCCGTCGCAGCCGTCCAGCCGGCCGTCGTCCGCCGGACGGGCGGTTTCCTAAAGAAAAGGATGACCACGATCTGCGTGGACAGCCGCAAGAGAGTGGCCGGCTTGGACAGCGACTTTGAGGTCGACCTGGGAGAGCGCAGGCGGCGCAGCCTACGGCCTTGCACGCGGCACTGGGTCTGGAGAACACGCTCTTCCGGCCTAGCAGGGCAGCGAGGACGCAGCCGTGCAGAACGTCCGGTCCGCCAACAACATGAACGACGCCACGCACTTTACGCTGCGCTCAGGCAGCAGCACGTCCGGCAGCCCCGCAAGCAGCAGCTTCCGTGCGCAGGCGCAGTCCAACCACACGCCTCTCTCTGTAGAGGGGGTTTCCCAAATGGCTTATATTCTACCTGAGAGGCTCCCAGCACTCGTCCGTCCAGCATTTGACCTCGTCCTGCGAAGGATTCGAAGTCTAAAACGCTGCGTGGAGGCGTGAGGCTGCAAAATAGTGACCCCTAGATATGCTTGCAATTTGGCTCCAGGTTGCATTTCAAGCGAGCCAAACTTTGCAGGGCTAAGAAAAA
>CAUJNA010003223.1:0-95000 GCA_963377175.1 Effrenium voratum
TTTCGTGGCAGGCGCAGCACTTTCGCAAGCACTCTCTGCGAGCTGGGGGTTGGCAAGATGCAGAAAACGTTGGCGCTGTGCGTGAATTGGGCTTCCGGACTGTGCGCAAACCACTCGGCTGCGACGCCTGTACGGAGGCGGTCTCGGAACGGTCTCGGAACGGTCTCGGAACGGTCTCGGAACGGGTTCGGAGACGGGCCCATTGGCACGGCCGCGCGAAGGTTTCGCAAGGTTTGAATTGCGTGGCAGGCGCAGCACTTTCGCAAGGTAAAGTATAGATTTCGTGGCAGGCGCAGCGCTTTCGCAAGGTCAAGTATCGATTTCGTGGCAGGCGCAGCACTTTCGCAAGGTGCTGCGTCCACTCTCTGCGAGCTGGGGGATGGCAAGATGCAGAAAACGTTGGCGCTGTGCGGGAATTGGGCTTCCGGACTGTGCGCAAACCACCTCGGCTGCGACGCCTGTACGGCGGCGGTCTCGGAACGGTCTCGGAACGGTCTCGGAACGGGTTCGGAGTCGGGCCCATTGGCACGGCCGCGCGAAGGTTTCGCAAGGTTTGAATTGCGTGGCAGGCGCAGCACTTTCGCAAGGTCAAGTATAGATTTCGTGGCAGGCGCAGCACTTTCGCAAGGTCAAGTATCGATTTCGTGGCAGGCGCAGCACTTTCGCAAGTTGCTGCGTCCACTCTCTGCGAGCTGGGGGATGGCAAGATGCAGAAAACGTTGGCGCTGTGCGTGAATTGGGCTTCCGGACTGTGCGCAAACCACCTCGGCTGCGACGCCTGAACGGAGGCGGTCTCGGAACGGTCTCGGAACGGGTTCGGAACGGTCTCGGAGACGGGCCCATTGGCACGGCCGCGCGAAGGTTTCGCAAGGTTTGAATTGCGTGGCAGGCGCAGCACTTTCGCAAGGTCAAGTATCGATTTCGTGGCAGGCGCAGCACTTTCGCAAGGTCAAGTATAGATTTCGTGGCAGGCGCAGCAATTTCGCAAGCACTCTCTGCGAGCTGGGGGATGGCAAGATGCAGAAAACGTTGGCGCTGTGCGTGAATTGGGCTTCCGGACAGTGCGCAAACCACCTCGGGGCGACGACGGTACGGCGGCGGTTCGGAAACAGTCAGCGGAACGGTCTCGGAAAACGGTGTTCGGAAGACGGGCATTGGGCACGGCCGCGCGAAGGTTTTGCAAGGTGTTGTGATTGCGTGGCAGGCGACCACGCACTTTCCGCAAGGTCTAGTATAGATTTCTCGTGCGCAGGCGCAGCTCTTTCGCAAGGTCATGTATCGATTTCGTGGCAGGCGCAGCACTTTCGCAAGGTCAAGTATAGATTTCGTGGCAGGCGCAGCACTTTCGCAAGGTCAAGCACAGATTTCGGGGCAGGCGCAGCACTTTCGCAAGGTCAAGTGCAAAACCCGCGGCAGGAGTGCCGCTTTCGCAAGGTTAAGTATAGATTTCGTGGCAGGCGCAGCACTTTCGCAAGGTCAACTTTCGCAGCCGGGGCTTGAGAATCGCAACTTTTAAGTACGAAAGTAGCACGCGAAGTCAACTTTCGCAGCTGGGGCTTGAAAATCGCAACTTTTACGTACGAAAGTAGTACGTGAAGTCCACTTTCGAAAATCGCAACTTTTAAGTACGGAAGTAGTACGCGAAGTCAACTTTCGCAGCTGGAGCTCCAAAGTACGAAAGTAGTACGTGAAGTATGAAAGAAGTCAACTTTCGCAGTTGGGGCTGGAAAATCACAACTTTCAAGTACGAAAGTAGTACGTGATGTCCACTTTCGCAGCTGGGGCTCGAAAATCGCATTTTTTAAGTACGAAAGTAGTACGCGAAGTCAAGTTTCGTGCTTGAAAATCGCAACTTTTAAGTGCAGATATAGATGGATAGATAGATCGATAGACAGATAGAGAGAGGGATAGATGGATAGATAGAGAGAGATAGATAGATAGACAGAGAGAGAAAGAGAGCGAGATAGAGATAGATAGATAAACAGATAGATAAATGGATAGATAGATGGATAGATAGAGAGATAGAGAGATAGGTAGATATATAGATAGAGAGATAGAAAGATAGATAGATAGAGAAGATAGACAGACAAGTAGATAGACAAAGAAGAGACAAAAGAGAGAGCAGCGCAAAAACAAGCAAACGAAAGAAAGAAAGAAAAGAAAAGACAGATAGAAAGAAGGAAAGAAGGGAGGAAGGAAGGAAAGAAAGGAAGAAAGGAAGAATGACGGGGAAAAAGGAAACAATGAAAAGGAAGAAGAAGAGAAAAAGAGTCAAGAAAAGAAAGAGAAAGGGAACTATAGTTTTTATATTTTTGAAACTTCCGCCCCCCGGCCCTGCCGGACCTTACTTGTATATTTTAAAGCGCGTACAGAATAATATAGCACATATAGCACATATAGCAAGGAGCTGGGACAGAGTTAGCGGCTTGTCTTGTGAGACCCATATAGCACATATAGCACATATAGCAAGGAGCCCGGAGACTGTGGGGGGTTCAGCGGCTTGCCTTGTGAGACCCATATAGCACATATAGCGCATATAGCAAGGACCCGGGGGAGAGTGGAGGTTCCGCGGCTTGGCGTCCATATAGTACATATAGCACATATAGCATGGAGCTGGGGGGGAGTGGAGCCAAACCCAGGGACATTTGTGCGGTTTTGCGCCACGAAATGCTATTCTTACAGGGTGTACATGTATGTACAGCCTGGAGGAATAGCTTTTTTTGCACGGTTTTGCGCCACAAAATGCTATTAGTCTAGTGCCTATATCAATATAGACACTAGACTAATAGCCTTTTTTGCACGGTCTTGCGCTGAAAAAATGCGATTCTTCCAGTGCCTATATCAATATAGACACTAGAAGAATAGCTTTTGCACGGTTTTGCACGGGTTGCCCATGCCAGCCCCGCTCATTTGATTGGTTCGCCCAACCCGTTGGTTTCCATGACACCAAAACACCAAGGGAGCCGAGCAGCGGTCCGGGAATACGACGCCGTACCACCGGCGCATTGGCCTCCGATACACTTCAGTTCGAGTTGTTTGGCGCGTGCATGCGCTTTGTGACGCGCGGCGCTCGTCTGCATGATGTCAGCCGTGCTTAGGCTCAGTTCGCGCAGTTCGCTGCTCCGGGCTGCGCATTATTGATCCAATGTTGCGCCATTGTTGCTTCAAGGCGATTCATTATTGTCTCAACAATGCCTCTTCTTCTTAGACTCGCCGCCCGGATTGCCCGGACAAACTATGTCAGCGCAGTGCTACACAGCACCGCGCTGACATACTCGCCGCCAACAGGATTGCCCCACTCAATCCTGCGCTGGGCACAGGATTGCTCCACTCAATCCTGGCGTGGGCACAGGATTGCTCCACTCAATCCTGGCGTGGGCGGATTGCCCCGGTGTCTTCCAGAAAACTCCGTGAGCGCACTGCTATACAGCACTGCGCTCCCAGACTCGCCGCCCGGATTGCCCGGACAAACTATGTCAGCGCAGTGCTACACAGCACTGCGCTGACATACTCGCCGCCAACAGGATTGCCCCACTCAATCCTGCGCTGGGCACAGGATTGCTCCACTCAATCCTGGCGTGGGCACAGGATTGCTCCACTCAATCCTGGCGTGGGCGGATTGCCCCGGTGTCTTCCAGAAAACTCCGTGAGCGCACTGCTATACAGCAGGGCACTCACAGAAAACTCCGTCAGCGCGTCGCTACACAGCGACGCGCTGACATACTCGCCGCCCGGCTTCCCGGCTTCAACTTTGGGAAGTAACGCAAAGGAATGGGGAAGATCAAGCTGTTTCCTACGACAGAGTATAGCAGTAAGCAGCCCTCTGACCCCGTGGTGCCCCTGGTGCCATGCACGGGCATCTTCCTCGGGCCATCAAAATCGGGCAAAACCGTGGCTCTGATCAGTCTGATTCTGGAGCAGTATCGCGGCGTCTTTGAGAGAATTTACATCTTCAGCCCGAGTGTCAACATAGACGACGGCTGGATACCCGTCAAGAAGTACATTGAGGAGGTCCTGGGGGTGAACACAGAGCGGGAGCAGACGTATTGGGATGAGTGGGACGAGGCGGCGCTGCGGCGCATCATCCAGCAGCAGCGCAAGATCACGGAGGCGTCCAAGAAGTTGGAAATGAAGAAACTGTACCAGGTGCTTGTAGTCATCGACGACTTTGCTGACACGCCGCAGTTGCACAAGCCTCACGGCGCCCTGGATACACTCTTCATCAGAGGCCGGCACATGCAGATCAGTACCTGGGTGAGCTCGCAGAAGCTGAGGCTCATCAGCGCAGCCGTGCGGGTCAACATGCAATTTCTCTGCTGCTGGAGGCTGCGCAACCAGCACGAGCTGGACGCCGTCATCGAGGAGCTGAGCGCCCTGCTGCCGAAGGAGCAGCTGTACCGGCTGTATGAGCAGGCGACGCGGGAACCCTACAGCTTCCTCTTCGTCTACTACCTGAAGCCGAGGAATGAAATGTTCTACAGCGCTTTGAAGAGCGTTTTGCACTTGAAAAAGACGCCGATGGGAGCGGCGCTCAGCTTCCTGGGCCAGAAGCTGTTCGCCAGCTCCACGCTGATCAACGCGAAGTGTGAGAACATCTCCTGCTGCACCTCCGTCGCAGCCGTCCAGCCGCCCTCACGTTGAAGATGGGGGGTCGCAGCGGGTTCGGATTTGCCCCCCTTGTCTTGGAGAAAAGAGTTCCAGCTTGAAGCTGTGTTGCGCATGACAAGCTGCCTTAAGGGCTTCGCCCCATTGCACCTCACCTGTGAGGCGGTGTTTGCTTTGCTTCCTCTGTTCCTCAGGTGGTGGTTCTCCCGCGTTGGCCATCGCGTTCTCTTGTGCTGGTCCTCCGTGTTTGGTGCTTTGCCCTTGCGGGGTGTTTGGCTCAGGTGGCCAAACCCTTTTTCGATTTACCCGAGTGTTTCCGAGGTTCCTCGGGCGGTAAAGATTTTGGCTCAACATGTTTGTGGGTGGGGGCCCAGGGATTAAATAAGTGTCGACTCTCGTAAGAGATTGTCACCTTATTTATGAGCGGGCCCCACCTGTTTTTAAAAAGGTTCTTATTGCGTTGTTGCGTAGAATGAGAACCTTTTTCATGTTGAGGCTCTCTGTGTCTTTGTACACTTGCAGAGCATGATACATTTGTGTATCCGCTTGCATGTCGGCTGAAGGGTGGGTGGGTGGGACCCCTGGCCAAGGCGCCAGGATTTTAGATTTTTTTCCCCGCCCTGCTGCGCTCCCGCCCGAAACTCAGTTTTCACCTGTGCTGACCACGGTCCAGGTTCACGAGAGGCCTAACCCAACCGGCGGGTCGCAGCGGGTTCGGATTTGCCCCCCTTGTCTTGGAGAAAAGAGTTCCAGCTTGAAGCTGTGTTGCGCATGACAAGCTGCCTTAAGGGCTGCGCCCCATTGCGCCTCACGTGTGAGGTGGTGTTTGCTTTGCTTCCTCTGTTCCTCAGGTGGTGGTTCTCCCGCGTTGGCCATCGCTTTCTCTTGTGCTGGTCCTCCGTGTTTGGTGCTTTGCCCTTGCGGGGTGTTTGGCTCAGGTGGCCAAACCCTTTTTCGATTTACCCGAGTGTTTCCGAGGTTCCTCGGGCGGTAAAGATTTTGGCTCAACATGTTTGTGGGTGGGGGCCCAGGGATTAAATAAGAGATGTTTATTTTATTAAAAGGACCTCCCTTCTTTCCGCAATTTTACTTGCAGTTCAAAGCTTGTCAGAGTCAACGTCGGCCTGCCACTCCTTGAGCAGCTCATCCAGATTGAGCTGGGGCGGGGGACTTTGCAAGCCTCCGCGGCTTCTCATTGCGTTCCGACGCTGGTGCGGGCGCTCGGCCTTGTGCAGCACATTCTTGCAAGAAGGCTTGCAGGGAGCGGGCTGCGCCATCAAAGCGGATGCAAGGTTGGGGGCGTCATAGAGACCCACGCCGCGGGCTTCTCCTGAAGCCAGGCCTGCACGCACCGGGTAAAACCCTGTATGCTCATGAGGTCAATTAGAACAGCCCTCCAGCGCGGTTTTATTGGGGAGGGGCGCTCCACCATCGTTTGGTATAGAAGGTTTATATATGGACCATAATAATTTTGTTGCTGTTAGTGTTGGCGATATTACCAACGCTTCTAATCAATACTTTATGTGTGATGGATTAGTGAATAAAACATTTTTTAAACACCTGTTGATGTGTTAGGTAATATGTATATGAATGCTGATGTTAATTGTGATAATGTTAGTATTGCCACTGCTGGTAAATTATCAATTGATACAAATTGTGATGCAAATTCTTCAATTAGGTTCATTTGTGGAGACCCTGCCGTTCAATCTAACAGCGTTGGAGCAGTTAATATTTCTAGATGGATTTCTAACACTGCTACTGCTGATGTTACGGGTAATGTATTTGCTGACGATGTTTATGTTAAAACTGGTGGAGCATTTTGAAGTAATCGTTTAGTACCTAATGGTGGAACATTGGTAAACGTTGATACAAATTTAGAAGTTCAAAATTTAGCAGCTTTTCCCATTCAATCATTGGATTTGACAACGGTTTCATTTTTGGATCCTATTTCATTGGCTACTGGAACAGATATATTGATGGGAACAAGTGAAATATCATCTTATTACGATGGAACTAGTGTATCTACAATTGATGTTATATTCAGAATAACAAACACGGCGTTCAGAGTGGCTGATAGTTCAACTACGCCTTCAGTTTTACTATCTATTGATCCGACATTTGGTTCAACAGTTTTTTCTGGAAGTTTTGCAAATAATCCCTCATCAACATTTATTGAAAATGTAACTGTTGTTAATACAAAATAATTTGTCAATGACATTCAAGATGCTTCAAGCGATGCTGTTGATATGACAGCTGGAACTGTAACCATAAATGGAAGTTTGATAGACAACTCTGATGCCAGATTGAACTACAATGTAGATTTGCTTGAAAGTAATTGTTTTCATATGAAAAATAAATTTAAACCTAAAAAGTTCAAAAGAAAATGTAGAAACGATAAAGCTGCCATCCATATAAATTATATTGCTGATGATTTCTTAAAAGCAGTTCCAAAAGAAATTAGTAATGTAGTTCATACCGGTCGTGAATATTTAGGTATTGAATATACAAAAGTTCCAATACTATTACATAAAGCTTTACTGGAAGTAGTAGATAAAGTTGAAAAATGGAAAAGGAAATTAAGGAATTGAAAAAAGAAAAATCTATATAATAATATATAATGTGGTTTTTCAAAAAGAAAACTGATATTGATAATACACCTCTTGATAAATTACATGAACTTGATGATGAAGATATTCGTGAGCGATTATTGATTAAAAATGTGAATTAGAAGAAGACAAAGTGATACGTTTTATTTTAAATTTCCTGCTTTAAACCTTTGCAGTTATACATTATTTTGAATTGTTAATATGGTTAAGTTTTAAATTAATGTTATTAATTAGAAACATATGAGGGCTAGGAGTAGGAAGAGGATCAAATCGGTCCGGATCACCCCTGCTGGGACGGTGTATCGCACGAATGAGAAGTGCCGCACTTCAGGCACGCAAAACAGTGCAGTAAGTGCACTAAATGCTGTGGGTTTGAAGGCAGCATGTGATTCGGGATTTCAGTCACACCCGCACCATGGCAATGCATTTAGATCACATGTGCACATGTGCAATCACTGCATTGGAGGCTCTAAAAGCCAGAGAGAAAAGGCGCTGCCGTCCGTTCGACAGAGTTTGTTTGCCTGTCGCTTCTTGGGTGCCTTTTTGGGGCCTGTGACTCTTCGTTTAGCCGACCGGCGACCACGCCCAAGGCGGCACGGGGGGAAAAAACGGCGTGCATGCCAAATGACGGAATTTCAACATGTGGCAGCTGATGCTTTGGCTAGATTGACGCTTTGAGATATCATCACAGGAGTCCGCAAGTTTTAAATGCCAGCCGATGGCGTGCCTTTCTGTCCAGCGTGTCCGCGCACATTGGATTGAGAAAGTTGCCTCACCGGCGAACCCTTGCGATGCCATCAGGACAACGTCCGTGATGATCGCAAGCAAGCTGAAGGGGATGGTTGGGTTGAACACGGTTTTGGGAGATGCTGGATGTGATTGAGCCAAAGGCCGGACCTGCATGTGAGAAGTGTGTCCCCGACAACTCGCAGATGTACGTCCCCCAGAATGCTGGCGAAGAAAACGGGTCGAGTGAACTTGAATTGCACTCATTTTACATGTCCATATTTTTGCATTTTCGCATTTGTGTGTGTCCAGTTTTGCATTTTCGCTTGACATGAACAACGCGAGCATGTGAGCATCATGCGGTCCGGGTCTTTGCCACATGTTCAAATCAGGAGGGCCCCTTTTCTACTCACAGGGTTCCGCAAGAGCAACAGAGGGAAGAGGAACGACGTGAAGAAAAAACAAAAACGGAGAATGGAGAAACGAGAAAGGAGAAAAAAATCATGGTAAAGGAGAGAAGAGGAAAGAGAAAAGAGTAAGGAGTGAGGAGAAGGAGAAGGAGAGAGAGTAAGAACAAGGGAGATAGAGATCGGTCTTGTTTAGCGCGCCATGTGATGGCACTTGATCATGTGCTTAATCTCAAATCATGTAGATGCTCGCGAGCAACGCCGTGAACATTGACTAACATGTCTCCAACTTGGAACGCGTGACGGGGGGCGTTGTCGTTGGTGTTCTGCAGTTGACGGCATTCATGAACTTGTTGCTTTACTAGTTGGATTTTGGAAGAAGCAACATGTTACCCAACAGAAACCATTAATTGACCAGGAACACCCACAGTAGCTGGAAACGGCCTGATTCCATTGACCTCAAACATGCCGTTTCACTTCCTGCACAAACTGTTTGATTCGCTCATGAAGTCTGATGTGACGCAACTATCAAACATATACTTGCGCCCCCATTGGATCACCAGCACATATTTTCAGGAAGCATGCAAGAACCAGATGACACCATTTCGCAATGCAGATGAAATGAATCAACAAGAACAGAGCAACGCATGAGGTTACCAACGCCACAAACTGAGTTACAAACCGGTAGTTGACGCGGTAGTTGTTTGCTGAAGCCTGCAGTGACGCAGGCGTGTGGCTGGCAAGTTTGCAAGACGTGCATGAGGCGTTTTGAGTAAGAGGTTTGTGAGTTGAGCCACAATCAAAACCAAACCTGGGTAGATGAAGGTTAGTAAGGGACAATCCCAACCGTAAATGGCTGCGGCCGCCTTCTTAATTCTTCGCATGGTTCTGGGTAGACCATTTTGATATCGGGTTTTGATTATGACTCAGTTGATGAAATCTGTGATGGAGCTTCATGCAATGCGCTTGGGCTAGTATTGAATGAGTTTCGCCTTTTCGCCCTTTTCGCCTCAGATCCTGTAGGTGCAGCCATGCGGATCTTCGGGAAGTCCTGGTCTTGCGGGAACTGTGCCGCCAGCGTTGCTTGGCGAAGCATCAAAGGTGTTTTTTCAAAGGGGAGCCAAACATATTTGTTCCTCGTGGCTTGCCCTGGAGCTTTAGGAAAAGTCCACTGCGGAGTTCCCCCAAGCAAGATTCACAAACTCACTTAGAACGTGCGCAGGCTGCGCGCGTTTTGTGGATCACAGACCCAGTCCGTGGTATGAGGAGCAGAGCCAAGAAGCTGCACCCTCCCCGCAGCATTACAGCTCCAGCAAGGCGGGCGGGTTTCGGAAGAGGCTGTTTGGGGTGTGTCCATTTTGACAAGGGTCCCCATATTTATGCTTCAATCATCACGTTTTACCCCCAAGAAAGGTGAGTTTCCCTTGGCAGGTGATGTTTTCAGGGACATGTACATATGTATGTATGTATATATATATATATATCTATCCATGTACAGGGCCCCCGCTTTGATGGCCTGGGCAGAGAAAAGTGTGGGAACGTTTTGCCAGGAGCCAGCGGCGCATGCGCCACGCCCAAGACTGCAGGAGGCGGCGATGAATGCGGCGCGAACCGAGGAGGCTGGGAAAAAAAGACGCGCGCGAAGTGGCCGGGGTGCTGCGAAATCCTGAGCTGGACCATGACTTTTCAGCATTCCTTTTTGGTTGTCTGGCTTTTGCAAGGGACACTCGTCTGTGCCTTTCTTGAATAACTGAGGTTGCCCTTGCTCGTGTTCTTAACTATCTTTGGTATCGATCAATACCGTTTATGTTTGTTTCGTTGCTTGCTTGTTTTGTTCCTTTTTTTGTTTTTGTTTTGTTTTGCACTGTTTTTTGGTTGTTGTTGGTTGGTTTGGTTGTTAGTTTGTCCCGATGTTCGTCCTCCTAGGTTGGGGCTTGGTCGTGGCAGGGTCCCCGGTCATCGGTCGGGTTGGTGGTCGCTCTCGTGACTTTCGTCTTTTCGCTTTGGCTTTCGAAAAATCCTCGGAAGTTTCCAATGCTCGGTAGCATCACCGCTAGGATGGTGTTTGTACTTGCGTGATTCCACTGGTGTCCTTATGTGAACCGTTTGGGGGGCTCTAAACCAGCCTAAACTTACCCCCTCAAACCCACACAAAGCTATCCCCCTCAAACCAACCAACCAGCAACCTGAAACCAGCAAGCTAAGCTGCCGCGAATGGGTTGGGCCGTGGGCCGCTTCCGGCAGGCCATCTTTGAAGTCGTGGCCCCCTCCGACGTCGCTGATCCGGGCTGCGCGGCCCGAGGCCGGGCCATCCGAGTTTTTTTTTTCTTTTTACACGAGCCGAACTTGGGATTGGTTCGGTTGCAACTGGCTCCTTTGCGTCGCGCAAGGGGCTTGTGGTGCATTGTGTTTGCTTGTGGTGTTGTGTGCACCACAGCTGTGCAGCGCTTGATTTGCCATGTTTCGCACTGTGGGGGACATACCTCGTGAGAGACTCTCATGCAGTGCCGAGTCGGCTGCCGAGTGTGTGCGAAAGCAATTGTTTAGAGCGAGAGAACTTGGCAGCGGACTTTTCGCATCTACAAGAAGCTCTTTGCACAGCCTGGTTGACAGATGGAAATGATGACCAGCCACGAAACAGTGAGGGAAGTGAGCGATGCGGAGTCACGCTCAAATGTTTCTAAAACTGCTCATGGACTCATATGTGTCCAGGATGTCAAGCGAAGCCTTGAGATCATGGAACATTCAGGAAAGGAGCAGAACTCCATCAAAGACAAGCCAATGAAGAACTCCATCAATACGGGGTGTCTGTGTTTGAGGCTCCTCTCGTTTGGGTGGTGTTAAAGGGAAGCCAAAAGAACACATTACGATTTTGGGGGTCCAATAAAATTACACACCCATATGTGAAGTCGCCTCAGGTGCAATCAACATCCAGGTGCAGGAGCAGCATATTGAGTAGGGGGCTAGGGCAACCTCTGCGAAGGACTTTGGGTCCTTCTAGAGAGGCAAGCTTTCTTGGGCCGTTGGCTTGCGGCTTCTTTTGATCTAAGCAACACTCACTTTGGCGCTAATAAAGCACGTCTCTGAATTCGCATGGCCTGTGAGGATTTACGAAGCCCACGTTGAGTGTTGGCCTTTGCACATTCTACTCCGGATTCCGGTCGAGATTTCCCTCCGTCTCTTCAACAAACATGGACATGCCTGCAAGCCTTTGGACGATCCTCGCGAAACGGCCCCTCCGCTTCCATGAATGGGTATCTGTCAAAGTAGGGATTTGGAGATCCAAAGATGGTGGTCTTCCTTTATGTTTCCCTTCAAACCAACCCCAGCAAAGGGCGATTCAGGAAGCACACGCAGACACACACGCAAAGAGATGCAGGCACATACGCACAGGCAGACGCACATACACAGATACATACATACACAGCTACACTCACACGCACATATACATACATACATACATGCATACATACATACATACATGCATGCATGCATGCATACATACATGACAAAACATAACATAACAGAACATACCATAACATAACATACCATAACATACATACATTACATTACATTACCTTACATTACATTACATTACATTACATTACATTGCATTGCATTGCATTGCATTACATTACATTACATTACATTACATTACATTACATTACAGTACATTGCATTACATTACATTACATTACATTACATTACATTACATTACATTACATTACATACATACATACGTACGTACATACATACCTACGTACATACCAATGCACAATACACATATTAGAATGCATATATACAGAATCTCACACAGACACACATACACACAAACACAAGAGGTAGAGCCCCTTTTCCAGGAGAGCAGTGCCTATGTGAAGGTGCTCTGTGTGCTGGGGGCAGTTGCGCTCGTGCTCCTTCGTCCAAGAATTCGGCTTGTGGATGACAGCTTGGGATGGATGCCACCCTAGCAGTCAAGCCAGCAGAGCAGGGGCGGACGTTTCAAGCATATAAGAACCGTAGTTTGAAGCACACCATTTTCTTTATTTTATTCTTTTGTTCTCTCTCTCTCTCTTTTTCTCTCTTTCTCTTTCTCTTTGTATTTTCCTTTCTCTTTCTCTTTGTCAGTTCCCATTTTCTTTTTCCGTTTCTCTTCCTCATCCTCTTTATCTTTTCTTTCTACGAGTCTTTCTCTTGCTCTTATTACATTTCTTTCTCATTCTCTTCCCCATAAATCTCTCTTTCTCTTTCTCTTCATCTCTTTGTCTCTTTCTCATTCTTTTTGTTTCTCTCTCTTCTTCTTTCCCTCTTCTTTTTCTTGCTGGCTCTCTTCCTCTTTCTCCTCTTCGTTCTTTTTACTCCGATGTATTCGAGGCTGACGAGCTGAGGTTCTGCGAGCAAAGTGAAGAATGCAAAGTGCACACGAGTGTCCGAAGATCAAACTGAAGAGGGTTCCCTTTGTATAGGTTGCGCGCGGCCGTGCGAATGGGCCCGTCTCCGAACTTGGTCCGAGGGCGCTCCGAGCCTGCGCCGCACCCGCTCCGCACCCGCCCCGGAAGTTCCTTCCAAACTTCCTTTGAAAAAAGCAAATATACTGGGATAGACCGCCTGCCAATTGGTTCAGAAGTTCAGGATTTTGTCCGTCCACAGCATGTCAAGTTCTGTGGAGGTAGGTCAAACCTCCTTTGTGGAGGTTTGGTTTGTGGTCAGCAACAGCATTTTGACAGAGTGGACTAGCTGCAAGCTGGTTGGGCACAGACCTTCAAGTTCTTTGGTTCCCTTCACGTTTGGGTTCTAAATTCCCGTCATGGCGGGCGCTGGTTGCTGCGTATGCGCGGCACTGAGCGCTCTCTGCCCAGGCTTCTATCATCCTTGGGCGCCTTGATTGCATCAGTTGCATTTGCTGCCACACGACAGGCTTCGTCCAACGGTAACTGCAGCACACCCAATTTTGGGTGTTTTTGCTAGAAGCACGGCCAAAACTATCTATTTCCAACCAAGTTTTGAAGACTTGGGAATGCTTTGTTGATTTGTGAGAGTAGTGTCAGGTCACTGGATTGATGTGGCATGCCTTGCTTGTAGCGTTTTCTTGTGTACGAGTATGCATTGTTGCTGGATTTGACTTGCAGAAGCCATGCTTTACAGATTTCTATATTTTTGCTTGTTTGTCCTGAAATGGTTTGAAACCCAGGATTGACCAACTCCTGGTTGGTCAAAACGAAGGTGGCCCATCTAAGGTGGGATGCGGGATGCTTTCGGAGGAAGGCCCCCCACAAATGCGGCAGGTTTGTTCATCCGTGTGTGTGTGTGTGTGTGTGTCTGTGTGTGTGTGTGTGTGTGTGTGTGTGTGTGTGTGTGTGTTTGTGTTTGTGTTTGTGTTTGTGTTTGTGTTTGTGTTTGTGTTTGTGTGTGCGTGTTTGTTTGTTTGTTTGTTTGTTTGTTTGTTTGTTTGTTTGTTTGTTTGTTTGTGTATGTGTGTTTCTGGAAGGAACCATGAAGTCAACAGGACTACCTTCATTCAGGTAACCCTTAATTGGCGGTTTGGAGTGGTGGTTTGGATTTGGATTTGAACCCCCGGGTTCACCAAACTGGGCTCCAAACCTCCAATTGGCTCCAAATGGGTCTGTCTTTGAGGGTACCTTTCGGTGGTTTGAAAGGGGAAGGACAACCGCTGTGGAGGGAAACCCAAATGGCTGTGGTTGTCAAAACCGTTTTGGGATCCCCCGCATTTTGGGGTTTTCGGTGCACCGCTCATTTCAGAACCTGTTTTAGTGGTTGGATTGAATCGGATGTTCAGTGGGCGACGGGATTTGGGATTTTGACCCATGGCCAAAGATTGAACAAAGACCAAGATTAAACCACCAGGAATCGGACCGCAGGTTTTGGTCCATGTTTCTACTTACCAGGCAACCCCAGTTTGGGGTTGCCCTATCTTTGACCCACAGCCATATTGAAAACAACCAGGAGCCTTGCTCTCTATGGCTGACCGGGAGCACACCTTGGAGGTCATCCTCTCTGCCTGGGTTTGGCTCGCCAAGGGCCTAGTCCCAGGTGTCAAAGCATGGCGGAATTCCCCAAATGGCCATGGGTCAAAATCCAAAGGAGGGTATTTTTTTTTTTCTTTTCGCTTTTGGCTTCTTGGCTTCTTGGCTTCTTGGCTTCTTGGCCATGGGTCAAAATCCAAATCGTACCCCCGGTGAACACCCGATTCAATCCAACCACTAAAATAGGCTCTATGGGTGGTGAATTCACCTACCCCAAAATGGGATCCCATTGGTTTTGACCCACGGCCAAATGGGTGGTCTCCCTTTGGTCTCCCTTTCAACCATTCCCAAAAAAGGGTAGCCCTCAAAAAACACGCATCCCAAGATGTTGAATTGCTGTATACCCCCTCAAAAATCTACGCATCCCCAAGATGTCGAATTGCTGTTTACCCCCTCCAAAAAACATGCTTCCCCAAGAGGTCGAATTGCTGTTACCACTCAAGCCTCACAGCTTGTCACGAGATTTCATTCTCACAGAGCGCAATGTGGGGGCAGCTTTCCCTGGGCCTGTGGAAGTGCATTCAAGCCGGTGCCTTGCTTTTGTGTCCTGCTTCAACAAGCAGTTGTGTGGCTGTGGTTGTCAAAGCCGTTTTGGGATCCCATTTTGGAGAATAGGTGAACTCACCACCCATTTTAGGACTTTTTTTTTAGTGGTTGGATTGAATCGGATGTTCACTGGGGGGTACGATTTGGATTTTGACCCATGGCCAAAGATTGAACAAAAAACAAAATCAAACCACCAGGAATCGGACCGCAGGTTTTGGTCCATGGCCATGTGCTCCTGGGAATATTGACTGTATTGCTAACTGTTGATGGTGGAGAGATGTGGTGAACACAACACAAGTATCTGGAGCTAGTGCAACACCGGACTGGAAGCACACCGTGTTCCTTTCGGCATTTTGGATCTCGCAATTTGCATGAGGGTGAGTTTTGTTGCCCGGGTGCAGGATTGGACCAGAGAATGAATAAATGAAAAGCCGCGATAGTAGCAATTGCGCATTTTTTGTCTATCGTCAAAACTCCCAAGTTTTCTTCCCCACTGAGACCTGCCCCACCGATTTTCTTATCGTTTTTGGTCTTGGCCTTAACTACTGTCTTTCCAAGAACGTCTCTTAGATGTCGAAAAGTCTGGCGCTTTGCAATGCATGGCATGTCCTACAAGCAAGGTCCGCGTTTGAGCCTTCGGCCAAGCCAGACTCCGGAAGCAAACCCAAACGGCTACGACACTTTCTGACTCCCAAATTGGTGGACGGAACACCGATTTTGACACTTTCTGGAGTACACTTCCAAATCGGTGGGCAGAAAACCAATCGATTTCTCCGCGCCCACCAACCATTGCCCGTCCCCCGAGATTCTTTGCGCGACGCGATTTTCGGATGGAACGCTGAGGTCTTTGCCTGGCTCTACGCCGCGGTGATTTGCTTCAGCGAGCTGCGGCCGCGGTGCCCGAACTGCTGCTCGACTGGGAAGGTGCATGGATGATGCATGTGTGAATTACAACCCCCCTTCCCCCCCCCCCAAACAGGGTGCATCATCAGGAAACCGCCCCAAGTTTTATTCAAGCTTATTTGGATAGTAGATAACTAGAACAAATTCGACCGCATGTCCTTCCAGGTGTTTTTGAGGGGGAGAAGCTTTCGTCTTTCGTTCGCCTCCCGTGCCCAAAATGGGCGTCGTCTCAGGCACTGAAAGCCACCCGGTGGGAATCTTTCAGGCGGCGCCTCTGCTGGCGTCCCAGGCGCCAGACGCCGGACGCCGGCGCACGCGTCGGCCGAACTCGGAGACGGCCGAGCTTTGGAAGACGCAAGGAAGCCCACCAGTTCTAGTCTCCCAATTTTGGATTGCCTTCCCATGGGGAAAGTGGGTGAGGTTTTGCCGGAACGCATTGTTTCACTGTTTCTTTCCAAACCAACAGTAAAGTTCCCATGGATGCCACTTGCTGAAGCGCCGGGGAGCTCGAGGAAAAGGCCAATTTTTAGCCAGGTGCGGAGTTGCACGGCTTTTCAATTCTTGAAGCATGGTTCTGGGTAGACCACTTCTTTCTGCTGTTTTTGTTTTTGGAGCGGTATTTACTTTAGGTTGTTTTTCTTTTTTTTCTTCTTTGTTTTTTTCTTTTTCGCTTTTGGCTTTTTGGCTTCTTGGCTTCTTGGCTTTTTGGCTTCTTGGCTTTTTGGCTTCTCGGCTTCTTGGCATTTCGGCTTCTTGTTGGTTTATGCGGCTTTTGGTGGCTTTTTGGCTTTGGCTTTTCGCGTCCTCTGCATTCCCAGTTCCTCTTCGGCAGGTGGCGTTTTGGCTTTTGCGGCTTTTCGCTGGTTTATGCGGCTTTTGGCGGTTTTGGCTTTTCGCATCCTCTGCTTTCCCTGTTCCTCTCCGGGCGTTTTGGCTTTTGCACCCTTTCATTGGTTTTTCGATTTGGCTTTCCGCATCATCAGCATCACCAGTTTTCTCCCTATTTGAATCATCACTTCTTCCAACATCATGCGGGGGCTCCCCCCCACCCACCTGCTACTTTTTGGATTTTTTGCAGAGTAATTGCACCCCTATTTGAATCAACACTTCTTGTGGGGGCTGCCGCCTCCCCCCAACCCCCCCCGCTACTTTTTTAGTTTTCGTGCAGAGATTTAATTGCACCCCTATTTGAATCATCACTTTTTCGAGCGTATGTAATCCATGTATGTCTGTATGTATGCACTTCTTCGCACATCATAGAATAAAGCCACCCCCGCCAACCCTTCTGCTGCCCTGTAAATTCTATCGCACCCGTTCTTGAATCATTGCACCCCTACTTGAATCATCACTTCTTCGAACGTCATGGGGGGGGGCTGCCGCCCCCCCAAACCCCCCGCTAGATTTCTACAGAGATTTAATTGCACCCCTATTTGAATCATCACTTCTTCGAACATCATGGGGGGGGGCTGCCGCCCCCCCCCAATCCCCCCCGCTACTTTTTAGATTTCTTGCAGAGCTATTCGAATCATCACGTCTGCGAACATCATGGGGGGGGCTGCCGCCCCCCCAACCCCCCCGCTACATTTTTTGTTTTTTTTCAGGGATTGAAATGCCCTCGTATTTGAATCATCATGTTTTTGACCCCGTCAACCCGCCAGCTACTTTTTTTGATTATGTTACCCACGATTTGTTGGTGATGCTAGGGATGTTGGTCGGACATGCGGGGGATGTTGAAAACGATGCTGGGGATTTTGGCGGGCTAGTGTAAAATGCATCAATTTCGCGAGAACATGCTGTAAAATACAACATTTTACTGGCCCGGACGAAAAACGCCCAAACATAATAATAATAATAATAATAATAATAATAATAATAATAATAATAATAATAATAATAATAATAATAATAATAATAATAATAATAATAATAATAATTATGATAATAAGAATAAGAATAATAATAATAATAATAATAATAATAATAATAATAATAATAATCATAATAGTAATAATAATAATAATAATAATAATAATAATAATGATAACAATAATAATAATAATAATGATAATAATAATAATAATAATAATAATAATAATAATAATAATAATAATAATAATAAACAAATAAATAAAAGATAAACATTCCGGAAGACACCATAACTCCGCACCCTTTGTTTTTTTTTTTTTTTTTTTTTTTATACCAGGTGACTCAAATGGGTGTCACTCTCAAAATTGGGGCCCCTCCTTTTGTTTGGTGGCCTTTTGGTTCCCCGAGAAAGAACATCCGAAGGCAGGTCCGGTTCCTACTTGACAAACCCCCAAAGTGGCGCCACGGTTTTCCGTTTGGTTTCCCGAACAAAAATCTGAACAACCAGCAAGAAAGAGGAGCAACTCCAAAAAGGACACACCCAGATGGGTGTCTCAAAATGAGGGGATGCCTGATCACAGGTTGCTTGTCGGTTTCCGGAAGGTTCCTTTTTTCCAGACAGACCCAACTTCGTCCGCTAGGTGGGCCGCTCCTGCTTTCACTTTGCCGTGGCCTTCCAATGCCCGGAGCCTTCCAGTTTGCTTTTCTTGTTCATTGGCAGGGAATGAGAGAACTGGAATGACGCCGAGAAAAATCATCCCCTGCGGTCCGAGTTCCTTTCTTGACGAGTCCGGTTCATTCCCAAAACCCTGGGCCATTCCGTGCTGAGCATCCCTTGTGCTTTCCTTTCAGGGAATCCCCTTCCGGTTCATTCCAAAAACTCGGAAGGTCATTCCCTACTTATCGCACCAGCAAGTGCTTTTCAAATTAAAACGAGTGTGTCGAAATAGGAGCATCCCCAAAACTTCTTGGGTCTGTTTTTGGTTTCTTTTTTAAGCCAATGGGTACCCTCAACAAAACATGTGCTCCTTTGGACAGCCCGCAACGTGTGAAAAGCTTGGAGGCCTGCTCTTTCGACCGCTGTTCCTCAGCATCCCCTGCTGCTCCCTGGCTGAGAGGGGAGACTGTCGCTCATGTCTCTTGGGCTTGTTTTTTTGGGTACCCCGTGTTTGGCTTTAAGGGGAAACCAAAAGGAAGACCGAACTCCCTGTTCGGGGTTTCGACTGAGCTCGCATCTTGGACAGGGCCTTGCAAAAGGCCACATGTTAAATAACCTGGAGGCCAAAGCTGCGTCACATCTGTTTTCCCCTGGCTTTTCTGCAATTTGTCATCTCTGGCCCATGCTTGGCAGTGAACGGGAGAATTCGGACAGCATTGCTTTCACGCACAAATGGTCAAACACCCAATGTTTCTTGCATACTTGCAGTCCAGAATCAGCAAACTGCAGCCAATACACGGTAGAACTTCTGAATGGGAAGCTGATACCTCCAAACGAAGCTATGCATGTAGTGCCTCTGAGGGTAAAGCCGAGTTAGGAACATAGTGTTGCAATGATTGCCCCATTTGTCTATACAATTTGTTCCCACTATAAAGCAAGCGGGTCGTTTGCTTGCTCGTCACAGAGAATCTTCTAGCAAACTGATGTTTTCTGGGATTGGCATGGTGGCTCTCCAGACACTGTTTGCCAGCATCTCAACCAACATTGGCCATGCATCAACCTGTGGGCACTGGCATGCGTGTTCGCGTGCGTGCAAGCCTTTCATAACGACTCACACGCATCACAGCCAAACAGCAACAAAAGTACCAGGTTTGTTACCAGCCTGTTTCCTCCCAACAGGGTTCCTTTGTGTCAATTGCTTCACCATTTGTTGCCAACCACGTGTTGAAACGGATTCAAACCATTGTTTGAACACCGTCGAACCGGGCTGGGTCCGGTCGAGCCCATCTCCGAGGTCTGTGCATGTGCGCCACTGGCACGCTGCTCCTGGTGGACACCAAGTTCCGCTGTGGGGCTCGGGCTCCCAGTCCTGCGGCAGAGGCGGCCCCTTTTTTTCTTGTTCCTTTCTTTTTCTTTTTCTTTTTTCTTTTTCTTTTTTCTTTCTTCTTTTTTCTTTCTTCTTTTTTCTTCTTCTTTTTTCCGGAGATGGCGCGCGGGTCCCTGGTTCATGGAACGGAAGCTCGTTGCCCGCCGCGTTTCAATCGCCCGACAGCGGCGAGCCTCGCTTCCGAGGCCTGCGGTCCCAGCGAGGCTCGCAATGGCACTCAGAGCAACTGGGCGAAAGAGGAGATGCGTTTGGAGCGTGTCGTTTTCGGGGGATGTTTTTTTGGTCTCCCTTTTGGTTTTCTTTACATAAAAGAATGGGCTTTCCGATTTGTTTTTTGGTTTCCCTGAAACACCACGAAAAAGGAGGGCTTTGCACTTGGGACGACGGCATTTTGTTCCGTCGCTTTGCAGATTGCTCGGACCTATGTTTGACAACTTTGATCATTGGAGTGATGAACAAGCTTCTCGGTGAAACGCGGCAAATCACGCATGGGCGGGCTTACGGCTCACCGAAGAATCGGGGCAGCATCCGATGGATGTACCAGCTGTTTGTTTTTGCATGCTTGGATCCATCGCGTTCCTTGCTTGGCGAAGCGTGGTGCCTGGGTCGACAGTCTTTGGCACCAATGCAACTGGCATGATTACACACATGTGCAAATGAGTGCCGTCAATCTTGTGGCATCCATGCACAGCGACAGAGGAGCTTTTGCCGTTGGAGTAAGCCGCTTTGGCCACACACATTGTGGACATGTAGCCATTCCAACCCATGGGAAACTCGTTTCTCGAAGAGAAACGCGCCGATTGTCACTTCTCCCCGGCATTGCTTCAGGCTTTCAGCCTCGTGTGAGGTCAGAAACCTGTCATCCAGGTTTTTCGAGCACAGGCCCGGGATTCTGAGAGAAAGAGGGCAGAGAGCGGCTCGGGAGCATGAGGCGCATCAACCCCCCCACCTCGTATTTTTTGCATGGCAGTGGGGTTGATTCTTGTGTCACCAAGGCTGTCTAATGGCGATCCGCTCGACAAACTTTGGTCATACCGCACACCTTTCGGCAAGGTTGCTAGGGGACCCTTCCAAAATGGCTTCGGTTTTCCTGGTGGTTTTCCTTTAGACCGCAGCAACCATGGTATCAGCTCAAATAGACGAGCCCACGCCAGGCTCCAAAGCCGAGCTCCTTTATGCCGCGCCTGGCGCTGCCCGACCTCAATGGCTCGGATCTCAACCCGATCTCAAATCGGGCAGTCCTTTCGCCTTCGGTGCCCAACGAAAAGGGATGCAAACCATGTGCAAACCATGTGCAAACCACATGGAAACCACATGAAAACCATGTGGAAACCATGTGGAAACCACATGAAAACCCTTGGGCTTGACTTTGCTGGGCCTGGCATTAAAAGGCCATCTGGCATCTTGATTCCAACGAATCCGGGTCTCTGACTGAGTGCGCGACCTTTAGGGAGTTTGGGGGCATTTTGATTCCAGGGATCCCAAATGTATGGATTTTGAAACGCCACGGGGCTGTTGAGACAAGTGCTGCCTGAGGCAGGCCGATCCTTTTTTTCTTCTTCCATTTTTTACCTATTGTATGGTTATGTGTTGCTTGAACAAGGGAGGCTGTAATTTTGGAACATCCGGGCCATTACCAGTGCTTTGACGCGAACGCTCTTTTGTATATAAACACAGATATCGTGTATTGCCACAGGTTTGTGGATGTGAAGGTTTCCCAGTGGAATGTGCTCAGAACTGGAAATGTGAAATGTCTTTAGACCATTTTTCAGAGGTTTCTTTGTCTCCTAAGCGTGATCAGAACTCTGGAAAAGCCTGCAGATTTGCAAATGCGGAAACGGCTGTGCTTTGCCAAAACGTTTGGCATTCTGAGCACAGCCACATACAGTTTAGACATTGCGGCATTGAGTCGTGAGCTGACCTCTCATTTGTGACCCTGAAGTCGAAAGACAATTTCGTTTGCCTCCTCGTTCAAGAAGTCCGGGCATTTGCTGTTTGATTTTGGCCTCTCAGACAATGTATTGATCCACCCCAAGGGGTGTGATGGAGATAGCCACTTGCGCAGGTCCAACATTTGTTGAGCTACTTGTTTGGCATCTTCGCCAGGAACAATACAAACTTTCATCTTCTCTCGGACACGCCGATCCACATATGACTTTCTCGTCGCCAGCGCGTTGAACCGTGCCTAGGCCGCTAAACAGTGCGTTGAGAACCGGGCCTGCATGGGAATTCGGCCACAAATCTCACGGTGGGGTTACGTACGGTGGATGCCCTAAATATTGCAAGTAAGGAACAAAGGAAACCCTGTAAATTCGGTTGACTTACTTGCAATATTTAGGGCATCCACCGTATCTCGCATCTCACGGGAGATGTCCATGGTTCATTTTTTGTCATGATCAACTTCGTAGCTGTTGCTAATTTTTGTGGCCAGTGAAATGCGGGGAGGTTGCGACAGGCACAGCGAACAGATCGAGTTAAGCTTTGAAGCAGAGGAGCATGTTGGCAATGCTCACGATAGGGCAGTGTGCGCACGAAGCAGGTCCTGATGTGTGCTTGGCCTGAAAAGATATCCTGTGCAATGGCATTTGGACAGAGTTTTAGACAAGTAGGTTGAAGATGTTGAAGTTTCAGCATTTACATACCTCTTTCAAAGATTCCTGTTTCAAGGCTAGATGCAGTGCCTGTGGAACCTGATGGATGCTCCTGAACACTTCGGAGCTCTGACGATTCTCGGGGATGCGCAGACAAGTTTCAGCCGAGCTGTGACCAACTCGTCCATGGATGTACCGGACACTGTCATTAGATGCCTTCTTAGATTCTTGTCATGTTGCAGGGCGACGAGGTCATTGCTCCGCTCTCCAGCAGATTGCGGGAGAGCTGACGGGCCCTTTTGATCATGGCGCAAGTCCGTGACAGCAGCAGACTCAGGGCCCGAATGTAAACTGCACTCTGAATGGCGCCACTTTCTACTTCAATAATGTTGGAACCTCGAGCGTGGTTGGTGCCACATCAACATACATTTGTTGCATCATGGTCGTGGTGCGTTGGAGTTGCCAACAGTGTGTTTCGAATGCTTTTGCCGCCGCATATCTTGTTGTGTTGCATTCATTTTGCAACATTTTGTGGCGACATTGTCCCGCAGCTAAGTACAACTCCCACTCAAAGTTCAAGGCATTTGTGAATTTGTGACTTGAATAGTCTCGATTTTGGAAGCACGACTTAAGAATGACTTGCAATGATGGTGGGGGGGGGGTGGACCTTGAAAGGAATGATTTCATCCCATTTAGCCGGTGCATGTCCTGGGTATCACGTTCATTGGATGTGCTTGGATGCCATGTTTGCTCAACTTCCTCATGGAAGGTGCAGGTTTGAATTCCAGTTGGCGACTGGAGCAGATACCGAATCTTGCAGTGTCAGCAGTTTACTGTCATGTGGTACAATTTTGGGGTAGGTGCACCACCCATTTTAGTCTATTTTAGTTGGGAATTGGCATGTTTACTGGGGGCACGGGCTTTTGACCCATGGCCATGTATCAACACATGCTTGCTTGCTTTGCCGCAGTTTGCCTTTCAGCTGCGACAGCTGTCGTATGCCCAGAGCAAAAGTGAGCCGAGAACATCCCAAAAGTGGTTCTCAAGCGATGGGTTGCAATGCTTGCCTGTCTTAGTTCAAGCTGGCCGCGCTTCTTAGTTTTTGATACCACAACAGGGCTTCGGTAAATTCGCGAGAAAAAACCTGTTCCCACTTCATCTGGATGGGCACGTCTCATGCGTGCGGCGCGTTGCGTGGGGTCTTCTTGCCGCAGGCAGGAGGCAAAGAGCTAAGTCGCTTTGAGTTTGTGTCTCCCTGAAAAAAAAAAGAGTAGCGGGGGGGTTGGGAGGGCGGCAGCCTCCCCCCATGATGTTCGAAGAAGTGATGATTCAAATAGGGGCGTGCTTACTGCATTGCAATGATGACTTACATGCAAGAAGCCGGCAAACTTGTCTTAACATCTAGATGTCACATGAAAGGAGGTTGGGTTGCCTTCATTGTCAATATCTTCATCATCATCCACAAGGACAGCAATATGGACAAGAAATGACAAACAAACCACAGACAACATATCAGCAAGAACAACAACAACAACCAGAACAACCAGAACAACATGAAAAAAGTGAACAACACGAACACAAGAATCATAGGAGCAACGAGAAGAGCAAGTACAACAAAGACTACGGGAACACCAGTAGCAGCAGCAACATTAGCAGCGACAGCAACAGCAACAACAACAGCAGCAACTGCAACAACAACAACGACGACGACGACGACGACGACGACGACGACAACAACAACAACAACAACAACAACAACAACAACAACAACAACAACAACAACAACAACAACAACAACAACAACAACAACAACAACAACAACAACAACAACAACAACAACAACAACAACAACAACAACAACAACAACAACAACAACAACAACAACAACAACAACAACAACAACAACAACAACAACAACAACAACAACAACAACAACAACAACAACAACAACAACAACAACAACAACCACAACCACAACCACAACCACAACCACAACCACAACCACAAACAACCACAACCACAACCACAACCACAACCACAACCACAACCACAACCACAACCACAACCACAACCACAACCACAACCACAACCACAACCACAACCACAACCACAACCACAACCACAACCACAACCACAACCACAGCCACAACCACAGCCACAGCCACAATCACAATCACAACCACAACCACAACCACAACCACAACCACAACAACAACACCAATAACGGTAATGAGAACACCAACAACAGCAACGGCAACGAAGACGATGGCGACGACGACAAGGACAACAACAACAACAGCGTCATCTTCGGCAACGACAAGGACAACGACAAAACTACAACGGCAACGACAACGACTGCTGCAGCAGCAACAAATGATATCCTATCACGTCATGCGTCATACGCAAGCATGCACTTACTTTGTAAAGATGCAAACACATGTACGCCCAACATATCGACAAGCGGCAGCTTGCCTTCCTTTAGGAAACACTGAATCACGCAACCTGACTGATTCTTTGCTTTTGGGGGCCGCTGGGCATGCATTTGCTAGCTGCCCTCATCTTGGATTCCCAGTGAAGTGTGAAGCTGTATATTGCAAGGCATCAGGCCAGAGTGAGAACACATAGTGTTGCCGTTTCCTGCGGCACTTCTTCTAGAACGTTCTGACACGTGGTTGCTCTTGCGGCCAGTTTCAGCAACCTTGTCGTGGTAGACGAGCGAATCTTTCAGTTCGAGAAGAAGTTCACTGGAGCGTTGAAGGACTGGGACTGTGCAGTTTGTGCAGCTCATGTCATTCTCATTGTTTGTGCTGTTTGGGGCCTCCCACGTAGGAATCAGCAAGGCTTTCTGGCCTTCGCATGCACCACCTTCAATCATCTTTGGACATGGAGCTGCAGTTCGTATGGGTTCGTCTCAAAATAGGGAAAGCCCCAACATCGGGGGTTTCCTTTGGTTACCTTTTAAACCAACCCCAAAAGGCTACCTTCGCAAAAAGAACGAGCCACCCATAGGCCTGATGCGCCAAGAGGCTCGGTTTCCGCGGAAGGACACTGCCTGGTCTCACACCCTTCAGCTCTGGTCGGAGCTTGCAGCGCCGCTCGCCATGGGACTTCGGGACTTCGGGACCCGCGAAAGGTCGGGGTGATGCGGCTGGAGTCTCCTTCTGACCCTTTAGAAATAGGTCCGTGTCTCCATCAGGGTCATGACCCCATTTTTGAAGGGTCCTGGAGACTCTAGGTAGGTTTGCGTGGAACCTGACGGATTTTTCTTGGTGCGAGTCCGGGAGTGACAAGGAGGAGCCATTTTTTGGTGGATGAATCGGTTTTGGCTGGATTGCTGAAGAAAGGAAACCATAGGATGGATGGTTTGTCGGGACGGAACTTGGGAACCAGATGCCATATTGTTTGCTCGACAGGTTTTGCTCTGCTTGCGACACATTCCCCGGACAGTCTCCATGCGTACCTGCATGACATGTGCTGACATTTCATTCCTTAATCGTCAGATGGGTCTTAGTTTCGTCTGGTTGACACATGGAGCGAACTTACAAGCTGCGACTTGGGACATTCTGTTTGGTTTTGGTGTAGCCCCCTGACTAAACAAAGCAATTGTCCAATTGATCGAGTCCATTTCCCAAAGGGGCATGGGCCATGTGGAGCTGAGAAGCCGCCAACGTGCCGAGCGGTTCAGCACGGCCAGGCGAGATGATTTGAAAAGGAAAGAAGTTTCTTGGTGGCTCCCATACCCTTAGCCTTTTGGCTTTTTAGTGTTTAGTGGTAGTTTCCATTTAACCCACTAAAAGCTAAAAACTTTTAGCGGGAGATCTGAAAACGGGCAGCCCAGTTTTGAATGATTTCAGACACACAGCGAATGACTTGAAACGAAGACGGAAGCCCTAAAACGGAGCGTCGCAGCGTGGCACCCCTCGTGCTCGATCGGCCCGTTCCTTCGGCGCTGCCATTGTTGCTTTGAGGGCTGATTGCAGTGGGCTGCTTCCTTTGTTAGACGTCCTGGCTGCTTTGAATGGCATTTTTTTTTCCGCCCCCACTGCGAGGGACCTTTTTGCTGTTGTGTTCGGGGATTACGTTAAGTGGGGCCACGCGGTATAGGCCAACCTGGCCAGAACCTTCCTTAAGCCGTTCCAAATTGTAAGGGGGGGTGCGAGTGCATGTTCTATATCTCTGATGACGAGGAAGCATTGGGAAGGAAAATTCGGGGCGTCTTTGCTAATATGTCCCACTTCCTGCACCACCATTCCGCCACCTGTGCCACATGTACTGTAGTCCATATCTCGCGTGAGTCAAATTGGAATTCGCACAGGCTTATCCCGTGCAAATGTTGGCCTGCTTGGGTTTGGTTGTGTAACAATATCAGCCCGGATGAGTTTTGCTCAATAAGTCAACTTGGCGCGATTGTAGCCAACCAACTGTTTGAGGTTTTCGGCAGGGACATGAGGGACATATTGGTGTCCCACAACAAGCTGGCAGCTTCCTTCCAGTCGGTTTGGATTGGTTGGTTGAGGGGTTTCGGTGGTTTCCCGTCCCACAAACCGGCTCTCAAGGTGTAAGGGATCTCCAGACCGCAGGTTTTTAAGTCACCACTCCAAACCAAGGGTTGCTTGACGTCTGAGGACAGGACTACTGCCCTCTGGCGCCTGCTGCAGCGCCGCGTTGCTCGGCCAGGCCAACCTGTGCCCAACCCCGGTGGCAGGCAAGTGCTAGTACATAGGCTTTTGGCTTTTTGGCTACAAAGTATACTACACAGCTTGTTCATAACGGGGGGTGAGCTTATGTATATATATATATATACACATAATTATGCATATGATGCATGTTATCCACAACAAGTTTTTTTGCTTGCACTCGATTTTGTTTGGCATTTTGTGAGTCTCATTTGGGGTGTTGCTGAAAGGGCCACATACATATGGCTGTGTCTTTTTCGGGGAGACCCCCAAATGGTGGCTTTGCTTGCGGTTTCCCTGTAACACCGCCAAACAAGAGTTACCCTCAAGAAATATACACTCAGCTATACGTGTATATGGAGCCCTGTTTGCCCCTTGGAGACGCAGCCAGACTCGAGCGAGTGCAAAAACTTTGGGTGAGGCTCACCACGCTGTCGCGGTCCCTGCGCTGGCGCCAGGCATGGCTCAAAGCAAGGTTTGGGTTTTCCAAAAAAGAAGGGGTAGGACACTAGTAGGGGTTGATCTGTGGTTTAGTGGTTGGGGGTGGCTTCCCATTTGCCCTCCGCAAAAACTAGGGGTTCAATCCCCAGACCTGGGGTTGTTTCGTTTTCCATTCTTTTCAGCCATCGTTCTTTTTAAAACCCGGATCCACTTCTCGAGGGTTTTTTGTTGGTTTTCTAGAAAGAAGATCCCTGGAAAGAAGGGGAGAAGTTACCCCTAGAACAGTGGTATACTTTTTGGGTTTGGGGTTTTGGGGTTTTGGGGTTTTGGGCGCCAGGCATGGCTCAAAGCAATGGTAGACACTTTGGGTTTGGGTTTTTTGGGGTTTGGAGCCCTGAATGGCTTTGCGGTTTGGGGTTTGGAGCCCTGAATGGTTTCCAACAAATGGTAGTCCTTTTGAATGGAGAAAGGGATTCCAAAGGTCCTGCCTTTACAGTCAGGGTTGGGCATGGAATGGGAAACGCAAATGGTTCGACTGATCGGGGGTTCATTGGTCAAAGGTGATTGCTTGTACGCGCAAAAGCTCTCACTTGGTTCTGGTTGATTGCACTCCCCAAGCTCGAAATGGGAAGGGAGCATCGGTTGTGTTCGGATATGGGTGTGGCTCAAAATTAAACAGCAGGGGTTACGCAGGTTTTGGTCCATGTTTCCACTTACCAGGGCAACCCATTTTGGAATTCCGTTTTTTTGAGCCACAGACATATAGCAACTTCCCTGCAAATGCAAAATATTCGCAGATCTTGGGATATTGGGGGGGGGGGGGGGGCGGGGACGACAGCACACCTTTTGCTGCCGCACTTGGCGGTATCAAGCGCTTCGCTGTGCAAGAATCATATGGAGCTGGGATGAAGAAGGTGGCCGGACATTTGGCAGTTTTTTTGTTCTCCTTTTTTTTTTCTTTCTCCTTCTCTTTTGTCATTTTCCCAGGCCGGAAATTCGGAAGCTTTTGGGCTCTTTGATCATTTTCCGATGTTGGTCGGGAGCGCGTGTCTGACCTGGATTTCTTCTGCATTTAGTCCTTCGAAGGCGCTGCACCTCTTCGCCGGCATCCAGGGGGAGCGCAGCAGGCGGGCCAGAGAGTCACTTTCACGACGCCGGATTCCGGCGCTGCCAAAACCCCATTTTGGTCCACGCGAAGGAGCGCTGTGCGCCCAGGGTTCCCACTTTTTGACTACCCCAGGGGTCGACTTAAACCCAGGGGTCGTTCGTTACCTCCAGGTTTGGGTTTAAGTCTATCTTGCGGTAGTCAAAAAGTGGAACCCTACGCCGACAAGCTTGGGGATGTGCCAACTGCATCTTGGCGAGGAACTGCTGCAATGCCGCCGTGGCGGCACTGGCCAAGGGCGGTCACTGGCAAGGCGCCTTGCACGTCGCCCGGCCCTTGGTCTAACTTTCGACAGAGGAGAGTCAAGCTGACTGAAAGATCGACCAAGTAAAAACTGGAGTGTGCCCACTTGCCACTGGCAACTGGAGTGAAGGTTCTGGCTAATTGTGTCCGAGTTAGACTGCCATGAAGGCATTTTTTTGTTTAGGTGCTTTTTTTTTTGAAGGGTACCTGTTTTTTGGGTGGTTTTCAAGGACCACCAACAGGATTGCCATTATTTTGGTTGGTCCAATCTCCCAAGCGGGCGAGAGATCTAGCGATCCTTTTGGCTGAGGTGCGGCAGATGGGCGCCGAGGCTGCGGACGCTCCCTCCCTCCATATGGGTGTGGCTCAAAATTTATGAGAAGGTTCGATTCTTTGGTTCCGTTTCCCGAGCCATTTTGGGGTTCCATTTTTTGAGCCACCCTATTCCTTTGTGGGTATGTTGTTTTCACCTTGGTTTAAAGGGAGGCAATTCAAAAAGAGAACCAGCAGTTTTCGGGTTCCACATGATGTGTGAACCTTGCCTGCTCCTGTCGGACCGGCAAACGCCTTTTGGACTCCATTAAAGTGGTCTTTGTGGGATGTTTGGACCACGCCCAACCTTACCTCGTGTACTACATGTGTATATAAAAGAACGTGGCACTCTTGAGCTAGAGCTGACAGAGTCCTTCATGTTTTGGACTTCTGTCAAGTTGCAACTTTCGGGCTGACGCTGCCAACACGTAACTCGTGTGGCACGCTTGCGGTCAGCCGACTTTCCAGCTAGAGCAGCCGAAGCACGCCTCGGGTGCTGCATGGGCACCGCGAAAGGCGCGGAACTTTCGAGAGGGAATGGCTTTGGTTTGTGTCACGTATGACAGCGGCAGGCAAAAGTACTCAAATGGCCAGGAGCGACAGGGTCGATAAAGCCTCGATACCTACAAGCAGGATGTGTGCCTTAAAGAAAAGCGGGGACCCCAAAAGCGTGCTAGTTTCCTTCCCGTTCCCCTTTCGAAACCACTCCACAAGGCCCCATAGGAGTATGGGTCAAACTCAAACCAACCAAAACCGCAGGTTTTGGTCATGGTTTCCATTTACCAGGGCAACCCATTTTGGGTACCAATTTTTGACCCACAGCCATATTGCGGTTTGGCTCTTGGCTCGTGCCTTTTCCAGGCGTGGCCGGCGCCCGACGCTGTGTCCTTCGGGGCTGCTTCAGACGCGTGCGCTCGGGCGCTGCGCTGGGATGTGTCTCTTTTGCTTTTGAAGGACCGGTGCCAGTGCCACATCCCACGCAAGCACCAGCACACGGCACAGGAACGGTACACAGTCAGACACGGCACATAGGCAGACAGGAGTGGGATCATACCACGGATCTGAGTTTAGACATCCTCAAGACTTTCTGTTCGCGGGTCGTTCACAACATCCTTCGCTAAACCTGGCATTGCGGCCAAAGGCTCGCGCCAGGAATCTCCGAGCCTTTTCAGCCTCACCAGCTGCATCGCTGCTCAGGCTGGGTTTGAGCCTCCCCTAGGGACTAGGGAGGTTTGCTTGAGGTTGGCCCGATCCTCCACCTGGACAATGATCCGAAAGCAGAAGCAGACGTGAGCCGAACTCATGCCCCCTTTTTCAATTTGGCAGTTGGAAAGAGCCAATCCAGATGAGCTCGGTGAGTAGAGACATGGGTTTGTTTGCCAGACCTCATGTCAGATTGGATTGGGGAGTTCTTCGACTGCTCAAGTCACCCTTGATAAGTCTGTTTGGGAGCGCCCGTGCATATTCGACCTTTCTTGCACATGCTCCCGGTAGGCTTGTGCCTTCTTTTTTCCGCCCAGGACAAGGCCAGCCAGTGGCAGCACGCCACTAGTCTTATGGGCAGGTGATGAGATGGGGTCACGAAACCCGAGTGCTGCTTTGACACTCGCTGGATACGCTTTGCTTTTCGCAGTCACCTATGAAAAATCACCCGTGTGAGTTCTGTGCTGATCTTTTGCCCTGTGAATTGCCATGCCAAGGCCTTGTCGTTGCTTGCCTGGGTCGGGGGCGCCAGGGGGCGCCAGGGGGCATGAGTGGAGAACAGCATAGCAACATCCACAGCGTGGGGAAACTCTGCGCGGGTTGCCAAGTTTCCGCTTAGACAGTACGCTGATTGCCTACACGTTCAATCAATCCCTCCCACCAATGAACATGGAACCTGACGTTCGGGAAATGGCCGCTTGAAAAGGGAACCCTGAAGTGACCGCCGGGCTCTGTCAAGCTGGCGCAGCTCCCAAGCCTATGGTCCATTTGGGGACATTAAATGGATGTGATGAGATTCTCCCATTCACCATGGTATCCGCATGTGGATGTGTCTGATAGGTTTCCCTTTGGTTTCCTTTTTGCAACCACCAAAACAGGTGTTCCCCTAATAAGGATGAGTTGCTGAGCCACCGCAGGCGGAAGATCGGAATCTGAAACCCAGCGCTGCGGTTCTCAACGCAGTGCTGGGCGCCTACGGCACCGGTGCCATGTGGGCGAAGTCCTCAGATTTCGCGGGATCCAACAGGGGTTTCATGGGATCTCAAAATGGTTTGTCTCAAAATTGTTTGAGATGGTTCTTGAGATCAAACTATCTTAGAACACAATTCTCGGGCTGATTTTGATTTTGATGGTTTGTCTCAAAAAGGTCTTTTTGGGGACGCCCTAAAGGGGTGAGTCTTCTCTTGGGTTTCTTTTGACATCAAGCAAAGGTTGCCAAAAAAGGCACACTCACACAAATTCTGCGCCAGATATTCTCTTGCGTTAGGTCGGCTTTGTCAGCCAGGACAATGTTTTGCGCATGCACATGGACCATTTCATTGCTTGACAAGGGATTTATCGTTTGACGAGAGTCGGGTAGATCATTCTGCATGACCCAGAGGACTACTGTGTGTTCCGCGTCTTCCCTCGCATTTGCCTTCTGGGACGAGGAAAGGATGTCAAGAGCGTCAAACCCCTCTTGCGATATCGAAACCGTGACGCTTTGTCTTTACGATTCCGCAGGTTTCTGTTATCACTCATTAGCTTCAATCATATTCAGCAGCCGTGGCAAAACAATTGACATCTATGTTGGTTCTGGGAGCTTTCCCTTCATGTCAATCTGTATGCTCGCGCGTCCAGAGCGATCGCTTCTCAAACCTTGCCCGTGATTTTCCCTGCCTACGTCACCTCTAGGCAAGTGTCACCTTCATTTGCATGATTTTGACTGTTGAGGGTTATCAAAGGCAGAAACTGGGATCGCTCCCCTTGAAAGCCCACCCCTTACCCCTTGGTCCAGCAAACGGTTTGGATGTGCTTTTTGTGGATATCACCTGTTCTTCTCCCTGTAGGTTCTTTTTTAGTACTCTTTTAGTCTCTTTCAAAGACCGCCTCCAACCCCGTTTCCTGGGCTTGGTGAAAAAACACATTGGCTCAAAAATCTGGAATTCCAAAATGGCGTGCCCTGGTCAGTGGAAAACACATGGGCACCAACACCTGCGGTTGGCCCCTCCGATTGGACCATTTGGAGCCACCGCCACCTGCCCCCCGCGCGTCGCTCCGTTCTCCAAGCTCCAAGTAGGCCCAAGCCTTGGAGCTCCTGGCACAGATGCGGCAGGTCCGGCGACCCAACCGCGGTAGCCGAGGTGTCAGGGAGGTAGTCTACTGGTTCAAGGAGGAGGATGGGACCAGCGCCACATGCATATATATATAGACACCGAGGGCAGCACAGTTTTTGTCCATGTCCTCTTGAAGAAGTCGTGTGGCATGTTGTTGGCTTTGGCGGTCTGCCGTCAAATTCTCCGGGCTCAGGGATTTCCTCT
The DNA here is from genome assembly GCA_963377175.1 of Effrenium voratum. Taxonomy (NCBI): domain Eukaryota; class Dinophyceae; order Suessiales; family Symbiodiniaceae; genus Effrenium; species Effrenium voratum. Next base: position 32,680 of record CAUJNA010003223.1, read on the forward strand.
TAAGGGCAGATTGCAAGTTGCAAAATGTTTGCCTTTCACCTGCGTTTGTTTTCTTTGGCAGTAGCATGTTTCAGCCTCAGGCTATCTTATCATTCAGAGCATCAGCCTTCACACAGTCACAAAACAAGCATATGGGTACGACGTTTGCGCATTTTCCTAAATGGGGGAGTGAGTCAAGCATGGAGGGAAAGAGCGAAACTCAGCTGATTATTTGCTTGTCGCACTCGTGCAATACATCAATAAAGCAGTTTTGACGACACTTCGCACCACGGCAGAAGCATTTTGACAGACTGATCCAGAACTACTCCAATGCCCAGTCTTCAAAACGAGTCTTCAGAATGAGTCCGCAACCTGTTCCACTAAGACCAGGTCTGGTTTTGCATTGGACCTGATTTTCACTTGATCACGAATCCCAGAAGCTCCCAGAAGGTACACAGCTACAATCAATTTGGCCTTTTGGCCATGTCCTGATTGGAGGTCTTGTGGGCCGGGTTTACTTGGCTTTCCCGCATACCAAGCCGGTCCCAGTAAGTCAGACGCACAAATCCATTTGGCCGGTCCGTCAGGTGGGCCCGGCGCTCGAGGCTCAGCGGGCTTGGAATCCAAAAATCCCCCCGGTTCAATGGGTGGTTTTCTTTGGCTCAAGGGTGGTTTTCTTTGGCTCAAGGGCGGTTTTCTTTAGCTTAAGGGCGGTTTTCTTTGGCTCAAGGGCGGTTTTCTTTGGCTCAAGGGCGGTTTTCTTTGGCTCAAGGGTAGTTTTCTTTGGCTCAAGGGCGGTTTTCTTTGGCTCAAGGTTGTTGTTTTTTTAGCTCAAGGGCGGTTTTCTAGAGCTCAAGGGTGGTTTTCTTTGGCTCAAGGGTGGTTTTCTTTGGCTCAAGGGCGGTTTTCTTTGGCTCAAGTTTTTTTTTAGCTCAAGGGTGGTTTTCTTTGGCTCAAGGGAGGTTTTGTTTGGCTCAAGGGTGGTTTTCTTTGGTTCAAGGGCGGTTTTGTTTGGCTCAAGGGTGGTTTTCTTTGGCTCGAGGGCTGTTTTCTTTGGCTCAAGGGTGGTTTTCTTTGGCTCAAGGGCGGTTTTCTTTGGCTCAAGGGTGTTTTTCTTTGGCTCAAAGGTGGTTTTCTTTGGCTCAAGGGCGGTTTTCTTTGGCTCAAGGGCGGTTTTCTTTGGCTCAAGGGCGGTTTTCTTCAGCTCAACATTGGTTTTCTTTAGCTCAAGGGCGGTTTTCTATAGCTCAAGGGCGGTTTTCTTTGGCTCAAGGGCGGTTTTCTTTGGTTCAAGGGCGGTTTTCTTTGGCTCAAGGGTGGTTTTCTTTAGCTCAAGGGTGGTTTTCTTTTTGCTCAAGGGTGGTTTTCTTTGGCTCAAGGGAGGTTTTGTTTGGCTCAAGGGCTGTTTTCTTTGGCTCAAGGGTGGTTTTCTTTGGCTCAAGGGTGGTTTTCTTTGGCTCAAGGGTGGTTTTCTTTGGCTCAAGGGCGGTTTTCTATGGTTCAAGGGCGGTTTTCTTTGGCTCAAGGGCGGTTTTCTTTGGCTCAAGGGTGGTTTTCTTTGGCTCAAGGGCGGTTTTGTTTGGCTCAAGGGCGGTTTTCTTTAGCTCAACATTGGCTTTCTTTAGCTTAAGGGCGGTTTTCTAGAGCTCAAGGGTGGTTTTCTTTGGCTCAAGGGTGGTTTTCTTTAGCTCAAGGGCGGTTTTCTTTAGCTCAAGGGCGGTTTTCTTTGGCTCAAGGGCGGTTTTCTTTGGCTCAAGGGCGGTTTTCTTTGGCTCAAGGGTGGTTTTCTTTGGCTCAAGGGTGGTTTTCTTTGGCTCAAGGGAGGTTTTGTTTGGCTCAAGGGCGGTTTTCTTTGGCTCAAGGGTGGTTTTCTTTGGCTCAAGGGCGGTTTTGTTTGGCTCAAGGGCGGTTTTCTTTAGCTCAACATTGGCTTTCTTTAGCTTAAGGGCGGTTTTCTAGAGCTCAAGGGTGGTTTTCTTTGGCTCAAGGGTGGTTTTCTTTAGCTCAAGGGTGGTTTTCTTTAGCTCAAGGGCGGTTTTCTTTAGCTCAAGGGCGGTTTTCTTTGGCTCAAGGGCGGTTTTCTTTGGCTCAAGGGCGGTTTTCTTTGGCTCAAGGGTGGTTTTCTTTGGCTCAAGGGTGGTTTTCTTTGGCTCAAGGGAGGTTTTGTTTGGCTCAAGGACGGTTTTCTTTGGCTCAAGGGTGGTTTTGTTTGGCTCAAGGACGGTTTTCTTTGGCTCAAGGGTGGTTCGCTTTGGCTCAAGGGCGGTTTTCTTTGGCTCAAGGGCTGTTTTCTTTGGCTCAAGGGTGGTTTTCTTTGGCTCAAGGGCGGTGTTCTTGGGTCAAGGGTGGTTTTCTTTAGCTCAAGGGCGGTTTTCTTTGGCTCAAGGGCGGTTTTCTTTTGGGTTTGGTCCGAGAATGGATTATAAGATTCAGCAGCTCATGCTGAATCTTCACCTTTGCGATCTCAAGGGACCTAAAATTGAGTGATGGCCAATCCAGGAGTGACCCCTGAATGAAGCTCCACCAGGGAAGTGAAATCGAAAGCTGTGGCTTTCACTGCGTTCATGACTTATCCTCAACCAAGTTGAGAATTTTGTGATTTTGCTTCTCTTGAGACAGACACACACACACACACAGACGGCCTGCTGTTCGATCGAAGGCCCAACGCCATCTCGCTGAACACCGCGCTGCGCGGCCTTTCGCATGCGGGGGTCTGAGTGTTGGTGTGCTCCAACTCAGAACTGCCAGGCTGTCGAAATGGCCTGAGGCTCTGGGCATTGTGTTTCCACGTGGGGCACATTGATAGGAGACATTGTCTGGGCTCAGCCAGGGGGCATCCAAGCTAAGGCGAGAAGCGAACAGGGTGTCAAATTGTGCTCTTGAGCTAGGTTGCAACACCTTGGAGAGGATCCGAGTGGCCGCATTTTTTAGCACCAGCTCAGAGATATGTCGAACCCGCGGGTATGACCTCATCCGAATGTTTGAAACCTCCGGGGTGCACCAAGACTTCGCCTTGCGGCTTGTCCACTGCCGCCATCACCAACGCCGACTTGAGGTGAAGCTAGAGGGGTGGCAGCGTGGTTTGCAACCGCGGAGCAGTGGGCCCCAACTTCTTGTGTTGATTTGCGGATTGCGAAGGTCAGCCAATGGACCTTGGCGCTAGCTACTTTCGAGCTCTTCAAGGAGGGCGCGTTGGTAGCATGTCAGAGACGGCGATGTTGACTGAGAGTGTTTTCAAGCTGCACATTGGAGTTCGTTTGAATGCCCAAGTGCACTTCAGGAGCAGGGGCTGAAGCCATCTAACATCTCGTACACCAGCCTGATGACGGCTCTAGCCTGATTCCAAGCCTTTGCGCACCGAAAGTGGGCTTGCCAGTGTTGGATGAGCCTGTCTTTTCTGGGATGCTCAGTTTCTTTTTTGGTGACGAAAGGGAGACCAAAAGAACGGTCACCATTCACCATTTTGGGGGGGTCCCCAATAAAAGACACCAGGATAGTGGTGATGGATGGCTGTGGATAGTGATGGATGGAGTTGCACATATACATGTGGCGGTGGGTCAACACCAATGGTACCGTTTTGCGGTAGGTGCACCACCCAGAATAGTCTAGTGTGGGGATTGGGATGTTCACTGGGTACGGGGTTTTGACTCATGGCCATATATATATATATATATATACATATAGGCATATATATATATATATATATATGGACATCGATGCCACTGTCTCGTTTAAGGCCAATGCGGAGCTGTGGCAGCAGGCATGAGTACCGCCCTGTCGCTGGCAAAAGGGGCAAGCCATGCTTCCAGTTTCAATTGGGACAGCGCTGCATAGTGTCCGTCTCAAAGGCTGGAACACCCTTGAAACAGGTGGAAACAATTCCCATACCAGGCCTGATCAAACTCAAGAAATATACACATATATGTTTATATGTAGATACGTACATACGTACCTACTTATGAGCTAATAATATATATATATATATATATGTGTATACACATATATTCAGTGTATCAGTGTGGGTATATGTTGGATACATATATATATATATATATGTATATGTATATACCAGCGGATGTAGCGGCAATTTGTGTGCATACGCCAGGCTATACCCCTCATACAGGTGATATTTAAGGGAATGCAGTGCAATGTGATGTAATGCAATGTCATGCGGTTTAATGTGCACATATACACACATGCATATGTATTTGCGTGTTTGCGCATTTATGTATCTCTGCCTATCTGCATATATGCCTATTCGTATATGTAAGCACACACATATATATATATATGTCTATATTTATATATACACATACACATAGGTACACATATATATATATATATCTACATTTATACACACAACTATGTATACCTATGTATATATATATATATATACGCACAGAGGTCTTCTCCAGGCGTCCTGTCCACCTGTCCCGTCGCGTGAACCGCGAGGCGCTGCAGCAGCTGAAGTCCCACGCCGCGCCCGACGTGGTGGCCTTCAACGCCGCCCTCACGGCGCGGCGCCGGGCCACGAAGCGTCGCGGGCGCGGCGGTTTGGCGCGTCGCAGGGGGCGAGGGCCTGGGGGGGGGGAGGGGGGGGATTTTTCGAAGTTTCAAAGGGGTTTTGGGTAGTTTTTCGGGGGAAAGCGGAAACCAGAAAGCCCTCTTTCCATGGAGCTAGTTGAAGAAACTCCTGAGGACCGCGTTCCTTTCGTAAATTGTTTTTGTGAGGCTCGACCCTTTTGTTGGTTGGTATTTGAAGGGGGACGAAATGGAAACCACAAAAGACCGCGGATCGAATATGTTTTTGACGCACACACACACACACACACACACCCGCACACTCACATTTCCAACGCAGCTGGCTATGATTTCAAGAGTTGGGACTCGCTGTAATTTGGCTGGTGGACACAAAGCCCCACGTAACCAATGCGTTCCCCACAAAAGCATACTCAGGAGGGTGAAACTAGTCACAATTCCAACTCATTTGGCTTAGTCATCCCTTTACTTGTCCACAGCCCGGAGTTGTGCTAACTTTCTGATGTAGTCCAACTGTTTACTTGGGAACATACAAAGCATGTGTTTTTTTTTTGTGGGGAAACTCAGTACTATCAGGCCAAGAACACGGTCCGGATTAACCCAATGTGTAACTACATGACTTGGATTGGTGGCTTGGATTGGTGCGCAAATCATCATGTGGTTATGATGCCCAGCAAAGGTAAGACAATCCTTCGTTGGTGGATGGGTGGCTTGGGGAGTTACACCAATGGTTCTTTGTTGAGGGTAAATGCCAAACAACCCGTCAAAGGTAACCTGAGTGGAAGGGCTCATTGCTTGGTGCCGGAGGTGTTACCACTTGGAAGGCGCGCAACGATGTGTTACAACTCTGGAAAAGGCGGATGTATTCCCTATAGCGACTGTACAATAACTTTACAAGAGACTGTGCGCATCACATAATATATATATATATATAATGTTATGTACATACGCATCTATTTTGACAGTCTGTCCATGCACGTTAGCATCACATATACACCAGCAAACGAATGATACCTGCCGCACACAAGTGTATCCCACTTTTCTCTTGCCAGGCAGCCAGCCGTTCTACTCTTCCAGCAGTTGCTCTTTCGCTGTTGAGCCTGGGCTGCATTGTCAACGATGGGAGATCGGATTTGGCATATGGGTCTGTCTTTAGGGCAACTCTGGCATATATAAACCAAAAAACAGACCCATATGCCAAACAGACCTAAAAACTTCGGTGTTTGGATACTCCCTGAACCGGGCGAGAACTTTTCGAGAACCTCGAAGTCAGGTCCAGCCAGCCAGCCCAACAGCCAGCCCAGCCAACCAACCAACTAAGCAACCAAAAGAGAAACAAAGAAACAAACCACAAGGAAAGGAACACTCGCGCAAGCAAGCAAGCAGGCAGGCAGGCAAGCAAGCACACACACAAACAAACACACCGGAACACAGACACACAAACACACGAGGAAACAGACATGCAGACACACAAAGAAGCAAGCAAGCAACCAAACAACCAAGCAAACTATCCAACCAACCAACCAACCAACCAACCAACCAACCAACCAACCAACCAACCAACCAACCAACGAACCAACCAACGAACCAACCAACGAACCAACCAACGAACCAACGAACCAACGAACCAACGAACCAACGAACCAACGAACCAACGAACCAACGAACCAACGAACCAACGAACCAACGAACCAACGAACCAACGAACCAACGAACCAACGAAAACAATCGAAAACAAACGAAAACAAACGAAAACAAACGAAAACAAACAAACAAACAAACAAACAAACAAACAAGCAAGCAAGCAAGCAAGCAAGCAAGCAAGCAAGCGATCGGGCAAACAGGCAAGCAAAGAGACTTGCATGGTTCTGCAGTTTGTGAGCAATTTCGGAGTGATTGCAAGCAAAGAGACTTGCATGATTCTGCAGTTTGTGAGCAGTTTCGGAGTGATTGGGGTCCCCGAACTTGACTAGATGGTGGACATGAATCACTCCATGTGAGTGATGTCCTTCAAAGGATCCCAGATTGAGATACTCATGTTGAGTGTTCTGAACCACATTCCCATTTTGCATGTGCTTCAACAAATTTTCGTACCCGCCGCAGGAAGGAGCTCAAGCTTTGCGGTTTGCAGCCGCAGGTGACGTCCTACAACATAGCCATGCCCTGAGACTGGGCTTCAAACAATTGCCCAGGTCCTTTGGCTGTTGTGAAAACCGTTTTGCGATCCCATTTTGGTTGGTAGGCGAATTCACCACCCCTTTGAGAACCTATTTTAGTGGTTGGATTGGGATGTTCATTGGGGGTACGATTTGGATTTTGACCCATGGCCGATTATTTTTTACCCCGCCTGCGTTCCATCAAGTCAGTCGTTGATGGGTGTGGTTTCTGTATGGCACCTGCGGCCTATCACGACCTGGCTTCACGCCCAGGGTTAGTAGAGGAGACAAGTAGCGCGAAAAGCAAGCCAGAGATTTCCCGCAAAAAATGACCCAGACTCACGCCTTAGTTGGGGCCCAGTAGGAGTTCGCACAACAGCCAGGGTGCATCCAACTTTGCTTTCGGGGTCACATGAGTCACATTCATCAAATCCCGGGTAATTGGAGGGTAGAAAGGGACAATCCCGGCTATACACGGTTTCTGGGATTACGTCTTGGGGGGTCTTCCAGGTTTTGATGATGACTCGCGTGGTGTCGCACGGTTTTGGGTCCGTTTCCTTTCGCTGCGCGCTTCCCTGAGAAACGAGGCTCTGAGCTGCCAGCCCTGGGCTGAAGCGCTGCGGCGGGGCTCCTCCGGGACTCGGTGAAACGGGCTGAGCCACTTGCTGAACACCGATTCGGGTAGATGGTTAGGTTAGTAAGGGACGATCCCCTGGCCATAAATAGCTCAAATCGGACATCCGCCTTCGAAATTTCCTTTACATGGTTCTGGCTTCACCATTTTTTTGCCGGGTTTTGATTGCGACTCACCTTGTCTGGAAGGGAAGCCAACAGAAACATTGCAATTGGGGGGTTGCAAGTCCCTATACTTTAGAGCCTCCGGCTCAGTCCGCCGACATTGTCCTCTCCCTTTTCTCCTTCTTCCTCTCTTGCTTGTCTCCCTTGTGTGTTCTGTCGTCCTCTCTCCCTCCCTCTGCTCCCATCCTCCCCATCCCCCCAAGCCTCTCTCTCCCCACTCTCCCTCTCTCGTATGTATGCATGCATGTATGTATGTATGTATGTAATGTATGTGTGTATGTAATGTATGTGTATGTATGTATGTATGTATGTATGTATGTATGTATGTATGTATGTATGTATGTATGTATGTATGTATGTATGTATGTATGTATGTATGTATGTATGTATGTATGTATGTATGTATGTATGTATGTATGTATGTATGTATGTATGTATGTATGTATGTATGTATGTATGTATGTATGTATGTATGTATGTATGTATGTATGTATGTATGTATGTATGTATGTATGTATGTATGTATGTATGTATGTATGTATGTATGTATGTATGTATGTATGTATGTATGTATGTATGTATGTATGTATGTATGTATGTATGTATGTATGTATGTATGTATGTATGTATGTATGTATGTATGTATGTATGTATGTATGTATGTATGTATGTATGTATGTATGTATGTATGTATGTATGTATGTATGTATGTATGTATGTATGTATGTATGTATGTATGTATGTATGTATGTATGTATGTATGTGTATGTATGTATGTATGTATGTATGTATGTATGTATGTATGTATGTATGTATGTATGTATGTATGTATGTATGTATGTATGTATGTATGTATGTATGTATGTATGTATGTATGTATGTATGTATGTATGTATGTATGTATGTATGTATGTATGTATGTATGTATGTATGTATGTATGTATGTATGTATGTATGTATGTATGTATGTATGTATGTATGTATGTATGTATGTATGTATGTATGTATGTATGTATGTATGTATGTATGTATGTATGTATGTATGTATGTATGTATGTATGTATGTATGTATGTATGTATGTATGTATGTATGTATGTATGTATGTATGTATGTATGTATGTATGTATGTATGTATGTATGTATGTATGTATGTATGTATGTATGTATGTATGTATGTATGTATGTATGTATGTATGTATGTATGTATGTATGTATGTATGTATGTACGTGTGTATGTATGTATGTAATGTATGCATGCATGTACATATGTATGTATGCATGTGTGTAATGTAATGTAATGTATGTGATGTGATGTGATGTAATGTAATGTAATTTAATGTAATGTAATGTAATGTAAGTGAGTAAGTAAGTAATGTAATGCATGTAATGTATGTACGTATGTATGTATGTGTGCATGCATGCATGCATGCATGCATGCTTACATACATGTATGCATGTATGTATGTAATGTAATGTATGTAATGTCATGTAATGTCATGTAATGTAATGTAATGTAATGTACTGTAATGTATGTATGTATGTATGTATGTATCCTTGCACTTCCCCTTTGCTCCCCAGTATTTCCCGCAAAAAAAACACGGTTTTTCCAGCGTTTTCGCAAAGAGGACGTCCAAAAACATTGAGTTTTTCCAGATTTTCGGCAAAAGGATGCAGGAAGCCCAAGCCAGCAAAAAAGCCGGCAGGGGGAATCGAGCCTGGGACCCCTGTTTTGCGACACCGGCTCCCCGAAGACTACGTTTAGTGGAACGTCATCAAATTGCCGCGCGGTACGTGGGGGACCCCCCCCCCTCCCCCCCCCCCCCAAAAACCTACGTAATAGACGTCGGGCGGGGGGGGGTTAGGGGGGGGGTTATCCTCTATCCTCTAGTAAGTATCCGACACGCCGAGCAATGTCGGCGGATAGACTCACATCCAAGTGATTTTTTGGGAAACGGAAAGTGCTGGTCCGGCGAATACTTGAAATCCACAAAGCACCCTTGCTGGCGCTAGTGGGGTGCCCGCAGAGGCACATGTACAACACTTCGTCCTTGCCGGAAGCAGGATAACGGCCTATGCAAAAAAAGAGCATTGAGATCACAGCCAAGCTCAAGCAGAATATGGTGACCAAGGCTCCATAGCAAATCCAGCAAACTTTATCTCCTGGAGTACTCTCAAGGTCAGAATCGTTGCCGTACTCAGGGCCCCTGCAAGGATACATTCAGGCCAGCAAACAAGCCACCCTTGCCGGCTGTTTTGGAGGCTCCCCTTGTGGCTGTCTCCTTTAAGGAGCCCTGGAGCTGTTAGTCCGAGCCACCTTGCATGCATGCGTGCAGGCGTCGAGCAAAGGCAAGACCTTTGAAAGACAAATGTGGGTGTGTTTTTTTTTGGGGAATTTCAACACAAACAACACACATATGGTGTTTTTCCTGTTGGCTTCCCATCTTAAAACGACTGCACAGAATGGGGTATCCTCAAAAGACACACCAATATGCGCGCTGAAAGCAGACAGACCTTCTTCTTGGCTCTTTTGGGCCAGGCTACTAGATGAGATGCCGTTCCCTGGCCTTGGTCTCAGTGAGAGCCGAGGGACGTCCGGAAGCGGCGCCATGTTTTTTGCGCTGGTTGGTTTTGGGATTTTCTCGCCGGGTAGTCCTTTGGTGCCCCTCTTATCTGCCAAATTCTTGGACCTGGAGTTGCATTTTGGCACCTTGAGTAGCAACCTTCCCGTCCTGTTTCTTCCAAGTGCCTTAGCCTGAACTTTTTACCCATGAAAGATTTTGGATCCACGCAAAAACCGGTGATTCAGATTGTGACTGGCAACCTCTTCGGCAGCCCTCATCGGTGGTCGTTTGGTTTCAGAAGGTGCATCCATCTAGGTGTAAAAAAGGCTGAGGTCAAAAACGTGCATCCATCTAGCCAAGGTCTTTAAAAGAACTTGCCCGCCCCATGGCGGGCCGCTGTCTTTGGTTTCCACCCGGGGTCTGGATCTGCGAAACTCGCGCCAGGGGACCACGTCACCTATCGGGTGGCTCTGGAGGTGCTGGCGCAGGCGCCGCTGGAGCTGGCGTTGAGGCGGGATCGCGGATCGGGATCGCCGTAGTTGCGCGGGGAACCCGGTTCCGCTTTTTTTTTGGTCGAACCTAGTTCATCAACTTTGGTTTATTAATCGGGTGGGGGAAAACCCCTCCAGTGATCTGATTCCAAGCACATTTCACCCGACCCCCTTGAAATCAGCTTCCCCTTTGGTTTCGAGTGGAACTTGAAGTCCAGTTTGTTTTGACGCCAAATGGGGAGAAGGCAAGCCCCCCAACGTCCCAACCAAAGCGAACCGCCAAGGAGCGGGATTCCAGGGGGATGGTTAAACGACGGCCCATGTAAGCTATTCTTTGAGGCCCCAAACTGGCACGCAGGAGGGGTAGCAAGGGAGGAGGCGGGAACTGGATCCCCCCCCACCCCTCCGCAGCGAAGAACTCGTCGCCGTCGCTTTTTGGGATTGCCGATTCCTGAAAGACTGGTTGCCGCTAGGGAGCTTCTTGTGGGTTCCATGTTACTGGACAGGAGGGTTAATGAAGAATAGATCTCTGGTTGAGCAACGGGGCCACAGAAGCTCCCCCGAAAGCCCAGGATTCCCATCTGCAAGCCGGACAACCCATGCGATTGAAAGCCGGCTTTCTCTTCAAGGCACAGATGGCGAGTAGAATCCCAACGGGTGAGATCTCGCTGTTTTTCTTTTTTGGCCTGGCTCTCCCCCTTTTTCTCTTGAACCTTGAACGTCTGATGGAGAGAAATATCAGTCTGGAATCACGCCTTACAAGAGCTTGTCACAGAAGGAATGTCATGAAAGCATCCTTCCCGGCCAGACACAAAATCCAAGTTGAGAGTTTAGATGCCAGAGTAGGGCTCGAACCAAAAGACTGTTTGGATAACTCTCGTGGTTGCTCAACTTGCTGAGTGCCCTGAATTGCTCGCTTGGCCCTCACAGAACTCGTGCAGTGGAGCGATCGCAACATGCATTGCTCAAACACACATGGAACTTTCTGAAAGTAACGCACCCCCTTTTTGGTGCTTAATATGCGAAACCCATTAGGACTCCACGCCTTCTTTGTTTTTTTTGGAAATAGACCCTCGTTGGCAGAAACAATGGAGCTCGTGCTTTGCGACAGTTTCCACCGCGACTCCGTGGATGCTGGCCTTGCTCTTGGCCCAAGACAGGCGGGCTGACGCGTTGATCGATGCAAGCTTCGGATGCGGCACCGAAAGAAGGGCTCAGTGAAGAGTCATGGGGGAGGGGGAGGGAGGCCAAATAAGGCCTTATTAAGCCCTCAATAAGCCCGTATTTGAGACATATGTGGGCTCCCTCCCCTCCCTCCCCCAGCGCCCATGATCAACGGCTTGTGTTGGCCATCATTCTGTCTGGGCGCGGAGGCAGATGGAGTCGGCAAGCAGTCAGGATGCTTGAATCGGAGCAATCAGCATGTTGGGTCCGAGGGATATGGCAGGAGACCCCGTTCCTCCCCACAGCCGCTTTTTTGACCCCATCCAGCCACTTGCTAGGCTGCTCTTTTTGTGGCTTGTTTTGTGAGCACAGCACATGTCAATGAAAGTAACGTTCTTGCCCCTAGCAGATAGCCACTTTCAACTCGGCTATATTTGAGCCAGGATACGCATTAGAATCACAGAAAGTGAATTTTAGGAAGCCCCCCCATTAAATCACAAGAACCACTCAAGTAGTTGGACGGTAAGGGAAAATCCCAGCCACAAATGGGTGCGAAGGCCTTTTCAATTCTTTACATGGTTGGGAGACAACTTCAATACGGGGTTTTGATTATGACTCAAGTCTCCTGCAGCATCGATTCTTTCACGTTGGAGAGATGGCAGAGGCTGACAAGTGGCAAGTAAAAGAGATCGCCGGGCTTCTTGGCCATCAAGGGCAAGCTTTGGCGTCTCTGCCCAAAGAAGCCCGGCGTGGTTCAGCTTTTGGGGAAGGTTCCGCTGCGTTCAAGCAAACTCTGAGGGAGGCTGTTGGGGATCTCTGCCCTGAGCGTATTGTTTATCAGAGCCTTTGCCTCGCAGATATCAATAAGCAAAGATTCGAGTCAACTGATACTTGCTGGTGAATGTGGGAATGAACCCAGGCCTTGGTCCCCTTAAAGGAAAAAGAGAACCAGTTGGATGGTTTTTCTCTTGGTCACTCCAATTCTCCTTCCTGCTCCCCCCCCCACCCCACACCCCCCCCCACCCCACACCCCCCCCCCTCCACCCACCCCACACCCCCCCCCCCCACCCCCCGAGCACCATTAGCACCATGGCTTCAGAAGGGCCGGAGGCAATTTTTTGCGAGGTCACAGATCTCCATGGCCTGTCACTGGAGGCGGGGCAAGAGAAAGAGGCGCTGCTCGCGAATTTTGCGCTTTTCTGAGCTGCGAATCGAGTCTTTCTTAGCCGTTCTTTTGGTTCAAGGGGAACCAGACAGAGTTTTTGTTTTGTTTTGTTTGTTGTTTTTGTTTGGGTTCAAGGGGAAACCAAAAGGATACCGACTCATACCCATATAGACGGGGCAAGTCCTGCTAGCTGCTACATTGAGCCATAATTAAAACATGGGTAAGCGAAGAGGGACAGTCCCAGCCAAAATTTGGTGCGGCCGCCTTTGTAGTTCCTTAGATTGGTTTCGATAGACCATTTCAAACATGACCCGGGCAGACGGAGGGTAATTCGTTCTAAGTCAGGGTCAGTGCCAGCCCAAACATTTTTGGTGCGGCCGCTCCCTCTCCGTATTCTTCACATGGTTTTGGGTAGACCAGCTTGATGGAATGCCAGCGTTTCCTTTTTTGACTAGTCCGGGTTCGGGCTTACCTCCAGTTGACCAGTTGGTTGGTTGGTTGGTTGGTCCACTTTGATTCCCGGCACTTTGATTGTGACTCACTCAGGCGGCGCGAGTGCAGGTTTGCGCAGACCTCTTGCACGCTGCGCTGCAAGGCCGGCAGGGTGTTTTTTTGCTTTGCGACCGAAGCCGGCGGATTCCGTCGATCCGTCGAGGGTGTGACTTTCCTCAGTTGTTCAGTGGCACCCTTTTCCCCCTTTTTCTTTGGTGGCTGCCTCACCAAGAGTGGTCTTCCCCGAAAAGGGTTCCCCATTTTTTCCCAGAGTCACTGAACAACTGAGCTACAATCAACACCCGGGTAGATGCAGGTTAGTAAGTGGCAGTCCCAGCTGGAAACAGTTGCGGCCGCCTTTCTAATTCTTGAAGCATGGATCTGGGTTCACCGAATTTTGTGTACCGATCGGTTTTGAGCAAGTGACTCAACTGAGCTTTCTGAGAAAGGAAAAAACTCTGCCGACAGCCCGTTTGGCTCAGACCGAAGGCCCGGAGCTAGATCTAAAATGGCTCCTTGGCTTCAGACCTGGCACGCTGCTTGCGGCCAACACCCGCCCAGCGGATTTTTTTTCTTTCTCCGGATTTTTTGGGCTTCCGTGTTCAGTGGTGTGGCTCTTGCCGTAGTCCCTTTGGCTTCCACAATTGGGTGTGTTCTTGTGAGGGAACCAATTCAAGGCCGGTTCAAAGGGACACCAAAAGCCAGGATAGGCTTGTGTAGTTTGTCTTTTTGTGCCCCCTTTGGCTTTAGGCAGCACTTGAAGACGGATCACCATGCCGTGTGCAACAAATCGCAAGGAAAAATCATTTGAAGGGAAACCAAAAGGATAAACCATTTGTCTTGGGAAAAAAAGGAGAAACCAAAAGGATAAACATCATACTCCCCCCCCCCCAATACTTCCTCCCCCCAAAAATGGCCAAGGTTTATCAAGTTCCGGGGGTGGAGTATAGGCTCCTGTGAAAACAGCGTGTCTAAATAGCCTGTTTACAACAGGGCTCCTGAAAAGATCTCCATTTTGCAACCAGTTGAACCATGTTGCTTTTTCAACACCAAACAAGGGAAACCGCCATTTACAAGTTGCAATGTTCAGGTGTATTATGTAAGGATCCCTGTACAACCTCTTGGCACCAACATGTGTCCCCATGCTTAGGTCTTCAGGGAGCGGGACGCAGTCCTGGCGCTGGGCGGCTTCGACATTGTAGGCCTGGCGCGCTTAGGGCTCACGCAGCGCGGCTGGGCCAAGTCGGTGTTCAGCGAGCAACTGGTGCCAGCGTTGAGCGCTCGCCTGGGTCTCAAGGTTCTGTGACTCGGAGCATTGAGAATGGGAAGCATTGCTGAGAAAGCGCAATGTGGATCTGGTCCAAATTGATCTACTTGGCTGGTTCTGAATTTGGTAAGGTGAGATTGCGGGTTGCGGGGTCAATCATCATGGAATGATATGTGAAGAACATAATATGCGCACATCTACATGTGTATCTGGCCGCGTATATTATAAATATTACATTATATGGCAATGCAATACATAAAACCAAATCACATCAAAATACATTACGTGACACGACATGACATGCCATAACACAACAGAACACACCAACACAAACCACAGCACAACATGCCGCGACGCAACACACATAACATACATAACATACATAGCATACATAGAATACATGACATACAACGCATACATGCCACACACACACACACGATACATACCTCACACGTCGTACATACCATCCATGCCTCACACGCCGTACATACCATACATACGATACGATACGATACGATACGCTACGCTACGCTACGCTACGATACACAACGATACGGTACGATACATACATGTGCATGCATGCATGCATACACAAATACATTCATACATACATACATACATACATACATACATACATACATACATACATACATACATGCATACATACACATACATACATGCATGCATGCATACATACATACATACATACATACATACATACATACGTACATACACACATACGTACGTACATACATACATACAGACAGACAGACAGACAGACAGACAAACAGACATACAGACAGACAGGCAGACAGACAGACAGACAGACAGACAGACAGACAGACATACACATACATACATACATACATACATACATACATACATACATACATACATACATACATACACATACATACACACATACATACATACATACATACATACATACATACATACATACATACATACATACATACATACATACATACATACATACATACATACATACATACATACATACATACATACATACACATACATACATACATACATACATACATACATACATACATACATACATACATACATACATACATACATACATACATACATACATACATACATACATACATACATACATACATACATACATACATACATACATACATACATACATACATACATACATACATACATACATACATACATACATACATACATACATACATACATACATACATACATACATACATACATACATACATACATACATACATACATACATACATACATACATACATACATACATACATACCTACATTACAGAGATACACAAATGCATGCATACATGCATACATATGGGTGTAGACCCATTAAGAGTTCCAGCATTGGACTGTGGGCCTCACACTCAGACTTGAATCCACTGGAGAACAGCGGCATCAGTGTCCCATCTTTGAAGCTTTGAACATCGATGCTGCTGAGGTCCTTGTGCCAGAGGCTTCCTGAAGGGGATAGGTCATAGGCTTTGTGGTCCAGCCCAAAGCAATCACCAATAGTCCTAGATATGATGGACCCGTTTTGGTGGGTTGAGGCTATAGTTTCTATTCGTCACTGTGTTCTATGACTTGGCTCCACATCAGAGAACTGAAGCTGTGGCCGGTGATTCTCGTCAAAGCGGCTCTCAGGCCATTCTCGCTGGAGCTGCTGTCGGTGTGCGTCGCAGTGCGGGGATGGCCTCGTCGCGCAGATGACACGAAGCCTGGCAGTCAGCGTGGAGCGTGCTGCCAAGTACTGCGCTGCATTCCGCGCTGCTTGCACCTTGGGGACCTTTGGGACCTTTGGGACTCGGACACGGCAAGCGAAGAACTGTCCGGTGAGGCGTCACTGTGCAAACTGCATCCGCTGTAGAGGAAGCACAAAGGCCGTTTTAGCCTCAGAGCGCCCACAGCCCTTGTATCATTTGCATTGCTCCGCTCCTGTGCTTGAGCATATCGGGGCTGGCACGAGGGATCTAGGTGTTTCTTGGCGCACACACAGTCGCCTCTCCCGCTACTCATGCTTCGACCATATATATCAACTTGTGCATTTTGGCCAAAGGAACCAGCAACTGGCCTTGGCCTTGTCACCCCGGTTTCCCGACACGAGTCCCCAGGACAACTGCACCCATGTTGCAGTGGCCTTTTTCGAGCCTCAAACCTGTTTTCAAACTTTCTTTTATAAGCTTTTGGTTTATGGGCCCCAAACAGGCGGTCGAAACCACAGTGTCTCCATGTTGATGAAACCTGCAGTTGGTACTGTTCTTCACAGTTGGCTTGAGGGAAGCTACAATTCGTTGACCCGCGGACACGTTCCGCTCGTCGCAGACTTTGGCAGTGCGAAAGCAAGCTGCGTGAGCTCTCTGCGTGGCAAAACGCGATTGGAAGCTGCTCTGCGTGAGCTTGGGATAGTGGTCAACTGAACACTTTTCGGTGAGTGCGAGTAGAGGCGTCCCTTTGATCGGTGAATTTGGTTCGAAATGTCTGGGTTCTACGGATTTACATAGGTTCTATGCCCATGGATTTTCTCATTTTTCGGACCTACTCAGCTCGTGTGACAAACCGGTCCAGAAAGCCAAAGGCTTGGGCTCCAGTGGGTCATCTTTGGGCCAGCCTGAGGCGCTGTGGATCGCTCGTACATCGTGGGCTTGGGCCGCGGCAGTGACAGTGGCGAGGCCGTCTTGGGGCCCCTCGGCGGAACAGAGCTTGAGATCTGAGGGAGGATCATTGCGCACAAGTTGGGTGGCTGGTGGACTTTTTGACCCCCAAAACCCCCAAGACAGAAGGTGGCTTCGGTTTTCCTTCTGGGTTTCCCTTTTGGGTGCCACCCAAGAAAAAGAGCCGGCGACTCCGAAAAAACAAGAGGCGAGCCGGCCATGTGGATGGCATTCTTTGGCCATGTGGATTCCTTTTTTTGCTTTTCTTCTTCTTTTGTTTTTCTTCTTTTCTTTTTCTTTTTGACTGATAGAACCCAAAAGCCCAGCGGCTCAAAAGGAACAAAGCCACGGGCAAGGCACACGGATTGCGACTGCGCGCTTCAGGCCCGAGCTCCTGAGCTTCCTCCGGGCCTTGCAACTGGAGGAGGGGAGTCAGAGTGAAGCGAAGGTGAGCCTCTGCTTGTTGGATTCCCACAGCGTGTCATTCCACTTTTCGCGCCGGACGAGGCTGTAACATCTTGAGGTCAGCTAGACAGCGCTGCGAAATGCTCGCTGTCCATCGCTTCAACCAAATGAGCGTCCTTAGTTGGAGGGTGAACCTAGCAAGTAGCAAGACAGCCATAGGATCAAACCCCGACTCGGGACAGTCAAGCATGCCCTTTGCTTTTTCTTTACATAGGTTGTCGTGTTCAATTGGTTAGTTCTGAGTGGGATGTTCGAGTAATTAATGTTAACCCCGGATTAAGCAGCACCCCTGGTTGGTTTTGATCCGGGGGGTGTCCAATTCCTTTTAGTGGTTGGATTCAGACCACTTTTGGAGGGAAGCATCCCCGAGTAGTGGGACGGGTTTATTAATCCTGGGTCAACATTAGTGGGTACTTGGAATCGGTGCAGAGGGATCTCAAACCAGCGGACCGAACTGGGTGTGGGTAAAAGAAGGCACCAGGAGATGGAGAAAAGCAACCCCCCAAAATTGGGGCTCCCTGATCTTGGACAACCACCATGCTGGGTTTTGACAACCACCATTTTGGAGGTTGCCTTATTTTGACACTCACGATTGTGGGTTGACCTTGTTTTGGACAACCACCGTGCTGGGGTTACCTTGTTTTTGACAGCTCAGCAAGTGAGATTCATGCTGCTCCTGTCTTTTTCGGATGCGCCTCCTTTTTTTTGCCATCCATGCAGGTTCGGGAGACGAGTGGGCGGCTCCATGCCGGGAGCCCTCATCAACAGATCGGCGACGCATCAACGCACTTTTGCGCTTGGCCGTGGCGTGTTTTTGGGGGGGAACCACCTCAAAAGCGGCTGCTGGACATGAATTCGCACCTAAAGGATGTTCACCAAAGGCTCCCTAATTGAAATCCATGCCCAGATTCGGACAACAGGGAGGGGGGAGTTGCAATTCATGGCTCATTTCGCAGCTAGATTTCGATGCAAAGACCAGACTCGTGGGCACGCTTTATGCCAGTCCTTTCGCCGCTGCGAGTCCTTTGAGCGCTGCGTGTGCAACACGCCGTGCGGGAGACAAACAACATGTGCGAGCCAGGGTTCTTGCCACGTGGATCCATGGCACCGAGGTGAATGGCCGGCAGTTGCAGCAGTGGGCAAACGCATGCGCCCAAAAGGATAGGCCGAGCGAAGGGATCTGGTGCTTTATCTGCGTTTCCACTGCCACTCGTGGCTAGATGGACGGATAGTTGGGTGGTTGGATGGCTGGAGGGATGGATGATTGCATGTTTGCGTGGTTGGATGGTTGGGTGGTTAGATGCCTGGTCGGTTGAATGGTTGGCTGGCTGGCTGGCTGTGGGTCGGTCGGTCGGTCGGTTGTTTTTGGTTGGTTGGCTGGGAGTCCGAATTGTGACAAGCCATTCGATGGCTGAGGCTTGGGAGGTTAAGAGTGTGCCTGCTGTATTTGCTGTTGCTCCAGCACATGATCCAATTTGAACATGAGCGAAGGACAACCCAGGGCATTGTGAGTACTCAAGATCTTATTCTGCTTTGGATGGGCTTCAGGCGTCGATTGCTCCTGGACGCGTTTTGCCAAGCGCAAGACAGACACCGCAGACTTGCGATATCGGGACACGGTCTCCAAGGTGTACTTGAGAAATTTCTGGACGCATGTGAACGAGCTCATCGTGAGGCCCTTCGAAAGGGGATTGAGAGTCATGTGCGAGAGACCCCAAAACCGCGTGGGTTTCGTTCTCTGGCTCAAAAGGCGCCTGAGCCGCGAAGCACCAGGATTCGCAGATTTGACGGTTTGACCGGGGAAGTCTTCCATTGCACCTGGAGCTCCAGTCACAATGGACGGTGACTTCTGGTGCCATGGGAGGGAGCTTGTTCGCGCAAGCTTTTTCTTTCAGCCCACGCCACTAGACTCAAAAGTTGTGACGAACAGAAGCTCTCAAACCAAGGAAGCACAATTTTCACTCTAAGAAACGGCACTCACTCCACTCCCCACCTGACAAAACGTTGCAAGGTTGGGCAACAAATGTGTTAAAACAGCCAGACAGACTCTGGTGCTGCTGCTGTTTTAGTCAATAGTGGTCCAAGCATCGTGAAAGATTTGGTCCATTTGGTTTTGGTAGTCTGCCAATTCAAGACTTGGCGGACCCGTTTGGGTATGGGTCAAGAAAGCAGCCACCAGGATATGGACAAAAACATGTTAGTAGTCCTTTCCATTTTCCGATCCGGCAACTCAAGAATTGGGGTTTACCAGATTTTTGACCACTACCATTTTGGGTTTACTTGATTTTTGACAGCCACCATTTTGGGTTTTTGAACACCATTTCGGGTTTACCATATTATTTTGACGATCACCCCCCCGCACCGCTTTCCATGTAATCCACCCCCTGAGATATGTTTTTCTTCCGGGACTCGCGTCGAGCCGAGCGATCGATCGATGCGGCGGCTGCGCGCTCTGGGCCTCGGCCTCGCGCTGTGGCTGGGCCTCACGGGCCTCAGCGACCCCGCGGCGGTGGCCACGGCGGCGGCGGCGGGGGGGGGCGGGGGCCGAGGGTCGGTGGGTTGGGTTCCGCTTTGAAGACGCAAAGCGCGATGGGGGGGGGGGGTTGTTCTGCTTTGGGGGGGAAGTCAAGAACACCCCTTCAACGGGGCAAAACACATGAGACAACTGCAGGTTCCCACAGTCGGTCAGTTTGCCGGGGTGAAATGAAACTGCTTTTGGAACTCCGAAGGCAATGGCAATGGACCCTATTCGATGGAGGCTTTGACTTGGCTCCCTCCACTTGCAAGGCGAATCAGCCGCTTCAGCCGGTGATTCGCCAGGGCGACGAGTTGTTGATCTACGGCGCCGGCTACTTGGGCCGGCGCGTGGCAAAGCTTTGGCAGCAGCAGCGGCCCGGCGCGAAGGCGCCAGAAAGGTTGCTTTTGGGTGCGACGGCATGGGAATCTTACGCAAAGCACAACAAGCATCAGCCGCAAGTCCTGGCACGTGGTTTGTTTTTGCCTCAACTTGGGTGGTCATACGGTTGACGGACGAAATCCTGCACCACCTCTCCCAACTCCATACCACAACTAAACAAACCTCACACCCCGCTCCCCCTTTTCAATGTTGTTGGCACTCACACAAGGTGGTGCAGGATTTCGGCCATTCCAACATGTTTGTAACCGAGGGCCCAAAAACTACAATGTTAAATCGGGAGCACGAGGGACTTTGCAAACTATGGTGAAAGCGGTGCAGGATTTCGTCCGTCAACAGTAGGGATTTGACACGCGAGCTTTGGCAGCAGACGTTTTGAGCGTTGGTTTATGAATGTTTGGCAGCTATGTACCACCCGATAACTTTAATTCATTGGCATGCGTTCAAACCTCGTGACGGGCAAAGCAAGACGGACGCTCGGAGATGTGCTGCTTGTGCCCGCGCAGGGCAGGGAAAGGCTGCGTGAAGTTGTAGATGCGCAGGCGGCGGAGAAGCATGGTGTGCTCGGAAGGCTTGCCCTGCATGAGAGCAAGCTGGGCCTGGTCGATGATGGGGCCCAAGTCTTTCTCCTTGCAAGTGACAAAGATGGGGGCGGTCCCGGAGTGAGCGGAAAAGGCTTGCCCTCGTGCCACAACAGTTGGGTTGGGAGAGAAAGCGCCCTGTTGTCAAAACACCAGTCGTCCATCAGAACCACTTTCTTCTTCTCCAGACCCAGCAGCGGAAAGGAGCCTCGCTGGGGAGTAGCCTGCACGTGCTCGAACATGGACCGCAAATGTGACAAGAGGAATGACTTGCCCTCGCCGCCAAATCGTCCCATGAGCACCATCACGGGGACGTCTTCGCGCCGGCCATCACGAAGAAGACGAAGGACGTCGAAGAAGAAAGTCTGCAGGGCAACCCCGTTGCGCTGCAAAGCCTGTTCGGCCTGCGCACGCCATGCCCCCGTTGCAGCTGCAAGCCTCTCCTGCAGCAGAGCGAAGGCGCTGAAAGCGCGTCTGCCCGTGGACAGCCAAGTAGTCGTCCACCTCCTCCCAAGCCCAAACATCATCTATTAGGCTGGCAAGCTTTCCGCTTGTGTTCTTGAAGCCATTCATCACAATGATGGGGTACCGGGTACAAGTCCATCTCCGTTGGACGTAGACAAGGAGATACAAAAAAGCAATAGAGTCGGTTGACGGACGAAATCCTGCACCACCTCTCCCAACTCCATACCACAACTAAACAAACCTCACACCCCGCTCCCCCTTTTCAATGTTGTTGGCACTCACAAAAGGTGGTGCAGGATTTCGGCCATTCCAACATGTTTGGAACCGAGGGCCCAAAAACTTCCAATGTTAAATCGGGAGCACGAGGGACTTTGCAAACCATGGCGAAAGCGGCAGGATTTCGTCCGTCAACAGTAGGATATTCAATTCAGCTTCCCTCTAATTGGTGGTTTGGATTGGTGGTTGCGTTGCTCAGGGTGGTTTCCCATCTACCCTCTAAAGCCAGGGACGCGTTCAAACCCAACTCGAATCCACCGATCCAAAGCCACCAACGACTGGCAAGCTGATCAATGGTGACAGTCCGGAAGTTTCTGCACGCGAGCTGAGCTCTTCAAATGGGGGTTGTTGGTGGGCGAAAATCCGGCCGCGCCTGAAGTCGGCCTTTGAGTTCCCCAGGCTTCGGTGGATTCAAAGCCCTGGGATTTGTCAAGATGGGCCCCCCCCAAAAAACGTCCACGCCGCCAATTCAAATCACCAAATCAGAGGGGGGCTGGTTTTCCACCACTTCACCGCCCCACGACTCGTTTCGGTTTTCGAGCTCCGACCCCTGCGCCCAGCGGGTCGCCGCTCCGACGCCTTCGCGCGCGAGGTCACCTGCGCCACGCGGACGGCGGCGTCGCATCCGCAGCTCGCCGCTGAGGGCTGGGAGGCGCTGACCACGGATGAGCTGAGCGGCGGAACCCGCCGCTTCGCCCAGGCGGAGCTTGGGCGCAGCTTGGGGCCGTGCCCTGGGGTCAAGTGGCCAAACCCGGTTCCTGGGCTTTTGGTTGTTGTTTTTTAGTTAGTTTTCGTTGTTTGTAGTTGGTTGTTAGTTCTTTTTGGTTGGTTGAGCGGTTGAGTTTCCGAATTTACCCCACGAAGGGTTATTCACCTTTAGCAGGGGATCTGAGGACGGCCCAGCCCTCTGCAGGGACGGACTGGAGACGTCTGAATGGGACATGACTCCAGTCTTGCCAGAAGGATGTCGCTCTGAAGTCGAGGTTCAGCCTGTCATTATTTTCTTTTTCTTTTTTCCGGCGGGGTTGGCCCTCGGCCCGTTGGTTGAAAAAGGCACCTGGCAGGTTTGCTAGTGCCATGGTCGAAACACTTGCGCGGGGTAGCTGGAGCTGGTCAAGGTCGGTTCTGCAAACCACTATGAGCCATATGGGTGTGGGTCAAGATTCGGGCAACCCCAAAACGGAGCCCTGGTAAATGGAAGCAAGGAGTGCACGTTACATGTGTGGCGCGAGTGCACAGGTGGCAATTGCGAAGTGGTCGATTTCGGGTTGATGACGCGCCAGGTGGTGTTTTGTGCTCCTCCCAGCAGGCTCGGCAGAACCGCGCTTTGTGCCTCCTTATGCCATGCAGTGGCGTGGTCATTGCCCTTTCTCTCATGTGAAAGCGTGGCCTCTTTTCGGCCAGGTCAGACGATTATGGCGCGGCTGTGAGAGCTGCAATGGGACTTTTGGAAGAGCATGGCGCTGCAGTCTTCACTTCCTCTGCTGGTGTATTTGCAGAGGAGTCATGTGGATGCGGGGACGACAGGTCTGCGGAATCCCAGAGTAACGTGTAACACATTCCGAATTCAGGAGGCTGACGCGAGACGAATCTCTCTTGGCCGGGATTTGTGGGACATTTT
Source organism: Effrenium voratum (assembly GCA_963377175.1). Classification (NCBI taxonomy): domain Eukaryota; class Dinophyceae; order Suessiales; family Symbiodiniaceae; genus Effrenium; species Effrenium voratum. Next base: position 56,307 of record CAUJNA010003223.1, read on the forward strand.
TCCAGGTTTTTGTCAGCTTCCTGACGGCGTTCGGCTGGCAAGGACTCGGGCGGCACAGTGGATGAGTCCGGCGCGGTGGGCGACAGCCCGGCCAACCAGCGGATGCTTTCCGCGGAGAAGGCGGCGGAGGGCGCGGCGGTGCTCAGGCGCGGCCAAGAGCTTGGCGGTTTGACTTGTGTTTCGTTGGCGAGTGGGGGTCCAGGATTTTGTGAAGACAGCAGTGGCTCAGCCTCTTTTCCCCCTTTCTGGGGTTACCCTCTGAAGCCCGAGTTGGGGTTTTAAATAGCCATGAAGGGGTCGGCTTTTGGATTTTGGGCAACTGGGTAGATCAAGGGAACAAAGAGACAGCCATCGGCAGGATTTCGTCCAACCGAGAGCCAGGGCTTGATGCGTGCCATCTCGGATCGCCCGATCCGCGTGACTTACCCAGGCCCTAAATTGTGGCAAGGGGAAACCTCCCATGGATTTCGGCCTTCCTTTGCACTTTTCAAGGGTCGGTCGTGTGCCAAGAAATCCCCAAATGAGTCGGAAAAAAAAAAACCGTTGTATGTGTCAATGTAAGGCATGATCCCAGGTCTTTTGGACCTATCAAATTAGCTGCACCGCCGCTTGTAATTTGAATGGCAGGAGTGTGTTGCAGGAGCGGCCGCGCAAGTCAAACATGGGGCCGCGCAAGTAAAGCGCAAGTGAAGCGCAAGTGACGCAGTGATGCATCATCATCATCATCATCATCATCATCATCATCATCATCATCATCATCATCATCATCATCATCATCATCATCATCATCATCATCATCATCATCATCATCATCATCATCATCATCATCATCATCATCATCATCATCATCATCATCCGCATGGTCGAAAGAATCCGGAAGATTGCTAAATTTTCGCGCAAGTCGCGCGCAAGTCGCGCGCAAGTCGCGCGCAAGTCGAGAGGAGTGAGTGGCCCATTTCTGTAGTTTGCATTTTCTTTGTTTCTGCAGATCCCAGCAATGAGTTGCAGCAGCCAGCAGCAGCAGCAGCAGCCAGCAGCAGCAGCCGCAGCAGCAGCAGCCAGCAGCAGCCCCAGCAGCCAGCAGCAGCAGCAGCAGCAGCCAGCAGCAGCCAGCAGCCAGCAGCAGCAGCAGCAGCCAGCAGCAGCAGCAGCAGCAGCAGCAGCCAGCAGCAGCAGCAGCCGCAGCAGCAGCCAGCAGCAGCAGCAGCAGCCAGCAGCAGCCAGCAGCAGCCAGCAGCAGCAGCAGCCAGCAGCCAGCAGCAGCAGCAGCAGCAGCAGCAGCCAGCAGCAGCAGCAGCAGCAGCCAGCAGCAGCAGCCGCAGCAGCAGCAGCCGCAGCAGCAGCCAGCAGCAGCCAGCAGCAGCAGCCAGCAACAATTTGCAGCGGTGTACGCACCTGAGACCTCATACGCTTAAGGGGCATGTTTTTGGGGGACCTCACTCTTATGAAGACCGCCGCTTGGATTTGCAATGAAAACATCCTGGGATAAGAGTTTTAATACGTTTTTTTTTTTCCAGCTCAAATAGGAATTCGATGTTGATTTCGCCAGGGCAAAAGGGTGGAGCCTCCAAGATGTAGAGATGGAGGAGCCTCGCCGTGACCGGCCAGGCTGGCAGGGCTCTACGACCTGGATCGGGGGCCTCATGCGTACTGGCTCAAAACGGGCGTGGTGACGCTTGGCGAGCTGAGCACGGCTTTTGGGTCAAAGGGGCTGGGGTGCTTACTTCGCCCCGGAAAATGCTGGGAATCCAATCCAACTTTTGCCTGAAACACTGGGGAATTTGAGCAGATGCTCAAAAGAACCAACCAGATTCTGCTCGGTATCCTTGGTGCACGTACCTCAACTATTTGCCAAGCAAGCTTTGGCTGACGCTCAGGACGGGCCAGCCAGACGGTCTGATCAACTTGGTGCACTATGCCCGGCGCTGAGCATTACAGCAGATATGGCTGTGGTTGTCAAAACCAATGGGATCCCATTTTGGGGTAGGTGCACAACCCATTTTAGAACCTATTTTAGTGGGGATTGGGGCCATATTTCTCCAGTTGTTGAGCACAAGTTCAACATTTCGGCTACTCGGAGCCGTTTGTTGCCTGAGACATGTGAAGGTTTCTCAAAATAGAGCAAGGCCGAAAAATGGCAACTGTTTCCTTACGGTTTCTGGGGAAAAATGCCAACCAAGGGGGGGCACTTAGGGTCTATTTTGCAACCTCCTCCTTTTAGGGTATTGGTTTTTTAGGGCTCGTGGTTGCAACATAGACCTAAAGGTATCCATGATTCTTAAACTAGAACACACCTGCCGAGGCGTTCTGTTTCCTTTTGGTTCGGGGAAAAAATGCCAAACACCCAACCAGGGGGGGGGGGGGGCTGATTTCCATTCCGAGCAGCACGGGTCGCCAAAAAATGGGGGGCTGATTATTCGAGGACGACGCCGCCTCCGCGGTGGTGCAGGCGCTGCAGGCCAAGAGCCGCGAGGCTCGCGGGGACTGGCCGAGCCATGGCCATGTCCCGACGTGAGCCTTGCTCCAAACCGAATTCGGATTGATGGTTCGGTTAGTAAAGCAGGCCCAGCCGGGAAAAAACAAGTTGCGGATATATTTCGGCGAATCTGAATTCTTGAAGCGTGGTTCTGGGTTCACCGAATTTTGTAATCGGTTTTGAGCAAGTGACTCATGTCAATCTGAGGACTTGGAAAGATCTGAGTCATAGAAACCTTCCACTCGCTTCGGCCCCAGAAATTGGATCGAGTCCTTGCCAGGGATGCTGGCGGTTTTCCAAATGAAGGAGGAGGAATGGTAGAAAAAAGGAGAAGCGGCTTTCCTTTTGCTTCTCGCTTGTGGTTCCGCTTCGGCCCGAGAGAGGAATGCCCAGGGCATTTTTGCGCACCCTGTTTTGAGAGACCCAAGTGGGCGTGTCCACCCATTTTTGGGCGGGTTTTCCTTATGGGTTTGATTTCAATGCGCAAAGACGAGGGGGTGTACCAATTCCAAAAATCAGAAAGACGGGCCCAAATGGCTGTGACTCGAAAATTGCGCCCTTTTGTGGCACCTCGTTGTATGAAACCCAAGTATCCCAAGTGAGCAAAAGTCAAAACCCAGGTGGATGAAGGATAGTAAGGGACAATCCCAGCCATGCCTTTGTAATTTTGTACTACATAGTCTTTTTTGATGATGACCCTCAGGTCTTCATATCAGGTTCTGACTCAAGTGGATGACTAAAGTGGCTGTGGGTCAAAACCAATGGTACCGTTTGGGGTTTTCGGTGCACCACCCATTTTAGGCTTCCTATTTCAGTGGTTGGATTGAATCGGATGTTCACTGGGGTACGATTTGGGTTTTGAAAAGCCCATGGCCACATTCCTCAAGATGCTGGGCGCCTCGTAAAGAGCTGTATCTCAGGTCGAGATTTAATGGTACCGAGAGATGCTGTTTTTTTTGCCGCTCCAAGCTGGAGCCGGGTTTCCTTGGGGAAACTAACACTAAAATGGGGGGGTTTTGATGGGGGTTTTGAAACAAACGCTAAAAGGGGGGGGGGGGGGGTTTGATGACCCGAGACCCTGAAGAGGTCTTCGTGGTGGCGGATGGGGTGCCGCTGAGCCGGCGCGGCATCTGCGAGGCGGCGGCCAAGGCGAAGCACTTCGGGGCGGCGATGCCGAGCTTCAAGGCCGAGGGGATCTGTGGGGGCGGAGGGGCTTCGGTTTGGTTGGGTTTGTGGGGCTTCGGTTGGGTTTGGGGGGCTTCGGTTGGGGGGGTTGGAGGGGTGGTTTTGGGGGGTTTTGGGGGGTTTTGGATGGTTTTGGATGCTTTGGGTGGGTTGTGGGGTTTGGGTTTGGGTGGGTTTGGGCACGTGGCTTTGTTTGCCCTTTACACCGCCAGTTTAGCAGAATTGTTGAAGCCTCAAGTCAAAGCGAGAAGTCAAGAGCAGCATGTAATTTGGCCGACTCGCAGTTGTACGCAATGCTTTGCTGGTTCGTTCCAGTTTTCAGTCGACAAGCGGGTGTGTTGAGAGCAAGCTGTTGATTCACGGGAATTGTGAGGTTGGCAGCAGAATTGTTTTTGTCTAAACGTACCGTAATGTTCTTATTCTTGCCTGTCATGATGATGAAGTGCCTATGTGTCTACCATTCGCTGGTGGCCGATCATTTGGGGTTAGCACGTTTGCATGCGCAACGTTTTCGTTGGGTTCACATTTTGCAATGCTTTGTGCCGTGATTCTCGAAATGCTGCATACGCCGCTACCCAACACATGACGGACACACAGCCTGAGGCATGAGCATTGTTGACGCTTGTCGCTTGCGCGCCTGGTGGGTTTTCTTTTGCTTCTTGCTATGAACGCGCTTCACGGGCGCGCTGTTCGACGAACTTGGCGATGTGGCGAGGTGTAGCAGCGTAGGTTCTTCTCTACGCGCAGCGCAAAGGGCCGCAAGGCCACGCCGTCCCAACCGCGCGCGGTGAGGCCGGGGAGTGGGAGATGGGCGGCACCGGCGGCAAGCGCTTGGACGCCTCGAAGGCGCGGCGTGTCCTCGGCTCCTCGGCGGGGGAGTGGGAGCCCCATGGTTTTTGAAATGTCTTGGGGGATTTTTTGTGTTTTTTTTGTGTTTTGTGCTGTGTTCTTTTTTTTTGTTTGTTTTCTTGGGCGTTTTCGAGGCTACTCTTTTCAGGTCGGGTTGAAAGAGAGACCAACAGTTTGAAATGGAAGCTTGAAATCAGGCTATGCTGAGTCGAATGACATAACCAGCGCCCAACGGGATGAGAGACATTGAAGGAGGGGTTTTACTACGTGGTCTACGAGATTTGAGTAGGGCCAACGGAAGCTAGAACTGATTTGGCAGAACCAGGAGATGGATTTTGTTGAGCTCACGTTGATATCAAATCTTTGGCCACGTTGCCACGCTTCTCGTAGATTCGCCTTTGATTTGGGACACCGCGAAAACCGCGCAACAGAGGGTCTGGATCGGAGAAAAGGTTTTGTTACTGAGGCTGGCGACCGCAGTTTCCGTCCTTCGCAGAGTACATGGCAGCACACTGACTTCTTGCTGCGTCTTATGCAAAACAGAGCGATTGTCAAACATGCTAAGGGCGAGGAAATAATTAGTGCAACGTGTCTTAGTGGAAACATTCGTTTCACATCGCTGCATTTTTTTCGGGTTCACTGGTCAAATCACAGGCCAAGCTTCTCCGAGAGGTGTCCGTTTGGCCCCCTTCATGGATTAAGCTGATGCGCTTGAGGACGGTTTCCTGGCATTGGAAGGTCATGGAGTCCGCTTTCACTTTGGCTCTTTTCCGCGCGGCTGGCTTTGTGCACCAGTGCCAGTTATGGGTCGAGTGTACTGGTGTCAAGCCCAAACGCATGCTCCTCAATCTAAGTGACACTTCTTCCATATGCAAGTCCATGGGTCTGCAATGTCGGAGGGGCAAACTGGTTTGAAACTCAATGATTTTGAATTGGTTGTTTTGGAAGGGTTTGGAAGGACTTATTGACCTTCCTGCTTCAGCTTTCGGACTGCTCTATTTCTGGCTCGGAGCATTTTGGCTGCAGACATCCCCGATTTTCAGCGACGGGAGGCCTAGACGTGATGGTTTGGCCACGACTGCAGAGAGAGGTTCGCATGGCATCGGTTTCGGGGGCTTCTCCATGACCCAAGCAGCTTTGCAGCTGGCGCACTGGGAGCAAAGAAGTGGACAGGGAGAATGCAGTGGTCCAACCAACTGTTAAGCAGTGACACAGACTCTACCCATGGTGCAAACCACCAACCACGAAAACCAAACCGCCAAGCCACCAAGCCACCAAGCCACCAAAGTACCAAGCCACCAAACCACCAAGCCACCAAATCACCAAAGTACCAAACCACCAAACCACCAAGCCACCAAGCCACCAAGCCACCAAACCACCAAACCACCAGTTGAGGGATAGTTGATATGATAAGGGGGGTCCCGGTCCAGCTTTTTTGGTTTGGGTTCTGAGAGACATTTTGCACTGACTGCTTGCACGTTGGGCCAAGGTCTCCTGAGCCATGGACGGAGGCACGGAGGTTTCAGGGTTGCCCCATGGACATCTTTAGGGCTCTCGATGGTTTGCCGTCTCAAAACAGGGAAACCCCCAAAAAAGGGTGGTTTTCCTCTTGCTTCCTTTCAATCCAACCCCCCAAAATGGTGGCCTCAAACAGTTCGCACGCCCCAATTGCTTTCTGTTCAACCACCCCCTCCCCCCCAAAAAAAAGGGCATTGTGTAAAAGAAGGCACCGCCCCCCACTTGTGGTGGTTGGTTTCTTTCCTTTCCTGGTTTGGTATGTCGGGCAAGCCCGGCCCTTGCCGCATCAGCTGGCCAGGCATGGCGTTTGTGCTGCCCAGCGGCCACATCCAGGCAAAGATGCGGGGACCGGTCGGTGGGTTTTCCCTTGGCTCAAACATCGCTTCGGCTCATGTTTCCAGGCTGACTTTCCTTGGCCACTTTGTTTGGTGGTTCGAAGTCACTCTGAGTTTCCCTTCGTGAGGTTCTTGAGGGAAAGTGTGGGGAACTGTGTGGCCGGTCCGGCCTTCCAGGCCAAGCCAGCCCCCGCCATCGCGGAGATCGCCGGGCCCTCCAGGCGCCGGGGACGCGCCTTCGCCGGGTGGGTTGGTCCCCTTGGCCCAGGGCAGCTGGCGGCCTGTCCCTCGCGGGCACCGCGAGCGCGGGCTGCGCCCTGGCCTTCGCCGCGCGCGCCGTGGGCCGCGGCCGCCGCGCGGTGGGCCGAAAGGCGCGGAAGGTGGCGCTGAAGGCGTCCACCGTGGACCAGCTGAAGCAGGCGGGGGCTCACTCGGCCAAAGATCCGGTAGAGTGAAGCGGCCGGCGCACGGCCCGTTTGGGTGCAAAGTATGGCTGTCCGCGTTTGCTTTGTATGACTTGACTTGCGGAGTGTGAGGTGGGTGGCAAGGAGGGCAGCATCCCGCTGGACAGGTACCGCAACATTGGTGCCTCGCTTTAGCAGGGAAACGGGAAAGGTGCGGCGTTTTGTTTGTCTTCACGCTAGGGATTGTTTTTTTTGAGCCATTGAGTGCTGCCTCATCCGGCACTTGTGATTTACAAGCAATAGTAGTTGTCAGTCGAGGAGCGATTTGCGCATTCCACATCCCTCTATCCTTTGGTCGCGCCTTGCAGGAAGACGGACCAACAAGGCAAAACCGAAACCATGTGGCAAATTCCTTTGAGCTTTGCAAGGTTTGGGGTAGGCCTCACCGTGTGAACTTCGGGGAACGTTTTCACTGATTTGAACTTGGACATTTGGGAGGCTCCCCTTTACCCGTTTTCGCGGCATGCATGTCGTGTTTCTGTGTATGACATTCGTCGATTGGCAAATCGGCAAACAAATAAAAGCTGCCGCAGAGTTCTCTCCATTCCCTTTGGAACCGCCAAAAGCGGCCAGCGATCGCTTCAATGGAAGCCACCAGTAATTTGCAACCTAAGACGCAAATCTGGAACGACTGTGACTTCTGACGCTGTTTGTAGCGATTTGGGCGGGCTTGGACGCGCCTCCCATGACCAGTAGTGCCGGATGTATTGCTACTCTGGTTTTTGATCTGCAGTGTCCTGCACCCATGGCTGCACTGACGTTCACATCACTCCTAGCCATTCTTTTCCCGGGCCGCCTCCATGGCATAGTGCATCAGGCAAGCACAGCACACACACACACACACACACATGCAGTCACTCCACTTGCATAAAGTTTTCCGCCACAGATTATCGCCTCCTGCTGTGGATGGACAAAATCCATTTCGCACTACCAAAGAAACCCTGGAATGATTCGATTCCCCTGTAAATACCAACCTTATAATTTCCCATGATTTCACAGTGGAGCAGGATTTCGTCCGTCCACAGTAGGAATCAGCTAGACCAAATCTACTGCTGGACTAGTTTGCTCCAGTTGCACTGGCTTTTGTCCTTTTCTTTGGCCGATTCCTGGATCCGATCTGGAGTCATTATGGTTGTGAAGTCTGGGAGAAGGATCGCAGGACATTGCCGGCATAGGTGTCCTTTTTTGTGGTAGAAAGTCCATCGCCCTGTCTGTTTGGTTTCGTAGTCTACCAGGCCTTGTTTTTCTCCCAAAACGGACAGCTATGATTGCAGGTTTCTAAGTTCTTACGACCTTGCTACTGGTTTGAGACGAAGTGTCCAGTTGCATTGGAGGCGGACAGCCCTTCTGAGTGAGAGAGCTTGGTGGCTCCCAGCCATCCGGTTCCTTAGCCTTTTGGCTTTTGAGTGTTTAGTGGTTGGATTTCCATTTCACCCACTATAGAGTTGGTCACTTTGAGCGGGGGATCAGACAACGGGCAGCCCAGCGAGCAGAAAAGCGCCGAGGCATCATGGCGCACATCGACGCGGGGAAGACCACCACCACCGAGCGCCACCTGGCTGAAGCGCGCCGAAGCGCGCGCGCAGTGAGGTGAATGGAGCCGGCGATTGTGTCTCATGAGGGGGTGGCAGGGTTCCGTTTTTTGACTACAGAAGTCGACTTAAACCCCGTGGTTGATTTCCCCTAAAAGGGAAAATCCTTGGTTTCAGTCTACCTTGGGGTAGTCAAGAGACGGAACGCTGGGTGGCAGGTGGATGTGGGAAAACTGTTTTGGGATCGCATTTTTGGGGTTTTCGGTGAACTCAGCACCCTTTAGAACCTATTTTAGTGGTTGGATTGGGATGTTCACTGGTATTGACCCATGGCCAGGTGGGCTTCACAATGTCAGGGCAAGGCCACGCCATCATTTACAACCTCATGGACCAGTAGTGGACACAGATGCCTAACACTCCGGGCCGCATCTTTTTGAACCCCTCTTGAAAGACTGCGATGCTGCTGCTTCGGGAATGCACTGCCGCGTGCAATTTTGTTTCGCTGGAGAACAGCCCTGCGCTGGACTCAGGGGTGCCATGCTGTAGCTTTGCAAGTCAACCTCGTGAGCATACTGCTGACTGATCGCTTGATCTGTTTTCCCTGAGTCTTGCCTTGCTCGCATGGTCTGAACCCAGCCAGTTGCCCAGTGGTACCCTTTTGTTTTTTGTTTTTTTGCGAAGGGTTGCCCTTTAAAGTCAACAAGAAAAGGATGCCGATTCTTTTTCCCATGGAAATCCACTGAGCATTTGAGTGAACACAGATGAGCTGACCAGCGATGCACGGCTATGCGGGCAAGCGACTAAGGCATCCTGTACTACACTGGACGCGAGAAGAGGATTGGAGAGGCAGAAACCGGAGCTTTCGGCAAAAAGGTTGCTTCGAAAGCAGGGCTCCTTAAAAGATACATTTTGCCCATTTGAAACATGTTGCTTTTTCCACCCCAAAAAAGGGAAACCACAATTTACAAGGCAATGTTCAGGTGTATAATGTAAGGATCCCTGGAAAGAGTGGAGGAACACCATGTGAACTCAAGGACGTGAGCAGATGTCATGCTCTGAGGTGGTCTTGCTTCGACGGTGAAAGGCAGACAGTTCTTGAGAGTTGCAAAAGGGGAGCCATCAGGCACCCAGGCACTAAGGAAAGGCGAGGCAGGCAGGCAAGCAAGCCAATGCCTTAAAGCAAAGCCAAACATAGCCTGAACGCGATAAGCCAACCTTAGATCATTTCCCAACGCTGACCCTGAAAGAGCCCTCAGATTCCCTACCCACCCCAAACCAACCATCCCCAACCCACCCTGATCCATCATTCTACTTTACACACCTCCCCGACCTGCCCGAAAACCATAAACTATCCCGCACAAACAAGCGGAGTGTCAAGGGGAGACCGCTTTGAAAGGCTCGGCAACGCCCCAAACAGTCTGCAAGGAGAAACGAGATCGAGGTCCCGCAAAGCAAAAAGCCAGGGCAAACGCGAGTCGAGACGTGTTGGGCTCAAGGTGAAGTGATTTACCCGCCTACAGAGAGGTACTGTGGATGGTTGCGAGATCCATTTGGCACCACCAAAGAAACCCTTCAAAGGTTTCGATTCCCCAACGTAAAGACCAAAAAACGTTCTGGCGCCAACCATGATTTTTCTTGGACGGTGCGAAATGGATAGCGTGACAAGAACCAGTGCTTGTTTTGTTCATGGTGCAGCCTACCTGGAACAGGTGCACGAGGGCCAGGCCACCATGGACTGGATGGAGCAGGCGACACAGGGCGGCTTTCATCTCGAATGCAACGATCCTCACCGAACGGATAGCACGGTTTTCCCTGGCCTTCTGCTAAAAAAACAGAGAAAACCTGCTGCAACAGCCACGCGGCCCTTTGAGAAAACTTTGCTTTTCTGGTCCGGAGCTGTCAGCTGAATGCTTGGTCCGAGCGGTTCTGGTGGGCTTTTTAGCAGATGTGGTGGCTTTTTAGCACTTGAAACATGTTGCAGGACCTAAGAGTTTGACTGGGTGGAACAACCCCAGGTCTCATATGAGCAACTGACGAAGCAGCACATTCATGTTAGTTTGGGGAGGACGCGGGGGGCTCATCCAAGAAAACAACCAGTATTCTCAGTATATTGTCCGTGGTGCATGTTTCCCTTCCATGGGAAGTCATGGCTTTGCGGATGCAACATGGTTGGATGTCCATGTTGGCCTGAGCTTATGAGAGCCTTGCACTCATGGGCCGATTGCCTTGTTTCCGCAGATGGCCTTTGTATGATTGCTGCATGTTATGATTCAGCGCAGTGCGTGGTAGAGCGCAGTTTTTTGAAGGATTGTGCGTGCCAGATGGAGTGCATGCAATTGCTTGCAAACAGCCGCAGAGCATCTTGCAAGAACTGCATTCCCATAGGTGTCCTTTTTGGGCTAGTTTGGTTAAAAATAGATGGCACTGGTGTAGATAGGTTTTATTCCATTTACCAGGGCCATCCCTTTTTCCAAAAGGCCACCTATGTGCATTCCACAAAAACAAAAACACCAAAAAACAGTTTTTTGGCAGGAGCAGGAGCGTGGCATTACCATCACCAGTGCGGCCACCACGGCATTCTGGAACGATCACCGGGTCAACATCGTGGATACCCCAGGCAGGACTCGGTACGACTGAGGATAGAGGTCTCTGTGTGAAGTGACCCCATAAATGATCCAGAAGCCATCCAACTGGTGGTTTCCCTTAAGAAAAATCCCCTTCCGGTTCACTCCCAACACCCTGCCTATCGCACCAGCAAGTTGTGTGTGTGTGTGTGTGCGTGAAGAAACCTTCAGCAAGCCAGAGACCCGCGCTTCAAGATCCCTCAATGCGCACGGCTGCTGTTTGACCCAACCAGCGCAGACCCAAGAAGGCTGTGCTTCCCCGGTCATTTGTTTGGACTATCTCTCTTCAGCTCTATTTGTCAGCTTTCATGATACCAATTGGACTTGACAAGCGCAGGACTGCCGTTTTTCGGTCTAAAAGGGGCTTCGGTTGCATATGTCATGCCCCAACGGGAGGTGCCTGTCAAGACTCCTTCGGAGGTTTGCCCCAAAACGACCGCTCGGAGTGGGGTCCATGATCGATGCCGCCAGGCCATGTGGACTTCACTCTGGAGGCGGGGTTTGGCATGTGGGTCCGAGACTCCGAGAGGAACGTTGGCGGGTTCCTGCGGAGAAGTCGAGGGTCAGCGTTTGGCCATTCGCTTTTGGTGGTACCATCTTACATCTGTGCAAGGGCTGAACTCTGGTAAAGATTTAACTCGGTTGCCGCTTTGAAGGACCAGTCCACAAACTGACAGGTGGAGAAAACCCATGTACCACCTATTTTGTTGCTCACCAGGGGTTTCCTGGGTTTTGACACCCACAGTCATCTCTGATTCTGGGCTCTCTCTGGCCAAAGGTGGAGCGATCCCTGCGGGTTCTCGACGGTGCCGTGGCGGTCTTCGACGGAGTCGCTGGCGTGGAACCGCAGACAGAGACGGTCTGGCGCCAGGCCGGGGTGGAAGGGGGCGCCTGGAAGTGGATTTTGTAAGACCCCTTGATAGGTAACCCCCCCCCCAGTCATGAATCAGGCCTTTTTTTTTAAAAGTGGGGATTCCTTTTCTCTCACAAAACCCCACTGACTACTAACCGGGGGGTTTATGAATCAGGGGTCAACATTGAGTTGGTTGCAAGTTGGCTGTTTTTGGCCAGCCTTTGATTCCAAATCTTCAGTGGTTTCCTACACCACAGCCAGCCACAGTTTGCCCCAAGCAACCTGTGCTTCTCTGGTGAGGATGAAAGGGATATGGCTGTGGGTCAAAACCAATGGTACCATCTTGGGGTAGGTGCACCACCCATTTTAGTCTATTTTAGTGGGGATTGGGATGTTCACTGGGGGTACGGGCTTTTGACCCATGGCCATACGACGCAGTTGTGTTGGGGCGCTTCCATCCTTTTTGGCACAGAGCTCACGCCACAGCAGCCTGCAGGCTGACAAGTACAAGGTGCCGCGCATGTGCTTCGCAGCTTGGGAGCAGTGCTTGGCAGGTATGCAGCATTTGTATCATTGTAGAGTATACCATTATATACACTGTATCTACACATGAATGCACTTATGCTGAAGGCTGGGCGGGGGGGGGGGACCATACATATATGTAGGTACATATGTAATCCTTACATAGTGTATATGTACATAGACATATTTGCACACATATACATTTATATGCATGTGCAAGTAGGGACACCGAAGACCCATGGTAACACACGAGTGCTTCCTTGCGTGCAGTGGATGAACCCGAAAAACTAGAGCACGGAATCCGTTTTCAATTTCGCAACCTGAAGTGGTTGACAACTGCCGCAGCTAGCAGCATATCAGCATTCTGACCTTAAGCACCTTTGGCATTTCATTACGGATGCACAGCGCATGCGCAGTGTCTGAAACCGAAAGCTCGCACGGGCCATGCTTTCTCAGAGAGGCATTGGAGCTGGGAGGCACTCGGAGGCTTGGAGGCGCCAACGGAACTTGTAAGGGCTCGCGGCAACGCTTGCGTAGGACAGAGAGAAAAGCAAGAAGTGTTGGGGAATGTCAGGGGGTTGTCCAGGTATTGTAAGCAAAGCAATCAAGGAAGGCAGGCACGGTGGATTGCGTGTGAGCTCGCTACACGCAAATATAAGCCGTGATGGGTTATGGTTTCATGGTGTCGCAATCAATCGCCTATCCACTTTCTGCCTTCAAGGCCTATCTTAAGACCTTTGAACCGCTCCATTTCGAGAATTCCACAAGTCGGCTGACCCAAGGTCAACAAGATGGACCGCGAGGGTGCGGACTTCTACAAGGCTCGAGGTCCAGTTCCAGTACTCTCGGGGTTTGGGCCTTGGAAGAAGGGAGTGGCTCTAGAGGTGCCTGAAGGCCGTTTGGCGCAAGTTGTTCCGGCGAGAAGTTTTCCACGGGTTTTCTTTGTAGGGGCCGCAGATGAATCATTTGATAGAATTTGTCCCTTGGACCCGGCATGCCCCTTGCAGTCTTTTTGCTTTGGAAAAGATGGGAGAAGGATGGTGCCGGCGTGCCGCTTTTGAATGTGGCTTTCTGATGCTCAGCATCCCGCGAATCAAGCCTCTGCGCAAGCTTGCCCTTCAACAAACATATGGGTGTGGCTCAACAGGAGGAGTTACGCAAGGTTTGGTCCATGTTTCCACTTACTAGGGCAACCCTTTTTGGAATTCCGGTTGTTTGAGCCACAGCCATATCATTTTTTCCCAACGGCTTCAAGCTACGGGGTCTCTGCCCAGATAGGCTCCTTCGGGCTGGTTTGGGGCAGCCAGGGAGGGTTCCGGGGATGTTGGGGACATCACCTGGCCGTTGCTTTTTTGCGGCAGACGCCGGTCCCAGATTTCTTCTTTGGTGCATTTTGCCAAAGGATGTTCGGACTTTCACTTTTTGCCGACGTTGATGATGGGTTTTCCAGTAAACCACAAAGTAAAATAACAATTAGCAGGGGAGCAGAAAGAAACCGAGTCTTGCAGGATGTGCAGATGATGGTGGACCAGCTGGGCACCAACCCGGTGCCCATTCAGCTTCCCATCGGCAAGGCAGGGTTTGCGGGAGTGGCGGGGCGGGGTGCTGCGGCTAGGTGTCCTCTTTTTGTTACTTCTTTTTTTTCTGCCGGGGTGGGGTGAGGCTCATGGATGCGGCTTTGGACGTTTCTTTCTGGCGAATGTGTTCCAATCTCTGAATCTGATACAGTGGATGGCCGAGAAATCATTCGCACCACCAAAGAAACTATGGGGAAGCATTTGTTTGTTGGTATTTTTATGGGGGACTCGAATCATTTCAGAGCTTCTGAACGGTGGTGCGAAATGGATTTCGCAAGCATTCATCGTAGGTTGATCCGTCAGATCAGCGGGAGAAAGCACAGTGGACGCAATGTTTTCCGCGGGTTTCCATCAACACAAAGGGGGTTGTTCAATGTTCCGTTCGCCCCCCCCAGTTTTGACCATGGCTCACTTTTTACATGTGGTTGAAATGCCCCCAGTTTTGACTATGGCTCGCTTCTTCTCATGGTTGAAATCTCATCCATCCTTGTTTTTTTCCCGGTAGCCTGGTGGTTGATCCATCTCTTCTTTATTTGGTTGATCAACGGTCCCTGGTCATCCCATGGCACTTGACTGCTATTGGGTTGATTAGACTTCAACTTTTTGGTTGAAATCAAGTTGGGTTTTCCACTCAACCCCCCCAAAAGTGAGAAACTTTTTGCAGGGGGGTCGTTACAGCAACCAAGGGTAAAGCAGAGGACCTCTCCCTGGCAGGCGGGAACCTTCAAGGGGGTCTACGACCTGGTGGAGATGAAGTCCTACATCTGGACCGGCGAGGAGCCCTTCGCAAAAACATGCGGCGAAAGGAGAAGCAAAAGTGGGAGAAATGCGTATGTATATAAATATATGTATTTTTCGGGGAAGCAACACAACCACAAAAAGCAAGCAAACTCAAAGGAGAAGCAAAAGTGTGAGAATTGTGTGCTTATTTTCGCACCAACAGGGGGTCTCATGAGTTTGAGGGTTTCTGGTTGTCAAGGTCAGAAAATGGAATCGGCTGTTTCCCTATCCCCACCAGACCTGGGTGCTTGGCCGCTAGGAAAGGAGCTGCAACAACTCTTTTTGAGGTGCCCCTGACTCGGCTTTGGGAGTGGTGGGTGGCGGTTGTAATCTTTTTCCGGGCGATCCGCTTTCTTTCTCGCTAGCCCCACTTGGTATTTGGATTTGAAGCGCTTCTTGGAATGGGAAACTTCTCCGTTTCACCCATCCAGCCAATGGAACCTGACTTTCGGGGGCCGCTTAAAAGGGAGAATGGTCTGCCAGGACTGGCCTGTCCCTAAATTCAGGCACTCCTTGGATTGGTTTGGATTTGGATTTGGTTCTTGTAGAGGGTAAATGGGAATGCCTGGACGTAGCGCCAAATGCTATGGCTTTGGTACCTCGAAGAGCGCCCAGATTGCAAACTGGACACGACCTCCGATCCAAACCACCCACCCACTCCAAACCAATTGGCGGGAAGCTGAGAAATGGGAAGCGGCGCGCCAATTTTTGGCCCTGCACAGATCTTGACGTCAGGACGGGCCTTTCAGCTGGCCGGGGCAACGGGAGTTGATGCTAGCTCACCCTTTTTCTGTGTTTTCTGGGACACACGGAACCGAAGTTCTGGCCTGGGCGTGCTCCAGCGCTCATTCCCGGCCAACCGAAATTCCAGACTGTGGCGCTTTTCCCGCTGGGGTGCTTTTGTTGGAGTGTACACCAGACAGGAACAAACGTATCAGCTGGTGCAACAGACGAATAGGTGTTTTGTCTGTTCTCATCGCTTGGATTGGTCTAAACAATCTTTGGACTCAACACTGGTTCTGTCACAGACAGCTAGCTCTGAATGGGATGCACATAGCTCCTCAGCGATAGTCTTTCAAGGGTGGTTTTTTACCCCCAAACCGTCAGTGAGGGTGTGGCCCAAAAGAGCGAGGTTTCATTCACTAGTCGATCATTAGCCACAATGGACTATATAGCTACTATTTCAACAGGGCTCCTTAAAAGATCTCCATTTTGCAGCCATTTGAAGCATGGCTTTTTCAACACCACAAAAAAGGGACACCACCATGTACAAGTTGCAATGCTCAGGTGTGTAATGTAAGGATCCCTGTTCAAGGGAACCTGTGGATGCCATCTTTGTCGTCGCGCGGGCAAAGAGCCATTGCGCCGGGCAGGAGCTTGGCGCCAACTTCGACGTCACCGATGACATCCCAGAGGGCATCTCGGTGGGAAAGGAAACACATCCCGTTGACACCGTCACTGTCCGCCTCCAAAAACATCGCGGGTAGCCTGAAATGGGTTGGGGTCGCTTTGGGTAGCCCCAAATGGGTTTGGGTGGCCTGAAATGGGTTTGGGGACGCCAGGGTTTGGGTAGCCTGCAATGGGTTTGGGTGGCTTTGGGTGAGTTTTTACACTTTAGGCACTCCTTAAGACTCGAGTCAACCTGAATCTTGCTCCTGGCGGCCAGTTTTGCTGTGCTTTGCGCGTTTAGCCGTTCACCGAGCCCCGGTGACATGGGCAATCCCTTGCCGGCCGCCGTCCAGTTAGACATTGCCGTTGGCCGTCTTGTGCGGTCCAGGCTTGGCCCAGCTCATTTTGCCAGCACTTCACCCGCATTGGGTTTTCTAAAAAAAGTGGGTCAACCCCATGGCTTGATTATGAAAACCAGAAAAACAAAGAAACCCATGACGCGTTTTGTTCTTAAATAGACGCCCGCGGCTTTTTTTTGGTTGCGGCATCTTGTGGTACCTGCACTGCTGCGGGCGCCGTGGGCCGCGGCGCACCGTGCGCGCGCCGCGCGCGCGCCTCGAGCCTTAGGAATGGAGGAAGACGTGGAGAAGTGGCGGGAGAACCTCATCGAGAAGGCGGTGGAGCAGGATGAGGAGGCGGGGGGTGGGGGGTTCTGGGAGGTTTTTCCCAGAGGAGCCCGTAGAAATTTTGTGAGTGGTTGGAAGAGCCGCTCTGTTAATTGTTTTTTTCAGGAAGAGGCGTTTTTTCTCTCCAAGAGGTGGTGTTTTTTTTTTTAGTAGTCTTTCCCTTCCACTAACATGGCACCTGACAGAGGATCCCTTAAAGAGGAAAGTGATCTTCCAGGTGCCCTCCCACAAATGCCATTTTAGTGGGAGGAAGGGTAGTTGGTTTCCTTTGGTTTTCCTGTAAGGACAAACAAACAAAAGGGGGCCTGTTTCTGGGTAGAGTTTGACATGGCGATTTCTAGGGCGTGCACTTTCCAGCATGGATTTTTGTTTATGCCATGTTTTATTGAGGGACTGTTCGGGTGGATGGGATAATATGCAGCCCTGTTTGATGGTCGGAAGACTCTCGAAATGCTCATCCTCATGTTAACGATGCCCACCAAAGGAGCGCCGATGACATTTTCTCTCCGCGCATTCCCAACCAGTCTCGAAGAACACTTTGAGAACCGCCAGTTGCCCTGTGTCTTCTTTTTCGAGGTGTGTTTCTGGTGTCCCAAACAGAGACAAGTTCCATTTGCTTAAGGATATGCTTTTTTTCTTCCCCTTTTTGTGAAAGGGAATCGATCTGGACATATGTTTAGTTGGCTGTGGCTCAAAAATCCGGAATTCCAAAATGGCTTGCCCTGGTAAGTGGAAACATGGGTACCAAAGCCTGCGGTTCGCCCCTCCCATCGTTTAATTTTGAGCCACACCCAATTTTTTTCCAGGGGGCTGAAGCAAATGGACGATTTGGAAGCCCAGAGCGCCAGCAGCCTCCGTCTCTCTCGAGGTTCTGGAGGCCTACTTGGAGAGCGGTGAGGCACCCACCGTGGCGCAGATCAAAGAGTGCCTCCGCAAGGCACGGCTCGACCGGACAAAACTCGGGGGAGATGTGGCGGTGGTCAAAACCGTTGTGGTGGATCCCCCAAAAATGGGGGGTTTTCGGTGAACTCACCACCCATTTTAGGACCTGTTTTAATGGTTGGATTGGGATGTTCATTGGAATGACGGGATTTTGACCCATGGCCATGTGGGGAACTTGAGGTGAGCCACTTGCTCAAAACCCGACAAGCGATTTGGATAGATGAAGGTTACCGGAGAATCCCATGGGTGCAACCACAATTGAGTGCCTCATGGAATCTTTTCTCTCTGAAATCAGACATCTTTCTGAACCGGTTCGGTGAACATCACATGGTTCATTGAAACAAGGGGACTCAAGGTTGACTCAGTTGCCCAAACCCGACCTTTTAACCTTTTGGTTTTCCTAGTTTGGTCTATTTTTAGTAAAGGTCCCAACAGGTGAAATCACCTTTTGTTTCTGGGTCCTTTGGGCACGTAAGGTTGACCCTGGCCCAAAAGCCCCGCGACTGTTTTGGTTTGTCTTCTCCAATGTTGGGGGCCTTTGTACTACATGGCGGTCGCCTCTGGAAATCAGAAAGCCGTGGTGCGGTTTAAGGACTCTGTCCGGGAGAACAAGTGCTACGTTCCCATCTGTGATGTTTTTCTGACCAATTGAAGTCTCCAGTTGCGTGAACATGTGTGTGTCTTTTGGTGCTTTTCATCTGGAATTCTTATTTGCGTTCCAAGTGCTCTTTAACTGTCATTGCACAGATTGAACGGATCAAACGCTTTTTCTTCTTCTTTTTCTCTCATTTTTTCAGAAAAAGAACACAGTTTCACAAGCTTTCTGTCGACTTCACTTTCCGATTGCTCCCCAACTCCCGAATGCTTCCAAGTTGCTCCCCAGTTGCTCCCCAATTGCTGCCCCAATTTCCTCACTTGCTCCCATTTGCCTCTCGAATTGCCCTCTTTGACTGCACTTCATGTGTTGCTGAAGTTGCTTTCCAATTGGACACAGGGCCAGGAAACCAAGGAGCAACAATGTTTAGGCGTGGCTTCTCAAGCAAGCTTCTATTCAGACTTAGATTGGTTTTCACATGTTGTGGGATATGTTGCCTGGCATATCCTGTTGACGTTGCTCTTATCGTATTGGCCAGTTGGGTGCTTGTTGCATAGCCGCGATCTTGCACCTGGGATGGTGTCCTAAGGCGGCGGGTAAAGCCACGAAACAAGGCCAGCTGTTGGAAAGTCTGATTGACACCAGCGCTGTTTGGCTGGAGGTTTTGTAGCTAAGCTGATAGATAGATGCTTGTTGAGTGAAGTTGCAATAGCTTGCCCTCTATGAGCAATGTGGGAGAAGAGGACCTTTCTGGTTAGTTCTGAGAGAAGGCAAAAAGACAACCAACCTTCAACTCTGTGGGTCCAAAACCCTTCTGACAGACAGGTTTTAGCACGGTTCCAACACCCTTTGGGTCTGGGTGCTTTTTTAGTCCAGGATATTTGACCCAAGTGTCAGCACCCCACCTGATTTTCCCCATGTCCGAAGACTCCCCTCGCACTCCCCCACTTGGGCTCTGACTCCCCTCGCGCTATTTTTTGACACCCGCACCCCGTGTTCGTCCGAAGCTTGCCATTTTGGGGCGTCTGACCACCCGCCATTTTGTTTTTTCGACCGCCACGGCCATGTTGACCCCAGGTGGTCGCTCGTTTCTCTGAAAGTTCTTGGGGTACCTTCCATTTCCATTCTAAACCCAGGGATCCGAACTTCTTTTCAGGAAGCCATCAAAACCCGGGCCTTTACACACAGATCCGGTTTTTAAGAAAAGAACGATGGACAAAGAATGGGAAGAGGAATCACCCCCCGGAGGTTTGGGGATTTGAGCTAGTTTTTGCAGAGGGCCAATGGGATTTTCCACCCCCAACCCCTAGAAAAGTGGCCCCTGCCGTCCCCAACGGACTCGGCGACGCGGCGCCTCGGCGACGCGGCGCCTCGGCGACTCGGCGCCAGGGGACGCTGTCCTTCAGCCTGGTGCCGGTGCTCTGTGGCTCCGCCTTCAAGAACAAGGCGGGTTCCGATCGGAGAGCGGTGGAGCGGTGGATTTGGCACACCCATGAGCCACTTGCTCAAATGGGGATGGATGAACAGGGCTCCTGAAAAGATCTACATTTTGCAACCAATTGAAACATCGCTCTTTCCACCAAAATAAAGGGAAACCACCATTTACAAGGCAATGTTCAGGTGTACAATGTAAGGATTTCTGATGAAGGTTAGTAGGGGACAATCCCCTTGCCATAAACAGCTGTGGAGATCCGCCTTCTTAATTCTTAATTCTTGAAGCATGGTTCCGAGTCGACCCTTTTAATACCGGGTTTTGAGCAAGTGACTCACATGAGCCACGTCCCACAAGGCCGGGTAGATGAAGATTAGTGAGGGATAAATCGCCAGGCTCTGGGTAGACCTTTTTTTTACCGGGTTTTGAGAATGACTCACATGGGGGTGGATGAATCTTCCGTTTGGCCCCCCCCCATATCAATTTTGACTATGGCTCACTTTTTCCATGTTCAAATATCCATATTTTTCGATATTTTTGGTGGGTTCCCCAATGAAAGACGCCTTTCATCATAGGCACATAGGGGTTGATGCATCTTCGCTTCATGGCCGCTGCGGTTTTCGGCCGACGACCATGGCCAGTGGGTTTTCCCTCCAATCCCATGTTTATCGGTTCCGTTGATCAACCAGATTGAGAGGTGGATTTTTTTCTCAGGCAAAAATGCCTTCTGCATGTTGACAGGACAACTTGAAGCAGCTTTTCGGATGGGTGGTTCCGCTCTTTCCCAGTCAGAACAGCTTGGCTGTTCAGATGCAACTTACTTACTCTGGCACTTATCGAAACCTAGCCTTCTTCCATTGCCAGCAGGAGTTTATGAGGGCTTGAAAGAACGCATTGCAGCCTCCTGAAAACCGTTTCGCATTTTTGTGCCACACACAAGGGAGGCGTTGTGGCAGTTCGCTGTATATAACAGAAACTCCATGTTCAACTTGCCGGCCAAGATTGTTTCACTCTCATGAGCATGCCTTTTCAGAAAGTCCGCTAAACACCTCTGTTTCGGCGAAGCCCTCATTCGCAGGGGGTGCAGCCGCTGCTGGACGCAGTGTGCACCTACTTGCCGTCGCCGCTGGATGTGCCGCCCACCAAGGGCAAAAACCCCAAGGATCGCCCCCGAAAGACGCGCGCTCGTTGGTGCCTAAACCCTTAACCCTTGACTTCCCAGAATTGACTTTCCTAGTAGCCCCCCGTCCACCCACCACTCCATCCACTTCCAACCTACCCTTCTGTCCTTTGGTCCTTTGCCCGGCCTCCAAAACCTGGTCCCCCCGTGCCGTTTTGGGATCCCATTTTGGGATAGGTGAATTCACCACCCATTTTAGGACCTATGTCAGTGGTTGGATTGGGATGTTATTCAAACCAATGGCACCATTGTGCACCACCCATTTTAGGACCTATGTTAGTGGTTGGATTGGGATGTTATTCAAGCCAATGGCAGCATTGTGCACCACCCATTTTAGGACCTATGTTAGTGGTTGGATTGGGATGTTATTCAAACCAATGGCAGCATTGTGCACCACCCATTTTAGGACCTATGTTAGTGGTTGGATTGGGATGTTATTCAAACCAATGGCACCATTGTGCACCACCCATTTTAGGACCTATGTTAGTGATTGGATTGGGATGTTATTCAAACCAATGGCACCATTGCCCACCTCCCATTTTAGGACCTATTGTGCACCACCCATTTTAGGACCTATGTTAGTGGTTGGATTGGGATGTTATTCAAACCAATGGCAGCATTGTGCACCACCCATTTTAGGACCTGTGTTAGTGGTTGGATTGGGATGCTATTCAAACCAATGGCACCATTTTGCACCACCCTTTTTAGGACCTATGTTAGTGGTTGGATTGGGATGTTATTCAAACCAATGGCTCCATTGTGCACCACCCATTTTAGGACCTATGTTAGTCGTTGGATTGGGATGTTATTCAAACCAATGGCACCATTGCGCACCACCCATTTTAGGACCTATGTTAGTGGTTGGATTGGGATGTTATTCAAACCAATGGCAGCATTGTGCACCACCCATTTTAGGACCTATGTTAGTGGTTGGATTGGGATGCTATTCAAACCAATGACACCATTTTGCACGACCTATGTTAGTGGTTGGATTGGGATGTTATTCAAACCAATGGCAGCATTGTGCATCACCCATTTTAGGACCTATGTTAGTGGTTGGATTGGGATGTTATTCAAACCAATGGCAGCATTGTGCACCACCCATCTTAGGACCTGTGTTAGTGGTTGGATTGGGATGCTATTCAAACCAATGGCACCATTTTGCACCACCCTTTTTAGGACCTATGTTAGTGGTTGGATTGGGATGTTGTTCAAACCAATGGCAGCATTGTGCACCACCCATTTTAGGACCTATGTTAGTGGTTGGATTGGGATGTTATTCAAACCACTGGCACCATTTGTGCACCACCCATTTTAGGATTTATGTTAGTGATTGTGCACCACCCATTTTAGAACCTATGTTAGTTGTTGGATGTTTACTGGGGGTGCGGGCCATGGTTTTTGAAACGCCCATGGCCAAGTCTGAAGGACGATGAGGAGGAGGTGATTCGCGAGGCCTCGGTGGATGAGAAGCTCTCCGGGCGCCGTGGCCAAAACAGTTATGTGACTGTGGTTGTCAAAACCGTTTTGGGATCCCATTTTGGTAGGTGAATGCACCACCCATTTTAGAACCTATTTTGGTGGGGATTGGGATGTTCACTCGGGGTACGATTTGGGTTTTGACCCATGGCCATATGAGCAGAGCGGTTTTCCGGTCGGAACGGACACGTGTGAAGCACTGGAGGCAGCCCTGGGGCGAGCCTCCTGCGACTTGGGTCGCACAGACTTCTCAGACCTTTGGGCGGTGAAGCCGAGGTTGGCCTTCAAGGTTGCGGCGGACCCCTACATTGGCACCCTGACCTTCTACCGCATCTACTCGGGCAAGGCGAGGCCGCCAAGGTGAGAGCCAGACGGATGGGGAATGCATCGTTCGGGCGTGTCTGGGAATCTGCCAGAGTGTGTGGTGGATGGGACACGGCGCCGTCAGTCGCAATGCATTGTCATGTCTTTCAATGTGGTGGTCAGCATTGGAACGAGGTGCCAGCGAATGTATCTTCAGCGTGTGTTGGCAGGTTGGGCACCAGCTGCGTCTTTTTTGCTCCGGGCGGGGGTGGGGGGGGCCGGGGGGGGAGTGACAGAGTGGGTCGGGGCGGTTTTGGCGCGTAGCACACCTTGGTCACGTGATGCGAACCGACGGTCGGCTCGTCGAGGGGCTCAGGTGAAGTCAGGTGACATGGTGTGGAACCCCAGGAGCGGGATTCGGATTCGAGGGCTCCGGGCCGAAATCTTTGTTGGGCTGGCTGGCCTTTCTCGGGGCCCCCGTGACTCTTTTCTTCTTCCTAGGTTTGGCGCGGCCTTGTGGCTGCGTGGTGCGCCGAACCTAGGGGAAAAAACACCTTCCGCGCCTTTCAAGGGAAGCCAAGGGGAAGGATTGCGCCCAGATGCTTTTGGAGACGAGTGAGCTTGGGGACCTTGAGAAGTGGTCAAAGGCATAGGAGTGCTTGAACCACTGGTTTCATCAGTTTTACGCCCGGGCTAGCTAGGCCTCTGGCACTAGCGGGCTGTGGCTTGAGTCCCGTGATGTTGACCCCGGATGAATAAACCCCGGTTTATTAATATGGGGGTTTCCCTGATTTTAGTGGGGATTCATCACTTTTGGAGGGGAACACCCCCATATTAATAAGTAATTCATCCGGGGTCAACATTATTGCACTCTCCAAGTAGTCCTTGTGAGATTGTCCCCTTTTGTCCACCGAAGAAAGGGCTCACGACATGAACAGCGAAAGCAAACTGCGAGAGCCACGCGCAGACACAGGTTTGCAGCTGCACTCGTGTTCTTTTTTGGGCTTTGGTTGGGTTTTGGTCTTAAACTTAGAGGACCCCTCAAAACCAAACAGGTTGCCCCAAAAGGAGCCATGCCCAGCTGTACCATGTCTGTCCGGCAAGTTGATGGGACCTGAATGTAGCATTCGATTTTTGTGGTGCACAAGGTGGCCTGTCGTTTTTTTTGGGGCGCCCCGTTTTTGTTTTAATGTTTCAAAACGCAAACACAAAGGACACCTTTTGCGAAGACCATTTTTTGGGGGCTCCGAATCCCCGTAAGAAGCCGACGCGCGCCAGAGTCACAGCAAAGCAGATCTCGAGTCGCAGGACCAAGTCCAAGGAGCGCCTGGGCCGCATGGTCTTGATGCACTCCAACAAGCGAGAGGAGAGAACTCTCGGATCCGGATTCGAAGCCTTCGAAGCCGCAAAGCCGCAAGGCCGGCAGTCTGGGCTTGTCGCGGTTTGGCACATGAGGCGTGGCAGCTCTAGTTGATGTTCGGTGTACTTCTCCCTTCGCGATTTTAAGAGAAGGCTGAAGGCTTCTAATGCTCGCTTTGATCTATTGCGACCCCTTTCGCCTTTCCCGAGCAGTGCCCACAGAAACGAGTTCCTGTTTCAGGTTTGTGTCCAGCTTTTTCCAAACACGGCCAGATTTCTGCGAAGGCCAGCCAAAAAGCAACGATCTGAGGCAGCCTTTGCGCGGGCATAAGACATGGGCTGGGCAGGGAACGCCTTCTGGGGACCCCAAAGTCACAGCGGAAGGCACTTCCTACAAAAGTGGGTCCAACGTTAACACAGATCTCAACGTCCATGGCCAATGATATGCACGCTCGACTCATCGGCGCTGAGACACCTTGTGTTTTTGGGAATGTCTTGGCGGTTGTCCTGGGTGACGAGTTTGATGTTTCGGACAGTGTCTTGAGGGGAGTCTGTTGGGTGATGTCTCTGGTGGCATCTTTGGGATGCCTTTGTTTCGTCTGGCGGCTTGCGGGATGACTTGCAGGGTTTTGGGCATGTCTAGTGGATGTCTATGTGGTGGGAGTGTCTGTGTGGGTGTCTTTCGAGGACGTCTTCAATTGTCTTAGGCAGTTGACTTGGGGGGTTGTGGAAGGTGTCTTCAACGACTTTGTGGAGTTTCGGGGAAGATACCTGCAAGGAATGTCTTTGGCATGTGTTGTTCGGGGTTTCCCTGGGGGGTATCTTCGGGGTTTGGCTTTGGGATGGCTTGGGCGTGCCTTCAAGGATATCAATGGCGTGTTTGGTGACAGTCGAGTTTTGTTGAGCCATGTCCTTGGAGCTTGTCTTTTGGGATTAGGACATGCCTCGGCGGATGTCTTGGGGCCTGGATTTCGAAGCACGGCGGCTAATGATCGCGTACAGCACGTGAACGCAAAGAGCAGACGCACGGCGCGTGCCGACCCGGTGCAGCGCTTGAAGAGGATTTCTTGGGCTTGTCGTCGCAGAAGATGTGTCTCGCACATGCTGCCCGGAAATGGTACGCCAAGAGTCGCCAAAGAAGTCGCGACGGTTGCTTTTAGCAAGCAATCTGCATTCGGGTCCGTGGCTATCAGGTTGAGAAGCGTTGTACTGGGCCATTGTTTGCGTTGAATTTGGGCCGCGAGAAGGGTTGTGTACGACTTCTTCCTCCTTCCCGTTGTTTAGGAGATCAAGGAGGCCGGGGCCGGAGACATCATTGCCATTGTGGGCCTGAAGGACACCACGACAGGCGCGCGCGAATGGAGGAAAGGAAACGCTTCGGATGTGCAGAAAGACCTTTTTTTCTGGAAGCTTGCGCCGCCAAACCAAGGCTGAAGCGAAGGATTGCATTTCAACTTGCGTCGTTTGAGTTTGCACACCTAACATCGTTCCAGTTGTGGATTGCCGCAACCGGGTGACGCTGGGTGGAGCTTGTTAGCCAAGATGGGTCAGTTTTTAGCACCGAGTCACTGAAGCAGTCTTGGCAAGAGAGAGCGTCAGCACAGGCGACACCCTGTGTGCTATTGACGCCCCCATCGTTTTGGAGAAGATGGACTTCCCCGACCCCGTGATCAAGGCGCCAGATATCGAATCCCACACTTTGCATGCGGAGGTTTTTAGCAGACCGAAGCGAGAGCATTTGTTTCAAAGTGGATGGCTGACGCTTGCTCAAGTGTTTCTTTTGTTTGGGGCTTGCCAAGGGAAACTGCTTTGCAATGCCGCAGGCTGATGTGGGTTGTTGGTTTGGTTTGCGTTGTCGTGGTTGAGCGAAAGATCATGCATGCGCAAGACAGTTGCCTGTTCTGTGCCACAGTGCAGCTGCGTTGACCCCATATTAATGAACCCCAGTTTATTAGAAGGGGGTGAAACCCTCCAAAAGTGATGATTCCTTTCCACTAACCCAGGGACACCCCCTATTAATAACCTGGTGGGGGGTCAAGATGTTGCTGTTGTTCAACAGGGTGAGTCTGAGGGACATGGACCCTTGGATGTACCCTCACTCGTTGCCATGGCACCTCACCAAGGGTCACAAGAGGAAAATGATCTTGGAGCGCTCCACGGGGTTAGTGGAAGGGAGGGGACATGGGGCTTTATTTGGCTGTGGGTCAAATCTTTATTTGGCTGTGGGTCAAATCCAATGGGATCCCATTTTGCGGGAGGTGCAGCACCCATTTTAGGACCTATTTTAGTGGGGATTGGGATGTTCACTGGGGGGTACGGGATTTTGACCCAAGACCAGGGTGTTCCCTATGCCCAAATGCTGGACAATTTGTGTGCCGCCAGGGCACGTGGGCGCATGTTAGTCACAATAGAAGGAAGGCCTGGAGAACATGCTATGGCGATCCACTGTGTCGGTAGATGCATTTTAAAGGGTTCCTGTGAAGTAAATATACCAGCATATTTTTAGTGATTTAGGGCTAAGTGCCCTTATTTTCAAAATGGATCATAGCACCCAAAGAATGAATCGAGGGCACTGAAAAGAAGCTGGTACAGCACCTTGAACTACCGCCTTTAGTCCCGCGTCTCGCGATCCGTTGCACGGCCAGGTCTCTTGCGAGCCGGACTCCCAAAAGGACGCGGGTGAAGATCCGATGGCGTGCAACCGGCGCCACGAGTGCAAGCGCCGAAACGCTTCCGTTGGTTTACACAAGCAGAAGGAGATGCTTCGAGTGGCTGAGGATCATTCACCTGGGTCTTCTTGATGCATTCTGCCCCAAGGATCAAGGCGGCTTGGCACCGCTTTTTGTAGGAGCCCTACGGAGCAGGCGCCAGCATTGGTCCCAGCCCCAAAGTGGCCTCATTCTCCAGCTCTGCACACGCTGCTTGCCACGTCGCTCTGGCGCCAAGCCTTTGGCGCAAACACGACTTCAGTTCAGATTGCCATTGCTCACGAAAGGCGCGCAAGGCCTTTTGCTGTGCTTGCGCCGTACCCCTCACCCAACCCTGGTAACTTGACTTGATGCCAGGTGTGAAGGAGATAAGTGACTGCACTTTTAGGGCACCATTGAGAAGCTAGCAACCGTTAAGGGCGCAGCTGTGCTGAAGATCAGCAAATCCAGGCGAGTTCCCGGACACGCCAACAAACGCGGCATCGTTGCGTAGTCAGCATTCCCGTTGGGCTACTCCGCCCCAACAAGCGTGCATAGCGCCAACGAATTGGCATGCTGGCTCAGTTCTCCCCATCAATCCGTAGGGAATGACCGTTCCGAGTGTTGGGAATGAAAGGTGTTGGTGATTCCCTTAAAGGATACCAAATTGGGGTTGGTTTGTAGGGGTCATTCCCTCATTCCCCGCTGAGACCCAGCAAGAAAAGTAGGTCCGCCGAGCACCGGGAGTTTCCATGCTCATTTTGGGACATGCTTGTTTAAAGGGTTTCCCTTTCAAACCCACCAAAAAGGGGGGGTGGGTGGACACCAACTCTAGAAACGACGCACAGCCAAATGGACACCAAATGGGTTACCCCCAAAAAAGACAGACCCAAATGGTTGTTCAAACCTCCAAAACAGATGACTTTCAGCCCTTTGGTCATTTTGGGCCGTGTTGGTTGTTTAAGGGAAACCAGCAGTTTTCCTTTTGGTTTGTCTTTCAAACAACTAACTTTGCTTTTCGGGCCTGACCCCCACCCCCCCCCAACCAGAAAACGCTGCTTGCCACGTAGTTGCGCTGAGCGTGTTGGTGGTTTATTCTGGACACCAGTGTTTCCTTTCGGTTTCCCTTTCAATCCCAAAAGCGGTGCCGTTGGTTTTTCTTCTTTTCTTTAACAGTTATTTTGGGACCCCCATTTTGGAACACCCAAGTGGAAAGGGATCCCGTGTTTTTTCGTCGACCCCAGATCGACGCCCGTTTCGGCGTCGACGAGTGAAGCGGCGAGGACGCGGACAAGCTGGGCGAGGCCCTGGCGAAGCTCGCGGCGGAGGATCCCTCGCAGCGCTCTGAGAGCCGAGACGAGAGACGCTTTGGGTGTGGGCGTGGTGTCATTTGTTTGTTCGGGGGGTGAAACGCGGAAACCCACCCGCTAAACCCACTGAAAAGAACTAAACACCGAAACAACACAAACCCAACGAAGCCTGCCCAACAAGAACTATCCACCAACTACAAACAACCAAACCAAAAAACACCACCAAAAAAAGATCGGGGCCCCTGAATTTCCCGGCCCCTCACCCAGCTTCAAAAGGACGTCGCCACGGAATCGGACCGAACTCCCCCAACAGGGGATCTGAAGCGCAAGAGCTCGCCCACTTCTGGCGGCTGGGTATCCAATGCATTTTGTCTGCTTCGATTTTTTTTTCTTTTCTTGGTTGTGATTGTGGGAGCTGGCATTTTTGCAATAGAGAGGCGAGCCGGCTTTTGGCAAGATGTTGCATTCTTGGTTTCAAGAGTTCTCCTGATGCTGACCTCATGCACTACTTGCCTTGTGGCTGCAGACCAGCTTCCACTGATATGTGACCCGCGCGAGGTCAGTGTCAGTTGCAACAGGTGCAGAACATCCTGGAAAGCAGGCTAACTGACAGTCTAAGCGTCAGCAAGCAAACACGGCAACACCTTGTTCACGGTAGCAATACTCAATTTTAGCCTTCATTCAGTGCCCCATTCCCATCAAGACATTGGCAGATCACTCTGCTTGTGCTTCCAGAAAGCTGAGTCCTTGCTCAGCTTTTGCCTCAAGCGCCAGAAGACGCTCAGGTTCCGCTTCAGCCGTGACGAGGAGTCCAATCAGACGGTATCTTGGTTGAGCAAACAGCGGGGCAAAATGGGCTTCTCGGATTCGCCACTGCGGCAGATGAAGCCATCCGTATGGCTCTTGGCAGACAATATTGTTTCCATGTATCAGACAGAGGACCCTGACCAGGTTCTAGGAAACGGGTTCCAGCTTGCTTGTGACAAAACATGTGTGCAGCAGCTTGCCCATTTCCTAGAACCCATTCAGGGCCACCCAAACTCATTTGGGGCCACCCAAACCCATTTCGGGCCACCCACACATTTGGGGCCACCCAAACCCATTTGGGCCCAAACTTATTTCGGGCCACCCAAGCCCATTTGCTCAATTTGGGGCCACCCAAACTTGTTTGGGACCACCCAAACCCATTTCGGGCCGCCACGCAAACCCATTTAGGTCCACCCAAACCCATTTCGGGCCACCCAAACCCATTTCGGGCCACCCAAACCCATTTCAAACCCATTTCGGGCCACCCAAACCCATTTCGGGCCACGCAAACCCATTTGCGGCCACCCAAACCCATTTCGGGCCACCCAAACCCATTTGGGGCCACGCAAACCCATTTGGGGGCCACCCAAACGCCACGCAAACCCATTTGGGGCTGCCACCCAAACCCATTTCGGGCCACCCAAACCCATTTCGGGCCACCCACCCAAACCCATTTCGGGCCACCCAAACCCCCACCCAAACCCATTTCGGGCCACGCAAACCTATTTGGGGCCACCCAAACCGATTTTGGGGCCACCCAAACCCATTTGAAGCCACCCTTTCGGGCCACCCAAACCCATTTCGGGCCACCCAAACCCATTTGGGGGCCACCCAAACCCATTTCGGGCCACGCAAACCCATTTGAGGCCCCCAAACCCATTTCGAGCCATTTCGGGCCACCCACTTGGGGCCACCCAAACCCCACCCAAACCCATTTGAAGCCACCCTTTCGGGCCACCCAAACCCAAACCCATTTCGGACCACGCAAACCCAGTTAGGGCCACCCAAACCCATTTGGGGGCCACCCAAACCCATTTCGGGCCACGCACACCCATTTGGGGCCACCCAAACCTATTTCGGGCCACCCAAACCCATTTCGGGCCACCCACCCAGGCCACCCAAACCCCCACCCAAACCCATTTCGGGCCACGCAAACCAATTTTTAAGCCACCCAAACCCATTTTGGGGCCACCCAAACCCATTTGAAGCCACCCTTTCGGTCCACCCAAACCCATTTCGGGCCACCCAAACCCATTTCGGACCACGCAAACCAAACCCATTTGGGGCCACCCAAACCCATTTCGTGCCACGCAAACCCATTTGGGGCCACCCAAACTTGTTTGGGGCCACCCAAACCCAAACCCATTTCGGGCCTGCCACGCAAACCCATTTGGGGCCACCCAAACCTCATTTGAAGCCACCCTTTCGGGCCACCCAACCCATTTCGGGCCACCCAAACCCATTTCGGACCACGCAAACCCATTTAGGGCCACCCAAACCCATTTGGGGGCCACCCAAACCCATTTCGGGCCACGCAAACCCATTCGGGGCCACCCAAACCCATTTCGGGCCACGCAAACCCATTTGGGGCCACCCAAACCTATTTCGGGCCACCTAAAACCATTTCGGGCCACCCACCCAGGCTATCCAAACCCCCACCCAAACCCATTTCGGGCCACGCAAGCCCATTTGGGGCCAAACCCATTTTGGCCACCCAAACCCATTTGAAGCCACCCTTTCGGGCCACCCAAACCAATTTCGGGCCACCCAAACCCATTTGGGGCCACGCAAACCCATTTCGGGCCACGCAAACCCATTTGGCCTTTCGGGCCACCCAAAGCAATTTCGGGCCACCCAAACCCATTTGGGGCCACCCAAACCCATTTCGGGCCACGCAAACCCATTTGGGGCCACCCAAACCCATTTCGGGCCACGCAAACCCATTTGGGGCCACCCAAACCTATTTCGGGCCACCCAAACCCATTTCGGGCCACCCACCCAGGCCACCCAAACCCTCACCCAAACCCATTTCGGGCCACGCAAACCCATTTGGGGCCACCCAAACCTATTTCGGGCCACCTAAAACCATTTCGGGCCACCAAATGGGTTTGGGTGGCCAAAATGGGTTTCGCCCCAAATGGGTTTGCGTGGCCCGAAATGGGTTTGGGTGGGGGTTTGGGTGGCCTGGGTGGGTGGCCCGAAATGGTTTTAGGTGGCCCGAAATTTGTTTGGGTGGCCCCAAATGGGTTTGCGTGGCCCGAAGTGGGTTTGGGTGGCCCCAAATGGGTTTGCGTGGCCCGAAATGGGTTTGGGTGGCCCCAAATGGGTTGGGGTGGCCCGAAATTGGTTTGGGTGGCCCGAAAGGGTGGCTTCAAATGGGTTTGGGTGGGGGTTTGGGTGGCCTGGGTGGGTGGCCCGAAATGGTTTTAGGTGGCCCGAAATAGGTTTGGGTGGCCCCCAGGCCACCCAAACCCCCACCCAAATCCATTTCGGGCCACGCAAACCCATTTGGGGCCAAACCCATTTTGGCCACCCAAACCCATTTGAAGCCACCCTTTCGGGCCACCCAAACCAATTTCGGGCCACCCAAACCCATTTGGGCCACCCAAACCCATTTCGGGCCACGCAAACCCATTTGGGGCCACCCAAACCCATTTCGGGCCACGCAAACCCATTTGGGGCCACCCAAACCTATTTCGGGCCACCTAAAACAATTTCGGGCCACCCACCCAGGCCACCCAAACCCCCACCCAAACCCATTTCGGGCCACGCAAACCCATTTGGGGCCACCCAAACCTATTTCGGGCCACCTAAAACAATTTCGGGCCACCCACCCAGGCCACCCAAACCCCCACCCAAACCCATTTCGGGCCACGCAAACCTATTTGGGGCCAAACCCATTTTGGCCACCCAAACCCATTTGAAGCCACCCTTTCGGGCCACCCAAACCAATTTCGGGCCACCCAAACCCATTTGGGGCCACCCAAACCCATTTCGGGCCACGCAAACCCATTTGGGGCCACCCAAACTTATTTGGGGCCACCCAAACCCATTTCGGGCCACGCAAACCCATTTCGGGCCACCAAAATACCAGACACCCAAACCGAGCTCCCCAGCTGTCAGCCGTGTGCGGTGAGGTCATCGAGGGTATGGGCGAGCTGCACCTGGAGATCATCGTGGACCGCCTGAAGCGCTGCTCGGCGCGGAGTTTTTTTTGCTTCTTCATTTTTTTCTTTTTCGCCTTTTCAGATGGGACACTAGAAGGACAGTCACCATTCACTTTGGGAGGTCCCCGATAAAAAGATACACCAGCCTGTGGTTTCTCTGGATTAATTTTGACCCCTCCCGGGGCTTGGAGCCTGAACCTGAAGATGGGGAGCCTTATGTCGCGGGCTTGGGTCCGCTTTTTGGGTTTGGACTTGCCGGATGTGGGGGGCAGCCAAAGAAGTTCGCCTTTTTTGGACCGGTTTAGGGGCAACCAAAAAGTTTGGGAGCCTTTTTTGGGCCCACTTAGGACTCAGGAAGTGAGTGTCCTTCAGGGTTCTGGTTTTTGGCTACCCCCCAAATAGACTTGCCCTGTACATGGAGCCTATCTGGTGCTGGTTTGGACCATTTTTCAGTGAAAGGGACCCTCTTTTGTGGGTTCCATTGTGGACAGAAGGATAACAACGCAAGGGTTCCTTTTAAGGATACATGCGCCTGGGTTTGTTTGTCTGACCTTTTGGGAGCCGCTCACAACCTGCAAGAGTTGTCCTGCGATTCACTGGAAGAACGGGGGGGGGGGGGGGGGAATCTCTCGAAATCTCAACCACGCGAGGATTGTTTACGAACCCCTTTTTTAATGGAAAAAACACAGTGTTTTTTGTTTGTCTAACAAACGCAACGATTTTTGTAGTCTTTTTGGACTCAGTTTTGAAAGATGTAGTGAGAAGACATTGATTGTCACAAGCTGAAGGGTAGCTGCAGACACGCAGGAGTGTAAGCGTGCGTGAGTGTGGTCTGAGGGCATTGTGTTGAAACGGGAAACTCAAAGGCAGCCAACCATGTTGGCTCCAAATCCCTATTTTAACACGTATCCAATTGTTGCGTATGAAGGGGAAGAACATGTCTGGCAGCTTTGCTCTTGGGATTCTACACGTGATCAATTGGAGCTGTACGCTTTTTGCGAACCTGATTTCAGCGGATATCCACACTTACAGCCCTTATTTCTTACTCGGCAGGATTCTTGGTGTTGGCCGGGCCCCATTTTCCCATATATGGGTCTCTACATGTTTGGCGAGGTGGGATGTTCGAGTGGCCCCGAACCATCCCGACTCGCTTCTTTACACCCTGAGCTCAATATATTTTTTTGCCAGCAACTTGGCTTGTTGCATTTTGCCGCATCCATCCCAGGTGAGTTCAAGGTTGCCGCAAACATCGGCAAGCCCCAGGCCCGCTTGAATACTCTGTGGACGAAGTCTTGGCTGCCAGACGACTTGAGAACCTGAACGCGACACGCATGTTTTGTCAAGTTGAACGGTTGAGCTTTTGTTGGCCTGTACACAAAACTCTGGCATAAGGCGGCCGGTTGATGCTGATCATATCCGTTGAAGTTTTGGAGAGTCTGGGTGATGACCATTCCAATGCCCGCACATCCTCACCAAGAGGGCTGTAGGTGCTTCACATACAGATACGCTCGTATCTAGGCTACATATGGATGCTTTTCGCCCAATTGAGCTGGACACAGAAACACGTTGTTTGGGTTCCTATTTTGACATAAAAGGGATGGGAAGCTATCAGTTCGGCTCAGGACCATTTTCTGTACCAAGTGCCTGAGAGGGACAGAATTGGCAGTCACAGGAACGGCCCATTTCGGGGCATCACAGAAAGGTATATTTGTGTGTGTGTGTGTGTGTGTGTGTGTGTGTGTGTGCGTGTGTCTCTTTAAAGGTAGGTTTCCCTTTAAAACCACCCCCCAAAAATGAAGGTACCAACTCTAACAACGGAGGACCCGATTTGAGGAACTCTTGACCAAACCCGTTGATGCACAGCAACTGCTCGATCTATTTCTACTGGTACCTTCCCCGTTCTTTGCAGGGATCCCTCTTTCCAGGAAACCATCAAAACCCAAAGAAACAGCTGGTTTTTGAAAAGAACGACGGTTGCAAAGAAAGGTTGGAAGGAAGCAACCCCTGTAGAGTATTGAATACCAATGTTCATAGAATGGAAAAGGAATCACCCCCTAGACTACTGGTCTTTAAAAAAAACAAAAAAACCGCCCTAGACTATTGGTCTTGAACAAACAAGAAAAACAAAAAACGCGTCAAGCACCAGGTGGCCTACCGTGAGACGATCACCGAGCCGATTGAGCTGCGCCTTGGATCAAAGAAAAACTGAGCGCGGGACACCTCTGGGTGTGGCTCAAAGAGCTAGGGGTACGCAGGTAATTAGTCAGTGGTTCCATTTTAGCAAGGAGCCATGTTGGTACATTTAGTTGAGCCACATCCACATTTGGACTGCATCTTCCTTGTTTATCATTATCATTATCATTATCATTATCATTATTATTATTATTATTATAATAGTCATCACCATTATTATGACTATTTAAATCCTCATTGCTGCAGGCTGCATTCTTGTTGGAAGCCGTTTCCTCTCTCAGCTTCGCGCACCCATTCTGCACAGCCGTCCCCCCCACGTGGTCCCCACCACCCCCCAGCCCATTCTGCACTCGCGCCCACGGCCTTCCCCCCACCAGCCTCGCGCACCCCATTCAAACTTTAACCAAAAAGTTGGTCCGAGAAAACCAAAGCGAACAGCGAACTCGGTCAGGCTATCCCGGCTATCCATTTAGAGATTCAAGTTTGATTGAAAGAGCAACGAAAAGTCCAGTGCAGAATGGGTGCGCGAGGCTTTGCCCACAAGAGGGACGGGGCAAGAGATGCAAAGCTGAGAATCTATTTTTTGCCAAGCTGGGGTCATCAGCTGAGGTGGTATACCCACAAAAAGCAGTCCGGCGGTTCCGGACAGTATGACGCTTTGGCAGCACTTGGCCCCCTTCTTGCGCAAGTGTGACGAGGGTCTTTGATACGACCCGGAAGCAGCTTTTGGTCTGCAGCTTGGGTCATTTCTTGGGAGACGGTTTCGGCAAGGTTTGGGCAATTCGTGCCAATGTGTTCTTAGGGTGACCGAGTGACCGGTCGGTTGCCGCAAGAAATCAGAGTAGCGAGTGCTCCCACGTGGGTATGTCTTTTATTCGCGGACGCCTCAAAATGGCGGTTTTCCTCCTGGTTTACCTTCAAAGCGACAAAAAGGGGTACCCTCCCATCCACTAACATGGAAACTGACTGTGGGGTTGTGGAAGACCATTTTCCTTTGAACGGGACCCTGGTAGATTCCATGTTATTGCACAGGAGGGTACCCTCAACAAAAATACCGACCCACGTAACCAGCTGGCCTCTGACCGTGTGAGTTCAACCTTCGCTATTTTTTTAGGCGAAGCTCTGCATGGTCTTCGAGCCCAATGGCGGCAATGGCTACGAGTTCACCAACGAGATCATTGGCGGTGCCGTGCCCAAGGAGTACATTCCAGGACGGGCAGACCGAGTGGCAGACGTGTACATGGGGGTTGATTAAAATGTCCTTTACATTAGGGAAGCCACCGGATGGACAACTGTGAGCAAGATCGAAAGCACCGGATGGATGTACAATGATGCAATGTAAACATGGGGGTTGATCAAAAGGTCCGGTAAACATGAGGTGACCAGGGCAACCACCAAAACAGATGCGACTTTCACCACTCAACGGGACGGGAAAACCATAGATGGCTGACACTGTAGGTCGACAGCCAGTCAGTCAGCTATTTTCGGAACGCCAGAATCAGATTGTCAGTTGCTTGCCTGACAAGCCAAACACTTCCATTCTCAGGAGGACTGACCAACGAAATATAAGCTTTAGATCCCACTCTCTTCACCCCATGTTGTGCAAAAACCAAGCGCAGGGACGGTCGCGCAAATCAGCAATGAGCGGGGTTCAGGGGCGCGTTGTGACACACCCCTCAGTAATCTAGTGACGTCCAGCCCCAGCGTGGATTCTGAGCAGTTGATTGTGAAGGGGCCAAGTAAATACAAATAGTTTACCCCCTATAATATCGACCAAGTTTTGTTTTAAAGAACGTGGCATTTGTGGGAGGGTATCAATTTCCTCAAGAAAACCTGTCTGCCATGGCCACGGAGGGCTATTCCCAGCGCCATTTTCGGGTCCAGAGAAGGGCGTCTCTTAGAGGCGTGATGAAGGGCACCGAGGGCGAGCTGCAGAACGGCATCCGCATGGGCTTCCCGGTGGTGGACGTCAAGGCTCGGATTCTTTCTTTTCTTTTTTTGCCGGGGTTCACATCGCTGCTGCGCCAGAAGTTTTTGGGCAATCACCAGGGAAACCCCCAGAAGTTTGGGGCAAGCGCCAGTTTTTGCCGGGAATTTCGCGGGTCTATGTATTTAATTCCAGGGTTTCCGAGCCATTGCTTTTTGAGGGGAAGTGGCGATGGTTTCAACGGACACCCGCCAGTAAATTCCAGTGACCCCTGACCAAGGGATCTGGACTGGAGCGGCACGTTCCAAAACGGGGCACTGCGCAGCATGCATTAGGCGGGCTGACGGGCACGCTGCGCACACCTCGAAATCGATGTGCGTCACACCGGGAGCGCGGGCAGGGCCGAAATTACACAAATGCTTGAACATCCTGCGCAGCCGTTATTAAAGCCTCATTCTCCAGACGCAGCGTGCTGTCTACCATCGGCAAAAATGAAGTTCATGACCTGCTCTGGACCGTTTGCCGTCTTTTGTGGCAACTCCTTTTCGAGGTCTCCCTACCTCTCTCTCGCAATCGATCGATGGATCGCTCCATCCGCCTCTCGTAGCGCGCTCCGGGTCCCGAGCACCCGAACGCTCGGTTGAGGCCACGCTGAAGGACGGCGGCTTCCACCCCGTGGACTCCTCCGCCATTGCCTTCGAGATCGCCGCGCGGGCCGCCTTCAAGGACGGGCACTCGGATCCGGAAAGACGGAAAGAGCCAAGCCCGATGGCTTGGTGGCCGTGGCGGATCTTGTTTTTTCGAGTGGGTGCCCTTGTTAAGGATTGGTTGAAATGGAAGCCCTGAAGCCATTTTGGGGGGTCCACTAAAAAAGGTGCGCAATTGAACTCCGAACCGATCCCGTTCACGGAAATCTTGCCGTACAGGGCTTTTGGTTACAGATAGTTGGGAATGCCTTTGACTTTCAAACTTTCAGTCGCGGTGCTGCCAGCCGGAATGCAAAGTAATAAAACTGCTGTGAACCTCTGCTTTTTTTGCAGAAACACGAGCAGCAAAGCCAGGTTGGCTGCTGCATCACAGACTTCTATAGTACAACATGCCGGCCACGGGGCTGTGTCTTTGTTGACCTCTGATGCCAGCAGTCCGGTTTTCTCCATTCTTTGGTCTACTTTGGCCAGTGATGGCAGCAAGCTAGTCTTTGTTGCGCAGGGCCGCCGTCCGGCTTGGCCAGATGCCGTGCTGGCCACGGTTTTGCCTTCAATGTGTGCAAGGCGTTGCTGCCCCAGTGGGTTTCGCAGTGTGAGTCCATGATGAAAAGACTTGGATACCATACCTGTCTCTCGCCCAGCGTGTCCAGAATCAGAGTTTCGGGCACTTGACTTCTTGACGTCTTTCGGGCGTGTGGTTTTCAGGGTGCGACCCTTTCGGGTGAAACCGGAAATTCCGGACCCCCAGGCCTCCGTTTGGAGGCCGCCCGCAACGCAAAGTGCAAAGTTCGCGCAGGAGGGCGCGAACCAGGCGAAGCCCATTGTGCTGGAGCCGGTGATGAAGGTGGAGGCGGGCCTGGCGCGAAGCGCGGAGTCTCTGGTCCCAACTGCCAAGCTCTGCTTCTGCAAGCCACAGAGAGGAAGCGCGCGGATGTTGGCCTAGGATAAATGCTATGGACTGTTCGAACACGCCTCATCCTGATTCTGGCCTCGTCTATGAACTTCAGCAGCAGCCAGCCAACCAACCAACCAACGAGCCAGCCAGCCAACCACGTGCAAGGTGCCTTTGCCTTGCAACGGCACGTTTGAGGTTGGTGGACAATGTTGGTTTGATGTTTCACCCCAGCCACCAGTCACCGGCTTGTTTGGTGGTTGTGTTTTGGGGTGGAGATTTACCGCGGCCAAATGCCGGTGGATATGCATAGACTTGGCTCGACCTCTTTTCTGAAAGATGCACAGCTACACATGAGCTACAATAAAAACCCGGGTAGATCAAGGTTAGTAAGGGACAGTCCGAACTGCAGCCGCCTTCTTAATCCTTTACATGCTTCTGGGTTCACCTTGTTTTACCGAGTTTTTGACTCACCTTGGCTGGAAGGGAAGCCAACAGAAACATCACAATTTGGGGGGTCCAAGCCGCCTGGTGATTCTTTATGTGGATTTTTACGTAGACCGCTTGAGTACCAGGCCTTTATTGTGACTCATGACTCACCAACCGCCACTCCGCCAGGTCATCACTCCTGAGGAGTATATGGGCAACATCATCGGCGACCTCAACAGCCGCCGCGGCATCATCCAAAACCTGGTCACGCGTCCGGGGTCCCAACGAGCCACAACTCCTTCTATTTGCTTAAGACTATTTTATTTTTGTTTTCCCCTGTTGGTTTTGAAGGGAATCTATCACTCATTAGGTACCACTACTGGACATATGTTTATTTTTGCCAGAATTCTTAGCCAAATGGAAGACTGAGTTATGGACATATGACTGCATGAGCTCGAAGATAGGCCTATGGTCGCGTGCTTCTGCGCACCTGCC